>OX424573.1:12369822-12762322 GCA_949152435.1 Gastracanthus pulcherrimus
AAACAAATATATATAGTTAATAGAGAAAATAATAGGCACGTTTGCCAACATCATTTTCTCCATTCGCTGTGTAATTTTTTTTCTTTTACGATATTTATCGAGACGACTATGTTCATACCATCGTGGCGCCTTAGTCTTTATACATACGTACACGTAGTAAGCTGTGATTGGTTCTGGATGTTAATTTTTAATAACTATGTTCTTAAAATGTTATTTAACGAATGATTTACGCAGAAGTCGAATTGTTCAATGTGTAACACTGACAGAACAGAGGCACATACACGGCGCAAAGTCGCTTTGTGTATCCTTGTAAATAACGTCGTTGTGTTGCAGATGCTTAAAGAGTAAAAAAAAGTCGCTACGAAGCATCGTGCGTATTCTGTTTGCGAATCGGATCTCAATTTCCCTTTTATCCTTTTTTAATATTGTAACCATTTTTTTCGAACTTTTTTTTTTAACAAAGTTGCCTCGACGTGTGTTCCAAGAGAACAGCTTCCCTTTTTACCGAAATTATCATCAGCATCAAGAGATCATAGTAATACTTCACGAAGAAACGAGGCGAATTAAATTATTTCAGTGTATTATTATCAACTTACAAAAAAGTTATTGATAACTTTTAAATGTGGTTTTTGTTTTGATTTACTATTTTGAAACCTCTGTTCCTTCCTCTATCTTTAAAGAAATTTGCATATATATTTAAAGATTTAAAAATGTAGACTATTATTTTAGTTACCAAGTAATTTATGGAGAAAAGGGTTAATCAATTACACATAATTTATTTACATTTTGTAAAAAAAATGTACTTTAATCGAATAAGTTTGTCTCTTCTTTCATTATTATACAAATCAAATATTTTCTAGTCCACTTTTCTTTATAATATACAGATTATGGTGATTTCATTTTTTCAGATTGAATATTTATAGTTTCAACAAGTCCTTTACCAAGGATATAAAAATCTTCAATCATCGCAGGCACGTTTAAAATCAGCTTCTTGTGGTTGTTAAACTTCTGACAGCTTGTGTTCGAAACTTTAAAATCTTTTGGTAGATGAACTTGCGGCTTCAATAACACTCCAATAACGTTACCACCATAGGTATCGTGGAAAAACAGAGCAAATTCATCATAAATACTCTGTAAAAAGATAATTGGATTCTGTTAAGAATAATATATATTATTATATTAAAGTTTAATTTTGAAGTAGTAAAAAAATGATAATGTTCTTCATTTTTAATGTAAATCTAGGTATACTTTTATAAAGTTATTAATTTTTTAAAAATCATAAACTTTCTAAGAAATAAGTGAGAGTTAAATAACTTCTAATGCCCCTTCTCAATTGGGACTGGTCTCACTTTAACTTTCAATGTTAAATATTATTGATACTGTAGCAATTAGGCTATTTCGAAGAAGTGCAATCGGTAGATTATATTTTTCTTTATTTTTTACAACAGATTTTGTTTACATGAATAGAATAAATATTATTCAACATTGAAAGTTACAGCGAGACGCACGTCAAGTCCCAATGGATTATTTTTAATCCTATTGAGCTATACTTTTGAAGGTTGCTAATAGAAGGTTCTATGCCAATTTTAAGCTTAATATGTTGATTTTCATAAAAATAGAAAAAAATGAATTGTTTTAACAAAAATTACCAGTTAACAAATGTCAGTTACGCAAGGCATTTTAAGGAAAAGCTCTGAAAAAAAATGGGTTTCTTCTTTATCTGATAATTAAAAGAATCTGATGGTACACTGATAACCAAATAGAAAACAGAAAAATTGCAATAAACACATGTACTTATGCCCAGAATAAATCTTTAAGGAAGATTTTTGTTAGACATTCAAGAAGTGTTTATAGAGAACAATACTACTGTAGTAATAGTTTTTGTTCTATGTATTTATTTTATTTTATATATTTATACACGAGACGAAACCTTTTGGGATTTTTTGACATTTTTGTTGCATATTTTTTAATTTTTGTATATTAAGAAAAAAATGCGATCAATTTCAATCTTGCTAAATAACAATTTATGCCAAAAGCTATTTTAACCTATCCGATGAGCAGTGACATATATCCCGGCTGTCTGATAAAGATCATGTTTATCTACGATTTATTCATTTTAAATAGGTTTAATATATATATATATATATATATATATATATATATATATATATTATAATATACACATTATAATTTGAGAAGTTATAAATTAAGTAATATAATTTATCAGCATAGAATCTGTTTGATTAATAAACATGAATGAAATATCAATTATCGGTGATTTTGAAATTAATACTTTGTCATATAAGTAAAAAATAACTTCATATTTCTGTACAGTGATGGTGAAATTTCCGCTTTTAAGTTTTTGAAGAATGTTCCCAAAACATCTCAAACACACTACAGCAACGTTTCTGTATAGATATATTATGAATACGTTGTATAATTTTAAGAAAAAATCATTTAAATAAGTTATTTATTATAGAGGTTGGCCCGTATAAAATAGGGTGTTGATTTTTAACAAGTTTTTTTTATATCTTGAGATATTTAAGGACGTTTACCGGCTGACAGTAAGGTTAGAAAGTTAATTTTCGAAAGAATCATTAAATGGCAATATTTATAATGAAAACCCTTCAGTTTACAGTGTAAAGTATTAATATATTAGCAAAAAATATAAAATGTATGAAAACGCACCAAAAACCGAAGTACGGCATTAACTTTTGCATATGCTGTACCACAATATAGATATACTAATAACATTGGAGCACAACTTTAGATAGTTATATCTTTAAAAACAGTACCGTAAACGGTATATAAATAAATAAATATATATATAAATAAATAAAACGGTAATAGTAAACTATGCCGAGCTTTTTATGTATTACTTTTGTGTATTAATTCTATGCTTATTTTACATTACATACTAGTTTTTCAAAACGATGTAAAATAAACCTGGTTTACAATAAATGAAAATGTCTATTTTGTGAGAGCTCAAGATAGGGCTCCCATGTTAAAAACTGAAACTTTGAAGCTACATTTCTCAATTTTGGATCTCGCAAAGGGGGTTGACATTCCAACCACGTATTAAACGCACCTAAATTAACATATGATAAAAGTTTCAAGAGATTTTAAAGAAATTCAATTATCCGGTAAACGTCCTTAAATATATAAATTGTTAAAAATCGTACATTTTAGAAATCTGCTAAAACACGTTTTTGAGGCGTTTTTGTAATATTTTTTTCTGTTCATACGTTTTCTGCTGTGTAAGTAAGGAGCATCGAAGCAACATTTATAAGGTATGGTGATCGAATTCGGGTCAGTGGTCAAATGTGGGTCATTAGTATTTTTTCTGAGCCTGGTACGTAAAATATCTAACCAGTATTGAGGTTGCTAAGGTATTTTAAAGAAAACTAAATCGGGATGAATAAATAGATTATCTCTTAAAATAAGTATATTAAAAATAATTTTATATTAGTAATATTATTAAGGGTGTACTGTCGGTACTCCGTCATTCAAATTTGTGTTTAGTCGTGTTTTACTTCCGTTGTAGGCCAAATCGTGTGGATAAATGGTTGAGTGAGCGGGAAAAATTGTACTCGTTTGCTTATATTAGCTCTCAAAATTGGTAAATCAAAAGTTTCGTCGAAATCAGAACAGTAGATTTCATAACTTTCATGACTCCAACAGTCAGAAACGTGAGTTTCCATACGGCTTCGAGGTCAAAACATACTAGTACAGAAAATTTCAGAGTTTTCTGAACACTAATTCGAAACCGATAGTACTCCCGTATGATAAAAATTTGTCATATTTTCTGTCCATAAGAAATTAAAATTTTGTCTATTCTCAGAATATCTGCATTTTAAACTAAAAGCCACAATTGCTTGGCAAAGTTGAGTGCCGCACATTTCAGCACCTACGTCCAGTTTTCCACAAAAGAAAGCATCAATACAAAAGTAGTAATACCTTCGTACCCAAAAAATCAAGGCTTTAAAATCAATCAATCAAACTTTCAAACTGTTTAGGGCACATTCTTCAATAATACACCACAGAACTACAACCCCGCGACCTGTTTGATAAAATAAAAATTCTACAAACTTCTTAGCAAACGCAAACCCGTTACTCCGCATTCATCACCACCCCCCAACCCCAAAACTCACCCTCAGCTCCTTCAAATACTCCGCCACCGGATCGAATCCCACAACGGGTATCTTCGTCCTGGAGTGTTCCTTGAACGGATGCAGATCCATCCTCTCCAGTTTCTCCCCCTCCCCGGCGACTCCCGTCGCCTCGAACCTCCTCGGTATCAGGCCGTACCTCAGTCGTATCAGACAGTCGTAGGCCTCGAGCGGCGGCTCGAACAGCGGCTCGCAGCGCAGCAGCCTCGTCTCCCCGAACAGCTGGGCCTCCAGCAGTCTCAGAGCCTCGCGCGCCAGGGCGCTGATGCGATTGAGGACGAGGGGCGTGGGGGCCCGACGCGTCCAGATGCTCGACTCCCGGTCGTAGGGCGTGGAGATGAAGAGAGCCGGCAGAGTGTCGCGAGACGTGCCGAAGGTGTTCTCGATCTCGACGATCTCTTCGCCTGTCAAGGAAGATTGGGTTAGAAGGGGTGGTAGAGGTGATGGGGATTGGGAATTTATATAGGAGGGGAATGTTTTGTGTGGTGAGGGGAAGAGATGGGGGCTAACTGTGACACATTTTTTGGGGATCTTTGGGTTTTGTAAGAGTTTGTGATTGATAGTGCAGTTATACTTGTGGGCAATTTTTAAATAGGGGAAGACCGATTGCTAATCAATATCTTTGGAATTAAAACAAAATGTTATCGTACAAGTTTTAATGCTTTCGCTGATACCGATGCGTAAGGATTTTGTTCTCCTAAACGACGTGTAGTTTTTAAAAATAGTTAACCGCGTTGCTTAAAATTTTTATCAAAATTTAATTCTGTTTGCAATATGCCTGTTCAACAAGTATAAATAAACATTTGGACTCAAGATATTCGCATTTTACAAGTTAGCCCCATTCTCCGTAATTATGCATATTTGTCATTCGAACAATTGTGTCGTAAAACAAGCTTAACTTAAGCGACTTCCAGTCACGCAATCCGGGATGCAAAGTATCTAATTATCACATGCACAGTAGTTTCCTATGTTTTTGAGGTCGCTCAATTCAAATCTGAAACCAGATCTTTGAAATTCCCTAATTCAAGATAGCGGATCCAATATGGCGGACCAAAATTTTTAAAAATTCATCAATTTTTATACAAAATGATGAATTTTTGCCAATTTTGGTGTGCCATATTAAATTGTCAAAATTTCACTTTAAATTTGTAAATAGTGACCCCAAATGCCTGCAGAATAATTTTTTTTAGAATATACTTACCATCAAATTTCTTTACAAATAAATTAAATGTTTAAAAAGCTGCTTCTTCAAATTTTAATTCGCTTATAATAAAAAAATATTTTCGACACAGTATGTGTTGCACTTTACGCATTTCATAAATTCTTAAAATTGCAATTTCACACCTATTATATCAAAAAATAATGTTCAACACTGTTGAGTACGTTGGTTTTTTAGCGCATGTGACTTTTCTACGTACCCAACAGTATCGAAATGTACTATTACAATTTCGATGAAACAACGATTGCATTATCAAATTACAACCATTAGAAAAGTAAGAAACATGAAAGGTCTGCCTGTAAAGATTGACGAAAATTCATTCAAAACCATTGGCAATAAAACTCCAATTAACCCAAGCCACGCACACACACGCAGAAGCACAAATCGAATCCACACTCACGCGTCATCTCGTTGTTGAAGTTGACGACGATCGGATCGGTGGCCCAGTGCTCGCGGGCGAACGCCTCGAGTAGCCGGAGAAAGGCGACCTGGGGCGCGCGCGCCGGCGCGTACGGATCCGAGTTGAGATACATGGAGGCGAGGAGGAGCTCGAGGGCGACGTCCGGCATGTGGGAGTCGTCGATCAGCTGGGCAGAGAGCCAGCGCTTCGCCAGGCAACAGGCTGGCCCGAACGACGGCTGCTGACAGTGCAGACTGCGACGCCGGATGGGGAAATAGAGATGTAGATACGTAGATACAACGAGGTGTTGATTGGATCAGGATGGGAGATATAGGGTTTATCGTGGTATATGGGCTTCTTGGAGGATTGATTGTTTGGTTTCAGTTGATGGGAGAAATAGAGATGTAGATATGTAGATGTAACGAGGTGTTGATTAGATCAGGATGGGAGATATCGGGTTTATTGTGGGGCTTCTTAGAGGATTGATTTTTTGGTTTCATTTGATGAAATTGAGTGGAATTAAGGATAAGAAGTGGTTTACATTGGACTTATGAAAAATGTATGAATCGAATGAGATTTTTGATTTTTATAAAGTAGTATTTATCATGTCAATTAAGTAGATGGAATAAATTAGTTAAAGGTTATTGGGATGGTGAATCTCTGACCATTTTAATGAAAAATTAAATAAACTTTGAAATTGAAATTGAATATTGAAATTGTTAATTTTAATTAGTTACGTATGTAACAAGACAAATGTAGTCTCACCCGTATAATGCACCAGTGATTTTCGGCAAATGGAAAAGCTTCTTTTCTAATTCTAAGGATTCTTCGTTGTCCCTGTATTTCATTACTCCGCCTTCGTCCACTTGCTGTTTGACGAGACCGATCTCCTTCTGCTGAGCTATCCTAATTCGGAAGACTAGACCATCCTAAGAAAATACAAAAATAAAATAAATAAATGATTTTCAATTAAAATTTTGTTAACCCAATTAACCTTTGACTTTCTAAGCATTATATAAATGCCGATTGATTTTTCACCTTGAAAATGTGCAAAATGGATAAAGGTAACAATAAAAAATACTGTTCCTGAAAAAGAAAAATTGCTCTTTCCGATAAGCAAGTCAATTTCACGAAATTTTTCTAAGAAAAATTAAATGAGTACCATTAAATGAGAAGCAAGTTTAATAAAACAATTCGGTTTAATTAGTGTGCAATCGTTTTATCGCTTTATTATAACATTTGTATTGCTTCATTTACCAAAAGTTACTATATAAATCAAGTTTTCCGTAAATGTCACTTATACTCTTTAGCCGCTATAAGCGCCTTAAATATAGCCAGTAAAGTATGCAAAATACGTTTGGAACAAATGTAAATGTTCGCCTACTTTATATGCCATATTTTGATCGAAAATTTTCAAGAATCTTATTTCGGAATCGAAAAGAGCCAAATCTCTCTTCCAGAAACGAGCTTTCATAATTTCGTACATTCTGTATGTTTTCTAATTGAGAAATCAATCGATATTCATAGTGGTCTATTATGACCCCGGGTTAAAAAAAAGAACAAGTAAGTTCAAATTAATCCTGAATCGATTGAAAACGGAAACGTTCGGAAACGCCCAGACAAAACAGAACTAAGGCTAATCAATCAATCTGATTTTTAATTCGATTCTATCCGAATCAGCCCAACATTGTAATCAGGAGAAGCAGGAGAAAACGAAGTATTCCCGGCCACGTCAGCGAAGAAAACTTATAATTGAAATCGTGGCTATGTAATAAGAAGGGAACGCAAAAGAATATACAAAACTAACTCTATTATTTACAGTTTGTCAAACTATGAAAATTCAAAAAAATGAATCAAGGTAAGTAATGTATCTACAACAAATTCTTTTAACAAATCGTGTCAAATGCGTCAAAATCAATTAAAAAAAACCCCAATATTTCATCATACATTCCCCATTAAAAATCAACCCTCCCACCCCTTACCTTCATAACATCGATGCACTCCAACCCTCCGTGAGCCCTCTGCTTGCACTGCTTCCTCAAGCACTCGGCGATCTGCAGGTGAAAAGCCGCCTTGGTCATCCTCAGCGCCTCCAAGTCGTCGGGCCACTTGCCGCTCGTCGACAGCTGCATCGTCGCCTCGATCGGCGCCAGGTACACCGGCACCTCCTCCGGCTCCCTCCCCTCGACGAAGCGCAGATGCGCGCGACCCGACACGACGCTCCGATCGTCGGGTCGACGCGTGCTCGAGACGGGCGGGAAGACCTCGGCGTAGCGGAACACCGGGCTGCAGCCCTGCAGGCCGTTCACGGAGAGCGGCAGGTCGGCGAGGCCCGCGAGCTCCTTCTCCAGGCTGGCGAAGGCGTTGAGCACCAACAGGGAGGCCTCCTCCGTGCCGTAGCGGAAATTCGTGATCTTCACCTGGGGGAGAGAGGGTAGAGGTGTGCTTGTAAGTGTGAGGTTTGTGGGAACGGGGGTGGGTGGTAGGGAAGGTTGGTGAGTTTGAAGTTTTGGGTTATTGAGGTGGGGGGAGTGGATGAACTTTTTGTTCTTCGGTTTTTAGTATTGTACGTGGCAGTGGGAATATATTGTGGGTTTTCAGTTTAGGACGCGAATGGGTAGGTATGTAGTTCGGGGAAGGTTGTTCGCAAGATATGTGCAGATATTGTGGAGAACGTAATATTACTTGGACTTACTTTTTCACAGAGGTATACTTTCTCGCGTAGACGGTAATAAAAGGAATTTTTAGGGAACAAATCTATTTGGAGTTTATTTTTGCACATTTCAAATTCAAGAGTTTAAGATATCGAATTAAATTTTCTTAATGTTTCTTTGGTCAAATAGCTTCGCATAAGTCGTAAAACATATGTGCCGTGCAAATGAAGAAAGTGGGTATCATGCATTTGACGTAAATCCCAGATACTTGATAACATTCATTTTTATTCGGATCTATTTGCGTAAGATTATTATTGGAAAAATATATATATCCTTTTCCTAAAAAAACGAACTACGTCTAGTCATTTTTGTAAAGAAAAATAATGTTTCAAATCAGTTTTATACGAAATTATTTATATGTTTCGAATTTTTTTGCGAAATGCAGATACCCACTTTCTTCATTTGCACGGCAGATATGACGATAAAAAAATTAAAGGACTCATATAATTTACAAAAAACAACATAACCATTTTGAAAATCCTTTATGCATTCGAAATTTTGTTTTGATTTTACGTCATGTCAGCGAGATTTAGATGCTCTTTTAATAGCTGCATTTTGAGTTTGGAATAAAAAGAATACCATACATGTGAGAATAAAAATGTATTACGATGAAAAAATACGTAAAATTAAGTGTCAACAAAATCGGAATTATCTAATGCTATATTTCTCGGTAATTTGTCTTTTAAAAAAAATTAGAGCAAATTTGCTTTATACGATTATAAATAAAAATAAAACATTAATCTTTAAGATCTAATTTGGAACTATAGTATAATACAAATAGTATGCATTTTTTATGTAAATAGGCCTAGAATGTGATAATGTAGGTCTGTTATTAGTTTGATGTATAAACATCAATTTGCGTCCATATTATCACAACACCCTTATTGTGTTACTTTTTGATGCATGACTCTGTTATTTGCTATTCTACTTATTATTGGTTCAATCGATTTTTGATGAATCAGCTTTTTCATGTTAGGTCAAGTAACAAAAAACAATTATCGATTTAATGCTTCAACACTTTGATTCGTCATCCTCTTCGGAATATCTAATATTTACATTGAAGTCTATCTCCACATTAGTCATTACTTCTCTATTTATTTACTTTTACGTGTTTCATGTTTCGGAAGAAATAATCTTTTATAAAATAATTTTAGGTATAACTCATCTTTTATCGACTAACAGGAATTATCGATTATTTCAGTATAATACACTAATATTTTCCATTTAATATCAATTAACAAAAAAAAACTGATTCATCAAAAAACGACCTATGTATAATCGTGTACTATTATGCTAAGTTCGTAAAATTAAATGGTTTAAATTAGATCAATCATTCAAATTTAATTACCCTCTTCAATTTAAGAAACTCCTCGAGTTGGTTGGAGAAAAAGAAGTAGTGTATCTTTTCAATTAACTTGAGTTTCTCTTCGATTAAGTATTTTGCGATTTTCTGAGTTATCTGGCGCTTCTCGGCGAGAATCGCGCCTTCTTTGGCCCAAACGATGGCCTCGCAAATCGTACCGTCCTTAAACCTGCGCAGCTCGGACTTATCGCCCCAGAACTTCCTAAATGCTTCAGCCTGAACAAAATTGAAAAGAAATTAAAAATAAGCTTTTAATACAATGCGTACTAATGAAAATTAGATGTAGTGTTTGATGTGCACGTACTTCTGGAAGATTGGCACCTGGTCCTTTCTCTATGATATTAAACGAATAGTTAGGATCTAACTGCAAACCAATGTAAAGCCTTTCAATATCGTTAGGAATTTCGTCACTTGTTTGCCATTCCTTCATTTTGCGAGGTAAAGTGCACAAAAATGACGCTCTTTGTCCTAATCCTTGCTTTAAATACCTTAAAACTAGTTTAACTGCTTGCACATATTTGTTTGGTCCATAATTCAGTTTATCAGAATCGTTAGAATTTGCATCCACAATATTTTCCAACGCCTTTACATTGTGTAAACTGTTGATCAATAAAAATAATTAATTTTTCTGAATTTTAATTTCATAAATCGCAGAAGTAGTATAAATGATTACCAGATAACATAATCGAATGCTTTATAAAAGGGTACTTTTCGCATGAAAAGAATTTGGAAACCATTAACTCGCGTATTGTTCAAGCATTCAATCGACATTTCTGCTTGATTTGAAATCCATTGGAACGCGTTTTCGAAGATGTTTGCCGCTAAATTGTGATGACCCGTAGAATCGAGAAAAACACAATCGTAATGCTTGTGATATTCAGCAATTCGTTCAGCAATTTTCTCATCTAGACAAAGACTTATGCCTTCTTTACACCAGTTCGTTTTTGCTAAATACTGCCATGCATTTCTGACTATTTGATAGCTACTCATGAATGTATTCAATTTCTTTGTAAGCAGCAAATACAAAACATACATTGTGATAACATGACCATTAAATGTTTCAAAATTATTACTGAATTCGCGTTGTTTTAGCCAGATTTTTAATAATGTAATGCCATCTCTTATATTTGGATATTCTTTAATTAATTTGATATTTTGGGCATTTGTTCTTAGTGCCGTTAAATCGTGCAGTACTACGTTATTGTAATGTGGAGTTGGTGGATTTATAGCTGAAAGTAGAAATTAAATTTTTACTTAAAATACAAACAGAATAACAGAAAGAAAAATTAAAATAAAATATGTACCATTATTTCTATCAGTTTCTTTAAAAAACCAATTAGGTTTTACATTGTTCTTTTCAGGTGTAAATTTATTTACTTGAAAAGACGTCTCCTGTACCACAACATGAACATAGACCACAAATCGTTTACCTAATTTTCCAGTAGGAACAATTTTTAAGATAGGGTTTGAATGATTTCCAATAAAACATTTTGTTTCTGCTAAGTCTTCACCAATATTACTTCCTATGTATGCCAAATATATTGCTTTTTTCCTCATATATCTGTAATTTTTACAATCTATTTTTTGAAATAGATTTTCAGGCATCTCAATCAATATATCAATTGATGCATCAGGTCCTACAATTGTATCTAATGCATATGAACCACCTACTATAATATTGGATGGTGGTGAATACTTTAATGTACCCACACAATTGTTTGGCAACTTTTTCATAGGAACTTTCACATTACAATTGTCGAACAGTGTGTCATCCCCAAGCTAGAAAACAAAATGAATATTGCAATTAAAAGTCTAAAATATTTACTATTGAACTGAAATATCTTACCTCAAGTTCTTTAGTACCCTTAATTGATTTGACATGAGTTTCAAATTTTTCAAACCATGTTTCAAATGACTTTCTGTACTTATTCTTTAATTTGACTGCAGTGAGAATTTCTTCAATCTGCAGTCGGAACAAATTTGAATGAAATAGATTCTCAGTTTCTCTAAGCTGGTTGAGCTCTTCGACTGTTGGTTGTTTGTACAAGCCCTTATCTATTTTTCCTTTCTTCTTTTTTGAGGAATCATGATCACTTATTTTCCTCTTATTATTATTAATTTTCACTAGAGGTTCCTGCTTTTCCAACTGTTCCTCGAGGTCTTCATCTGAGTTTAAATCCATTTCGCTAACTTTTTTCGAATCAATCACTGTTTTCTTGTGATCAATCATTTTAAAAATATTTTTCAAACATACTCTGTTGACAAGATGAGAGTTGTATTGAAGAATTGAAGGTTATGAAGTAAATAAAAGTATTTGCCACTGAAAGTTATAAATACCTTAACGTCAATATTTATGCACAATAAACATATTGTTTTACATCCCCTTTCTTCGAATTAAAATTAATTGATATTTTTATGATCCATTTATCAAATATCGTCCAGTTTTCAACAAACCCACACGTTGTATGGGCAAAACGGAGTTGGCGGCGGGAGACGCACGTGGTGTTTTTTAGAAAAAAATAGGTTCGTTCATTGATGACAATAACATACCTGCAACTCGTCACTTTGCTAAATGACGGTCATTCTCTTTATTAAAGAAAATAACAATAAAAGAATATACAACGAAATAAGAGAAAGGCATAAATAATTCTCAATGAAATGAATAAAAGTATTTATTGTCGTGTACAAACAATTTAAATTTGAACAAATTACGCTTTTTTTAGTCAAGTGACGCGTCAAAAGCAGCTCGAGTGTGACGCAATTTAAACTAAGTACTTTTAAATCTACCTTTGGTGCGGTGTGAAAAGAAGGTTAGGATTCGAGGCTAAACTGTACTTCGTCTGAAATAAAATTTACCTTTGTAAATTGAAATTTAAAAAGGAAATCCACAGAGAATTAAGAAAACCGTGCAGTGCAACTCGTTATTGTAAATAATAAAACAGTGTAAAAAAATCTTTCACAATGTTAAGTAAAACAAAATTATTGCGCAATGTAGGCGCTCTCAGGGTAAGCAATTCTTCACGGTATGCCGGCTAACATTTTATTTACAATCTAATTTTTTCCATTCATCATTGCAGAATTGTCTCGCTGCCAATGTGGAGTTCGGAAATGCTGGATCATTTTTTCCTTCACTCCAGGTTCGAGAAAAATCGAGTACGCCAATCAATACTGTTGTAATGTTTGTTCCACAGCAAGAGGTATTATTCAGTTTCTTGAATAAATATTCATACCAACTTATGATTTTCAATACTTTCATTGTTATTATTATCATGCTTTATTATAATAAACTATTTTTAGGCATGGGTTGTGGAAAGGATGGGAAAGTTTCATAGAATACTGGAACCTGGTCTTAACATACTTATTCCAATTATTGACACCGTCAAATATGTACAGAGCCTCAAGGAAATTGCAATTGATGTTCCAAAACAAAGTGCTATCACGTCTGGTATGTTGATTTTATAAATAAATAATAAATGTTTCTACAGATTGTATCACTAATAAAATTTCTGTTCCTACATTTTTAAATTATAGACAATGTTACGTTGAATATTGATGGTGTGTTATATCTGAAAATAAACAATCCTTACCTATCATCTTATGGAGTTGAAGATCCTGAATTCGCTATCATTCAATTAGCACAAACCACAATGAGATCAGAATTGGGAAAGATATCTTTAGATAAAGTTTTTCAAGAAAGAGTAGGTCTCAACGTTAGTATTGTGGAAAGTATAAACAAAGCAAGTGAAGCCTGGGGAATATCTTGCCTTCGTTATGAAATTCGTAAGCTATCGTACTTTTGGTGGACACAATAGCAAGATTGAAATAGAATTTATAAACATAATACATTTTTATTTCGCAGGTGATATAAGGTTACCTGAAAGGATACACGAAGCTATGCAAATGCAAGTTGAAGCCGAAAGGAAGAAAAGAGCAGCTATCCTTGAATCAGAAGGTATCAGGGAAGCTGATATAAATATTGCAGAGGGTAAAAGGCAAGCAAGAATTCTTGGTTCTGGTATGTAAATAAGATTTAAAAAATCTGAATTTGTAATCAATATGAAAAGACTAATTATAATAATATGAAACATTAAATTTCAGAGGCTGAGAAGCAAGAGCAAATAAACAAAGCTAATGGTGAAGCTGAAGCTATGCTGTCAGTAGCAGCAGCTCGTGGAAGGGGATTGGAAATCGTTGCATCTTCTTTGGGAACTACAAATGGACATAATGCAGCTGCACTTACTATTGCAGAACAATATATTCAAGCATTTAACAAGCTTGCAAAGACAAATAATACTGTGATTATTCCTAAAAATGTTGGTGATATAAGCAGTTTTGTTGCTCAGGTAAAATTAACATTTAATTATATTAAAATTTGATACTTTGACAAAACGAATAATTTCATAAACCTTAAGATGATCTTTAATGTCAATACTTTATTGTAGGCAATGTCCATCTACAAACACGTTTTACCTGCAAATGGGTCATCTCAACAATCACAAGATGTCTCTAATCAGCAGCCAGATCCTTATGAAGTAGACGCTACAGATGAGAGTTATGAATACTTTAGTGACAAGGAAGAAGCCGAAAGTTACAAAAGGAAAAATAGAAACAAGCATTCTCCAAAGTCAACGTAAGGTACATAGCCCTCATTCGCCTACAATGTAATTATAAATTGAAACATTTTTTTTATTATGGTAATAGATGAAGCAAGTTAATAAATTCGTTATGCACATTGAACTGTTATTGCTAATAATAAAGTAAAGAGTTATGTGAATAATTTTAATTCCGATGATATTGTTTTTATTGCAATTTTTATTGTCAAATACTTAATTATGGAATATAATCAGTAAAAAAATTTAAAAAACATCTATTTTTTCTTTTTTGTGTGAATGGTCATTGGAGGTATAACTGTTGAGTATGTTTCTTGAGAAATGCGGTTAATGTAGTACAAGGCAGCTACGGAAAATAGAAAACAAGTTGTCGTCGCAACTCGATGTATCAATCCAGATGCCACTAACGAAACGATCAAAGACATAAAGACTGCAAAATGGATAACATTAATTAATTTAAACAAAAAATTATTTTTTATGTAATAATGAAAATATTATGCCATACCTTCTGGAAAAAGTTTCATTTGGAATGATTTTCCAAATAAAATAGATTCTAAGTTTCCAAGGGCAGTAAGTAGGAATAAAAATACTAAAGATCCAATGTAGCCTCCTAAAACTATGTGCAGTTTGGAAGAGATCAGCCAAGTTCTGTACATTTGCATCCCAGAAAACAGGAGCACCGTAAGAATGGACGACAGGATAAAGGAAATTTTACTGGTCACAGCTGCAATATTATTTTCCAATCAATAAACAATCATTTCATTATTTTTCAAAAATCACAAAATTTCAAACAATAATCGAGCAGCATAAGAATCGTATAAAGCCGGTACAATTTTTAGGTTATGACACGTAGGACAGTTGTTTATGCGCTACTAACCCATGTTTCGTTTTCTATAAATTATCCTCGCAAACAACACCAATTAAAACTAATTCGAATTAAGTAAGAGAGCTTCGTTTTATAATTTATTAACTAAACAATTAGATGAACAATAAGCTTCCTTCCTTTCGTCCTCCTTGCATGATGTGTGCGTGTGTGTGATGTATATATTATGTATATATATCTATATATACTCGTAGTCGCGTGTATATATATATATATATACAGGCATTAGTGTAAACTGTAACTGGAACCTGGGTTACTTATGGCTATGTGTGAGTTATCAATACCAGCTTCGTGCGCTGGTAGGCGTTATAACCCATATATGCGTCATGTAGGATGTGTATACACATATTATACGTAGCTTTAGTCAACAGTTTCTATAGCTTAATTGCTATATGCAAATATGCAAAAGCGTATCACTGCATCCCATATAAGTGCTTATTATACTTATAGTGGTGTGCAAATTAATGTAAACACTTGGTAACTACGGTATAAACTACAGTGCATAATCTGCACGAAAAACAAGAGCGCGAGGTGCTTTTTAATTAGTCGTTCTTAGAAAATTAAATAAATTGTGACACGTATTCATATTCGTTTTTATTTTTATATTCATAAAAAAGAAAATTTTTCTATGAACTATTTTTTCATTTACATTAAGGTGCTCCAATAATTGTTTACCACAAAATTGAAAATTTATTTATAACATTTTGCTTTCTCATTGAGGAAGTTTTGTGATGGTAAAAAAAAGTTTTGCTAAGAACATGTTAGAAACATGTTTTGAGATACTGGGAATTAAAATACACTATTTTTAGAAAATGTCTGTATGGATGTGTGTGTATGAATGTGGATAAACATTACTCTGAATGTACACGGTGAAGAATAATGTTTTAGTGGCTTATTTGTTTTGTCTTTTTTTTAAGAAAGGCGGTTCAAAAATATTTTTTTTTGTTTTTCGATGCGTTTTTGTTTTTTAGCGGTTATTCGATTTTTGAGCTTTAGTTTTTCCTTTTGTTTTTGATACCCTAGAAATAATATCATTGATTGAGTGATAATGCATTTGAAAGAGCATAAAATTATCTATCTTTTCCGACCCGAAAATTTTGAATAAGCTATTTCCCTTGACTTGTTATTTACGAAATCATTTTTTTCAAACGGCTATATCTATGAAAAATAAGAAACAACATTTTTGAAAAAAATCCTTTTGTAAAAAAAATCGATTTTTAGTCTGCTGCGAATACTGAAGTAAATCGGCAGTATTTTATTTGAAACTTTCCAAAACGGTAGCTTATTACTATCCTTTGAACGAGTTCTTTGCCCAGATCACAACAAATTTTATATTTCGAAAAATTTGTTTTGATTGCTTATATCTCAAGAATGGCACTGTCATTTTTAAAGATTCATCGACTCTTTCATTAATATTTTCTCAATTGTTGGACTGTTGAGTTTTAGTTTTTCGAGTTTTGCGGTATGTTAGAAATATTATGATCAATTTAGTGTAAATGCATTAAAAAGAGTATAACATTACCTATCTTTTACAATCGCAAAGTTTTTATATGCTCTTTTCCTTCTTTTGTTATGTACGAAAAAAGTCATATTTAGTTTAAACGGTTATTTACATTCAATTTAAATATTTAAATAATTTTAATAAATTATATGGATAAGGATATATTGTGATTATGATTATTGCCTATCGTTCTGTAATTTTAGTAAAATATTATCTTTTGTCAAACCATCAATGATAAAAAGCACACAGTAATACCAAATAATTCAAAACAATTTACACATACTTATCATATCAAATTAAAATTTAAACGCGTTTTATGTGAAACTTATTTATTTTATTTATAAAAGTGCCTGGTACAAACTTTTGTGAAATGTTAGTGCTAAAACGTATAGTTTTTTTAATATTTTTATTACTAATAAATGTTTTTTTCAACTCAGGCATGAAATAGGCATTTTTTCATGCCTAAAAGTAGCACAGAAAATCGCGCATTTCGAGCGTGTTTGTAAAAAGTATGACAAAATATGCATTTAGCGGAGAAAAATGACCACTATTTTCCCCGCGAAATTACTTTTTTCCCCGCTTCTCAAAAATTGCGAAAAAATGTAGGAAATAAACTCTGGATCCATTTTTTCGTGTTTAACCTTTGTTCATGCGCGTAAGTGTGAAGTTTGCTGCTTGCTAGTCACAAGTGTGTAACAGCGCATGCGCGAATTTCGATTAAAATCGAAATAAGAAAGGGTGCAAATATTTGAACTGTACGATTAAAAGTGAAAATTAAAAATACAATTTTCAACTGCGTTGTTCGCGACTCGAAATGCGGGATCACCTACCCAACTTTCCTGCATAAAATAATGCCCTAAGTATCATGCATTTATTGAAAAAAATACGGTGTGTAACACGGGAAAAAAAGCTATTTCAGACTCGGGTGAGGTATTTTCAATACTCGGTTTTGTCTCGGGCGCCTTCGGCGTTATCGAATTCAACTCGTGCTGAATACCTCACCCTCGCTAGAAATAGTTAAGTTTCTCCCCTAGTTGCACAATGTACTATTATTTATTTCAGAACATGAACTAAGCATAAACAGCTTTTTAAAAATCCAATTTTTGTTCATTTCGAGTTAAAAAATATTGTTAAATTTTTTAAAAAGATTTAATGAACTAGGTTATTTTCAGACACTTTTTCAAAAACCTTAATTTTACCGTAGAATATACATTTTTGCGATAATTGGTGCACGAATATTAATGAAATATTCTGACAATTCTTTGTAACCTTTTAATTACGACTAAACAAGTTACCGAACTTTCAATATTATTGGACATAATGGAGAGATTTTTATAAATCACAGGAGGACTATCTTAGTAATTGAGACTTCCAAGCGGAAAAGGACACGTAGCGTGATTTCGCCGGATAAGGATTGTCCGATTAACCAATTTTGAATATTGCACGAAATCAATTTTTTATAATTGATAATTAAGGAGATTCATATATACTATTGCGCAACTGTTTGTGCACGTACCATAATATTTATTATTATATAATTATACCAGATATTAGACCTGTCCGAAAAAATTCGCGCTATGCGCCCTTTTCCGTTCGGAAGCCTCAATTTCAATTATTATAAGAACTTAAATATACTAAACTATTATTATCCTTAAGCATTATCTGCACAATGAATACAATTCTGTGGTAAAATTTAAAATTACCATTTAAACTTATGCATATTATGAAAAAAGAAAGGTAATAAACGAACTTTTTCAACTTTTAACTTTTTTATATGAAAATATACCATACATAAATACCAAAATCATTAAAAACTCAATTTAAAAAAGTGAACTTAATTGCTATGCCTTGAAGCTACCGAATTAGTACGAGATGCTTTTTAATTATTCGTCTAGAAAATTAAATAAAGTATGTCATATTTATTTTAATGATTTCAATTATTATAAAATCTTTAATAATGTACTATAATTCAATTAAAGTCTAAAAACTATTAATACAGGTTAATTAAGTTCTTTCTTGTTTAGCTCTTGTTTGAGTCTGATGAAATTACAATACTACATTACTACCCATAAGGAAAAACCACTTAAGTTAAGTGGTTTTTCCGCAAGGGTAATTCATATTGCGTATAAGTCAATATCGCCCAGTCAACTAAATGAACTAATCGAATAACTTGTCTTATACTGCTAGTCGTTCTATTGTTAACAAATTGTCTTTTCCTTACGCGCTAAATTTTGCCAAGTGAAATTCTTACTCCAAAAAAGAGTATTTGCTTAAATTTTCGTGTGTCACTCAAAAAGTTTTTTTCGAGATATTCACTCAGCATCGAGTAAGCGTATAAGAATATAGATGAATAACTAAACTATATATTACACTCTTCCGGTGGGTGAATAATTCATTCGAAAAATGTTGGTTATATTTTCTCCCGTCAAAAGAGTGAATAAATGATTCTCGCTTCACAGAGTGAAAACCTACTATTCTTTATTGAAAAAAGTGAAATTTTAATCTTTCGCTCTCCGCGGTGTGACTTCTTCACTCTCAGAGAAAAAACATTTTTGTAACTGTAATCATTACAATATTTTTTTTTTCCCGAGTGACTTTTATTCCGGCTAGGAGTCAAATGTAAAATATTCATTCGATTTCTCATGAAATTCAATTATTAAATTCGTTAATTTTTAACTTGAAAAAGGTTGGTTGTATTTTCTCTATTTATTCAGAGAGTGAAAAATAATTTAAAACGAGTGAAATTTCACCAGTGAAAATTCACTGGTTTAGCGTGTATTTTAAAATTATTTTAAGATGATTTGAGATACACTTCGATTGCATTTTATATGTAATATATATTTAATTGTTGATTGCAAAATATCAGACCTACATTATTTAGTACTTACTTAATAGCAGTCCATATCCGTCCGTACGTTGCGTTTTTTTCATTCCCTGCTCATTATACTGTGCAATTCGTCGCGTGTTCGTGTGCAATATAATGTTTTTTAATTTGCATTTAGAAATCGATTCAGCTCCTGCAGGAAAATTAGCTATTGTTGGGTCATACCCTCATTGCTGACCGTATTCTGTTATACATTAAAAATGAAATCGCGTTTCTCCGTTTCTTAAATATACAGTCGGCGAATCTAGATTTTTAATCAAAGGCTCAATCAATCAAAAAGATAATAAATCGCATTCGAAGTAGAGAACAATTTTTATTCCGCATTGGGATGGGAGAAAATGTCTTATGCATTTGTACAGTATTGCTCGAAAGTTTAAAGTGACCCCATTTGAAACTAATGCATGCTTATATGTTTAGAAAGGACTTGATTTAATAAAATTTTGATATTGAGACTTTAGCAATGAAAAATATTCATTTTAAGCCTAGTTAGAACCTCTAACATCTCGGTCATATTTTATTAAAGGAATTTTTTTTTAGAAAATTCTGAGTGAAGTACAAAAAGGATGCTTCTAATTTTACTTCTAATTTTATTTTGATATTATTTGCAAAAAATCTTCAAACTATAAGCTAAAAACACAATTTTTTTAAGCTACGAAAATTATCAAATTTTCGTTAAATTATGCAATTTTTTATTAAAAATTAAAATACATTATCATGTTCTTATAAATTTTAATAACTCGAATTCTGCTTAGAAGTTTAAGGTGCCAAGAAGACGTACTAATGCCAAAATATAAATAAAACAATTTATTTTTTATAATTTACCTTACCATGAAATATTTTGTTCTTATTTATGATTTTTAAAATCTTTTGAACAATTATGCTGCAAATAACAATATAAAAATTGTAAAAGTTAATATTTGGTTGGTTCTTCTTTAAATCTATGAAGCATATTCGCCTAAAATCGAGTGACTCTATTGGTGGTAGCCGTATACCAAATACATGGGAGAATGACATTTATTTTTATAACTAAAAATTTAAAAGGTTCAGGATAATCTTCCAAGTTATTATGACAATGTCAGTTAATAGACCGTTAAAAAAAATATAATCAATAGCAAACACTAATATTAAATCGATATTTATAACATTTGGCCTATCTCGTTCGGTGTATTTACCACCAAAGTAGTTCAATTTTTTGTATAATCTATTTTTACATGGGTCAAATGGCGGTACTGGTAACTTAACAGGGCGAATAGTCAACTAAGTTTCAGCAATAATTTTGAGTCGAAGTTTGCCAAGTTTTCTTGGTTTCCACCTTTCGAATATTTTCTTCGAATTGCAATCATCATTCTGAACGATTAATTCGAGCTTTTATAAGTCTTTCGAAAAATATAATCATTGTCGTGATTTTAAATGGAAGATGTACAGAACTCTTGAGCACCGCTGTACGCACAACGAAAAGAAATTTATTCCATGAAATTCGATAGATTTTCGTTCGAGCACCGCCGGCGCGACGCTAAAAAAAATAAAGCAATTTCGAAACAGCCGAATTCGGCACCCGACCGCTTGCGGCTGAAATTCAATTTCGTCAAAGTTGATCGAAGTATACTCTTAAGGGTGCTTTTCTCGTCCCTCGCTTGCGCATTTGCCTCGTTGTCTGCCCCCTCAACCCCCTCCGGCTCCTTCAGAAGAGTGCACAAGAGAGCGTCCGGGAGGGGGGGGGCGCAATATCTCATAAGCATTTTCATAAATCAAAGTGTCGTGAAAATGGAGCGAAAAGAAAAGGAGGAGGCGCCGCCGCTATTGATAGCACATGCAAAGGAGGATAGAGGAGAGGAGAGAGAGGAAAAAAAAAGACCGCGATCGGTCTCTCCTTGATTTTTCGATAAATGTTTATTCTTCGATATATCGTATAATATTTACATTATTTTTCATTTCTCTTTTAATTCGGAATATTGTATAATATTAATTAGCGCTGATGAGGTCACTTTTATTTGATTGCTCGATCGTCTCCTAAACATACTCTGTGCTATTACGGTTCGAAGTTCGAATGTAAATGTATATTTTTATTATAAGATCGATAATAGCGAACGGAGAAGAAACGGAAGGACCGTTTGAAAACAAGATAAAAAACGTTACCCGGTATGTTTTTCCTTCTTCCTCTTCTTCTTCATTTTGGTCACAGACACAGAGACTCGTTAGATTTTTGTTTGCTTTCTCGAAAACAACATTTATAAAAGTTTCGTTAAAAAATTTGTCTTATTTTGCCTCGAACTCTCGACTTTTTTTCACGTGAAACAATGAATAAAATTCAAGGTGAACAATGTATAATGGTATATATATGAAAGATTACTTGGCAAGTAAAGTTCGTTATAAGAATACATTCATAAGAAATATAATGAATAATGGCTACACAATATTCACAAATTGTGGTCGCGTTCTCAGTGAATTGGATTAGATTTGGTCCACGTCCATTTATAATAATTAAGTGTCAGAATATCGTAAATTTGGCATTGTTGTTTTTTTAACATCTTTTTTCCGTTTTCAAATGTAACTTTAACATTACCTTCTCTTCGTCATATATGTTTTGTGTGTTCATGTGTGTATTTTAATAGTGGTGTATATATAATATAATACTTGTGTTCTTTTGCGCGCGTATGTGCATTATAATGCTTCTTTCGTAGCGATGAAATTTAGTTTTTGTAACTTCAACTAGGCAATACACATAATAGTAATAGTTAATATTGACTTGGAATTTGCTGTCATAGTAAATGCAGTTGTTTTATGTTGCTTGTTAAGTAAGTTTTCATCTCAAAGAAGATGATATCTCTTTTTATCTGAAAAGGTGCTGCTACGATTTTTTCTTTAATTCTGCTGACTTATTTTTGCGAGCTATGCGAAAAATTTTAGGCAAAGCTCCAGTTGAAAATATATATTATTTTATGCATGTATATATTGAATTTGTTTGTCTATTCATATGTATAATTGTAATTCGCGCTCTGAGAGAGTTTAATAAGCGCATGAAAATGCTGCATAATTGCACTAACGTATAAAGCGCGCCCGGCGCACTTTTACCTCGTATTATTATTTTTTCTTTCCTTTTATAATTGTGTATAATAATCGCTAAAGTAGTACCCGTTTTTCAACCTCGTCTATGTATATATATATTTTTCTTTATATAGTCATCGATGAATGCCCAATGATTATGGAATCGAGAGAAAATTAACGAGAAAGACACGCTCATCGGGCTCATCTCCGCTTTATATATATATATATTTATATAATATATAATTATATATAATATATATGCTTCTCGGTATGTACGCTCTGCTAACAAATTATAAGTCACTCTCTTCTCTAGCATCTATTTGTATATAATAATATATAGAATCATTATAAGGAGTTCAGGAGTATACCTAATATGATTTCCCTCGTGTTCCTTTTCCTCGAGACTTAATATACAACTCTTCGACTCTCCTTTCTCTCACTATTCAGTTAACCCTTCGCATTGACATAGTTTATTATATAATATATTAAAATAACGGTAAGAAAATAGTAAAGATCCTTTTTCATATTTGTATTCTTTATATATAATATATTGATGCACGGTGTATTATCTGTGTGAATTGTGTTTATTATAGAAAAAAACAAGAAAGACGGTGTGTTCCTTTTATTATTTAAATTTCGAACGCGCGCGTTCAACGCTAAACGACGTGGTGAGACTGCAGTAAGTGGTGAATATCATTAAACGTGATTTGCGGCTACAAAGAGGTGAACAATCTTTCGTGTGTCTAAGTGTTATTATATACGTACTCTCGTAGGCCATTTCTATATCGATCGTTTTCACGGCAAAGAAAAAGAAAGAAAGAAAAACAGAACAGCGAGGTGGGAGGAAGAAAAAGGGAGAAAAAAAAATCAGCGCGTGCAATATATACACCAATATAATCTTGATTCCGGTGGCGCGGCTTTTCTTATATACGTATAACTCTCCTTCTTTCTTTCTTTCTTTAACGCACTGCGCTTGTACACTGCTTTGCTCCTTTTATTTTTCTCTGCCCCCCTTGTCGCGCGTATATATGTATATATATATACTCCTCATCCGCGTGGCGGTCTCCGATCCTCTTTCTATATAACACAATGGTTGTGCCGAGGGACGTTGTGGGTGGCTGCACGAAAGACTTTTCCGTTTTCTCTCTTATTTCTCTTATTATATCCCTCTGTCTTCTTTGCTCGGCCCGCGACTTTTCGCTGATGCGCGATATATTATATATACGCTGAGCATGCGACCGACGCGCGTTTCTCGTCTTCAATCCTTTTGTATTCTTTATATTATCATTTTCTTCTTTTTTTTTTAATACTTTATCACAAAATACTATAACTTTCTTCTTATTTAATCCTAATGAATCTAGACGTTATCGTAATTGATGTTATATATATATAATATATTTTATTTTTTTGTCCATGTTTATCTAGAATTCATTTGTACGCACTGCGAAGACGTGCAAGATATATACTATAATTACATAATCATTTATTTGTGATTACTTATACTCGTATTTGATTCCCCTTGTATTCTCCTCTAATTTATTCATTCTCTCGTTATAGACTCTCGCGTGGTCGACTAATTAATTCTTAATGAGTCTCGCGCGCGATGGTGATTTGAAAAATTCATCCTCGGCTCGATATTTCATTAGGGGGGGAAAAGAACCGCGAAAGGAACGTGGAAAGAAAACGGAAAAATGTAGAAACGATTCGATTCGCCGCACATTAACGTTCGAATTATCGTAACGGAGAAATCGAATTATGTGCGGTATAATAATTTTTATGTATAATATACACGCTACCGATATCACGCTACGCGATAGTATATAATATATATTCCTAAGATCAAGGGAAAAAATTCTAAGAAAACACGCGTGTTTATATCTCCCATATAATTGATCGTTTGGCTTGATGATGTTACGTTCACGCACTTTATTGCTAGTTTATATGTGAGCTGATATGAACTGACACGCAGCACCAAATAGCCAAATAATCGCTTGGACCCGTTTAACGTGTGTTTATAATTTTAGGTTATCGTTTTTGCCCTCGTGTCCTGGTTGAAAAGTGACCATTTTGAGTTTGGATGAGACGATTTTTCAACTAATTACCAGCCATTTCTTATTGATACTTGTAAAAAATGGCTTGTTTCTAGTCCAAAAAAGTGTTTCATAATACGTTTGAATTACGGTATTGCATACGAATACAAAATTTAATATATTAGGTAGAATAACATAACAAAATAAGATGACATTTTTTGTTTTTTATAAAATAAAAGAAAGTTAAATTTGAAAGTGAAAGATATTCAGTTTCAGAACTCTTTATATCATGTATATTACGATTTTACGTGACATGGCGATATTACATTATCGTTATGTCACAGCAATGTACCAACAATAATTTTTGTTATGCAATTAAAATAAAAATAAAGAACACGATTCATTTTACCCTCATAATCTAACCAATTATGAAAATATGAAATGAATTAAAAATCATGCAACACCCTGATTCAACGAGGGTCTTATACCTCGCTAGTACCCTATAACGCAGTTATACGCGCGTGCGTCTCGTAATCACATTACATATGTTTAATTTTGATACAATCTCGCCGAGGATAATATCGGTGACGCCACGAGCAGCATGTGAGTTACTTCGTTAACCCCCTCGTCACGTGGTAATAACGTGTGTGTGTGTGTGTGTGTGTGCGCGCGCGTGTGTATTTTAATAAACTTGAGTGAGCGTGTGAGTGCATGCGCATGGATGTGCAATCGTGTGTATCTGACAATGAGCTTTATTTTAAGTTAGTTAGTTAGTTAGTTAGTTAGTTAGTTAATTAATAGTTGCGGCATGTCACTTATATTCTTGCGGCAGTAGAGTAGTTTTACTAAATGCTACTTGTACAAGATCGATACTCTTTCAACTCAGTTTGTTTTCATTAAGTGTCTTTCTTTTTCTCTTCGCTGCTCTATTCATCGGCTAAACACTCTCGAGGCTGAACGCGCCCAAGGATTATATTCGAAATTGACTGAATTTTTGATTGGCCGTCGCTTCGCCATTTATATACGTGTGGATGTGTGGAGCATCGACTGTGCTGCGTTTTATTATGTATAAGAAGATTGTTTTTTTATTTTATGTTCTGCCCATTCTCTCTATATATACCCGTTCAACGGATTGTCCCGTAAATATATGTATGTTTGTTTTTTATCATCGATTTCTCTATTTTCTTTGTGTATTTCTTTTTGTCATCCTCATGCACACGACGACCGGTGCATTGTGCGCTTTTTTTCTATCCCTTGTTTGAATTTGTTCTCGCACGAATTTGAAAGACTAAGGAAACTCTCTCTATCTCTCTTTCTCTCTCACGCTCCCCTCCTCAAAAGAGAATAACGTCGTGTATAATAATTAATAATATATATGTTATTTTTCTTGTCTTTTTTGTTGCTTCCTGCGCTCCTCGGGCTCTTCCTTCGCTTTTGATTGCTTTCGTTTTTTTCTCTCCGCTGGGTCTCGCCGTGGGTTCGGCGCGAGCGAGAAGAAGCACACGCGAGATCATAAGTAATTCGGTCGGCCGGCGCAGCAGAAGAACTTGAAGGTGCCGCGCAGGTAGGAGGGATGCCTCGTCGGCCTGTTCTCCCAGGGCAGGTTCTTCCGGGCGCCGTTGTTGCGGTTGAGCCGATTGGCCGCCTCCTGCAGCGCCGCCGGACGCTCTGTGGACAGTTGATGGGGCACTTTTATACACGAGTCGTGGGATTATTATCCCTTTTTTTGGTTTTAGTTGCTTGTTTGGGTAGTTAATGATGTATAGTTAAGGGGGCACGGCAGTGGCGAATCATGTAATATAATGACAGCGATGGGCTGTCGCTGAGTGAGACAGCAATTAATTTTACGTTTAAGAGTAGCTTATGGCGTTTTTAGCGAAGGTAGGGAAGCTACAGCTGCAATGAATTTTTCACTGTATCTAAGCAGCTACGCAAATCGTTGATGGGGGGCCTATAAAACTGATATGAACATGAAGGATTTATTAAATCTTAAGCATTTAAACAAAAATTTCTGTCTGCATAAAGTGAGAAACATTAATAATAATTAATTCTCTTAATTTTTACTGCTTAATGCCTGATAATATCTTGATTTTTGCACTTATTTTATCGAATTTGGTCCTCTATTTTCAAAATTTCCGTTCACTTCCCCGCGTTAAATTTTTTTTTTAATGTTCATATTTTGTCAAACTCTAAACGTCAGTTTTATACGTTCTCCCGTGTCCCCTTACTTACTACGAATCCATTATTGATATATTTATATACATTTATTTTTGCGTCCGCTATAGCTAGGTTCAAATAATAGCCGTAGAAATTGATATTAATCAACTAATATTGCATAAATATTTTTATAACTGTTTATGCTACTAAAGCATACACATTTGCTAAAAATTGTGAATTTAGTTAATTTTAAAATTTTATATCCATCTAGAATTATGAAAACTTATGAAAATGTACATATAAAAAAGGCTATTAAAAAATTTTTAATAATATTTGCTGAGTAAACTTTTTATGCGTCTATTATACAGATAACGCCCAATGAAATTTGTTTGTAAAAGCTATAATACGCTCATGTTCAAAGTTTCAATTAAATCCGATAAGTCTATATGGATATAACTTGGTTTAGTTTTTTATTTTCTAGAACCTACATGCCTTAAAATGTTAACTTAATTATAATTATTAAAAATAAATTTGACCTTGATCAAAAATCAGTTAAATAATTTTTATATTTTAAGCGAACTAGTATTTTATTTTTATTTACTTAAATCAGATTGAATTTTATTTCTACTACAGCAAATAAGAGTGTCTATGAAAATGTTCCGATAAATAGAACATAAATGTGTATTATTACTGTAAGAAAAATAATTGATAGAGTAAACTAAATCTATAGTGAACGTGAACTAAAATGTATGTTTTCTTTATGTATGTTTTACAAAAGGCAAATATTGTTATTATACAGTAAAGACTAGAGTCTCAAACGATATATACATTATTTTAATTTTAATCTTAAATTTCTTTATTATTCTAAAGAAAATGTGATGCTATCTAAACGCGCACTTTGAAGTTATAATTGAGTAGAAAAAGTCGCGTATGATAAGACATGCATATTCATAAGATACGTATATCTTAAGCGCTACTTATGCAAGTTTAATCTCCTTTTTATGGTTTTTAAATTTCTGTTATAGATTTTAATTTAATTACCGTCGCTACAAAAGACAACCTATATCTTTGTACTGTAAATAATTGCATCAGATTCATTTTGACGAAAAATTCAATAACCCACTAAATCTATTTTTATACTCCTACCGCGGTTCTTGCATTTTAATTTAATGTGTTTTGCATTTGCATATAGTCATTGACAGGTAATACTTAACTCAATATAAAATGCATATATTCGTTGTCAAAAAATCAAGGGATTTCATAAAAGTTATCGCGTGACGAAGCTCTGTCGTGACATTGTATTATAATTTTAAAATTACTGTCATTTTTAATTTTAAAGATAATTAACGCGACATTAATGCAACGTCGACCTTAATGGGTCACGAATATTTGAAATTCTAGTTTGAATTTCCACAAAAAATTAAAAGACAAATTTTTATAAAGTAAATTTTAATTCACATTCTATTCACGTTTGTATTCATATTTATAACAATTCCCTAATAAAAAATAGTTCAGTCTTAAATTCATACCTGTATGAAATCGTAAATAAAGAATCGTAAAAAAAGAATCCAATCCCAAAAAAGGTCGACGTCGCGTAAAGCAAGTTACCTATATGTGAGGAATTCCACAAGAAATCTGCACTTAAACGGCTCAAAGGATAATATAAAAAAAAGTTGAGGCACACCTCAGCAACCATTTTTTTCTCGTTCATATTGATGGCCCTTACGAAGACTAGCACATTACAGATTTCTCAAAAAAACCAAGTTCTTTGCAGTAGCTTCTTATAAAAAAACTAGCACTTTAGGTTTTCTTATAAATACTAACCTTTTCTTAGATCCTCAAGAAAATGATAGTTTTTGTCTGTGATTTTAAAAATTGCTAATTTTCGTAGGTACTAGTATTTATCGAAAAATCTGAAATGTACTAGGCTTTGTAATGAACATCGATATAATACATGTAAAAATATTTCAACATGCAAAATAGACCATGTTATTTGTTTAAAACGTACATCAATGAGTTTCTCTCATGGGATTTTAATATAGGAATTATGTATGGACTAAACGGTCATCAATAATATAACAATTACTTTGCTTTTGAGGGTACAAACAATATTTTGAGTAGAGAAAGAAACCAATAATTTGAGACGTGCCGCATTTAAAAAGATTAACAATGTCAAAAGTTATGAACGACGAAAGATAGTGAATAAACACGATAACACTCTAAGAAATAGTCAAAAATGAAAAATCATGAAATTTAGCGATTTCTTCGTGTTTATTCACTATATTTGATCGCTCATAACTTTTGATAATGTTAATCTTTTGTTCTCTTCTTTATATTCTATAATAATCACGCATACGCGAACAAATTGTTTGCACCCTCAAACACCAATTAATTGATATATCACTGATAATCGACTTCAGTCCTTACTTACCACGTTAAATTCCCATAAAATAAATCTATGTATATACGTTTTAAACAAATAAGACAGTCTGTTTTATACGTTAGACATTTTTTACATATATTATACGACATATAGAACGAGAAAATAAATGGTTGCAGAGGTACGCCTCGACTTATATTCCTTCTTATTTCTTGAACCGCATAAGTGCATACGTCTCGTGGAATTCCTCATCGTATACCAGGCGCAAAGCGTCACATTATTCATAGTACCTGTGTCGGCCTCGGACTGCGGCATGAACTCCTGCAGCTCGGCTATGAGAGTGCTGATCTCCTCCGAGTCCTTCTCTATGCTGCAGAGCTCCTCCTCGTTGAAGTCGAGGGTTATCTGCTTGCAGAGGAGGATCTGGGTGATGACGTTGCTGATGTTTGACGGGCCGGACTTGCTCTCTGTCGGCAGGAATTTTACAAGTTTTACGGTGTCGCATGCGCGAGCGCACTCACACGTACGTAGGTATGCGCGTAGGGTAGAGCGGGGTGATTGCAGTCAGTTTTTGCCGAAAATGATTACGTTTTTCGCTACTTCAGGGGTCAAGAGTAGTTCAAAATTGAATTCGGGTGTTTATCTTATGTATGATCCTTTCTCACCTAGACTTTAATGTAGTCTCACTTTAACTTTCAAAGTGGTATAAAAGCCAGATAAATTTTTAAAAGTATAATGGATAGAGAATATTTTTCTCTATTTTAACTTACCGTACAATATTTATTTACGCAAATAAGATAAGAATTATTTATTTATGAAAGGTAATGAGATACTCACTTCACTTACCACGTTTTATTGGGGCCAATTTTTAACGAATCTATCTGAAACGCTTTTAGAGAAGTTTTATTATACGCGATATGGCCTCAGACTAATAGAAAAGATTTGTAAAATATTAATCTTAAATCCAAATAATAGACGTATACATAAATGGACATGTTATTTTACGCATAAAATTGGTATTAATTATCTAATAATTGGAATTTAGCTGAATATTTTGATACATTTTAACATTTTTCTCAGTCAGACTTAGGTCATATACCTGTATAATAAATGATATCTGAAAGATATAGATCGATTCGTTAAAAACTGGCTTTAAATAAGGGTGGTAAGTGAACGACGATGTTAAAACTTTCATTTTCGTAATTCAGAATATTATGATCTGCATAATAGAAATAATCAACCTAATTAAAATTTTAAATATTTAAAAAGTATAACAGTTCTATTTCTTGTTCTAAATTATTAAAAAATTTTTGAGTGTCTAGCACCAAATGAAAAACTTTTGTGTAGCCTTAAATATTCAAGTTTAGCTTAAAAATTTAACACATACACTTGACCCCTCGCGGGAAAGCACTACTGTAAATTGATCTTTTAGTTATTTATATATTTGTTATCTTTGGACTTACAAAAGTTATTACCAAACTTATACGAGAAATTTTTTAAAATTGTTTAAGAAACGTGTGAAAAAGTTTCTACAACATTTTTTAATAAATATGTAGAAGATTTTAATGAATTTTTTAATGATTTCATTAAGGAGGTAAAAGGGTGTCTTAATATGAAAATTTGAAAAAATGTTAATGAGTGTATATTTCTTCTGAAAACATTTTAAAGGTTCAATTTTATGTTAAATTATAGGTATTATGTGCATAACAATTCGTATTCGTGGGGGTTAATATGTAATTTAATGTACATAACAAGGAAGTTGAAAAGTCATCAAAAGAAAATAATTACCCCACCTAACCTATTGTTACCCACTGTCTGCATCGGTGACTCTCAAAATTGACACTTTCACAGTTACCGTAGGATATATTTTCAAATTTTTAATCTTTTGACCAAAAAATTGTATATTGTGTACCAATGGTGAAAAGTAGCTCTTGCGTATTGTGAGTTTAAGACGAGTACTGTAATCACACAAGGAAAAAAATAGTATATTGTGTATCAAGAGCATAAAGTGGGCTTTTTTAGACCGAGTGCGGAGTTTGCAGTACGAGTCGAAGGCGAGCTACTTTTTTTCCCTTTTGTTTTGCCCGTCGGTTAGAAAACAAGCATTTTAGACTCGCTTTTTAGGTCCAAAAAACCGCGAAAATAGTGCATGTGTTACAAAAACGACTTTTCATCTGTGGTACACACCGTAATTTTTGTCACACATGTCTTTATTTCGCGTTATACACATTCTTTGAGCAGTGGGCGTAAAGAACGCTCTTTACGCCCGATGATCGGTAAACAGCCTCTTCACGCCCACTTTTGAAGTATGTAGAAACGCGAAAATCGTGCATGTCTGATAAAAAAATTGTATACTTCTGTGTATATGTATTCATGTCTGGGACCTAAAAAACCTAAAGTTTTTTAAGTTTTATCCAAGAAAAAAATTATTTTAAGTTGTAAAATCATTATTTTTATTAATTCTCTTACAAAAAAATTGAATAATAATTTTTTTATGGATCAAAGTCAAAATACTTTATGTTTAAAGATTAAAAATTTGAAAATATATTCTACGGTAACTGAAAGTGACAATTTTGGGAGTCACCGATGCAGACAGTGGGTACCAATAGGTTAGGTTGAATAGTTTTATTCTAGATGATTTTTCAATTTCCTTATTATGGAAATAATATAACTAAACATAAAATTGAACATTTAATCTGTTTAAAAAAATATAGCCTGATTAACATTTTCTCTAATTTTAATGCTTAGATATCCTTTTTTACCTTCTTAAGTTACATAAATAATTAGAAGTTTATTTTATTAATATTTACAACGAAATCCGGATAAAAATGGAGAAAGAAGAATATTAAAATATTAACTTAATTTAAGTAAAAAATGTTTTTGTAACTGGCATTATCCCCTATCGTGGCAATAACAAAAAGTTTAACATTTTCATTTAATTCTTTTTTTATAATTATCAAATCAGTCGTGATATGAAATTAACAAGTTCCGGCTAGATAGGAACTATAGTTGAAAACTCGTTAATATCGGCAACATTTCTACCAGGAAGTAACTGAAAATATGGAAATGAGCAAAAAGTATGTATAAAATCTTTTAAAAAAGATACTGATTTCTTATCTTAGAATATCTAAACAAATTACTTCTGCAACTTAAAATTATGTATGCTACATTCAATTCGATGTACAAAATTTTATTTCCTTTAAAATAACAATGTAACCAGATTTACCCTGCTCTACCTTACGTATTCAGTACACGCATACGGTGCACGAGTTGCATGCTTATACAGAGAGAATTTTCTGTTAAACTTTACCATGAAAATTATTGTAAACGTGGAACGCTCTACCTCCACGGCATAAATTACTCGACTTTACGACCAAAATTATAATGAATAACGTTGTATTATACCCTGCAGTTCTTCGAGAGTTATTTTCACCGTAAAATCGGAACACACACCCCCGCGTTCGCCACGATCTTGCACGGTAACTCTTATCAGAAAATTCTCTCCGCGTATAAAGTGCCAATTTATCGATTAATTATATACGCGCACAATAATAAGTTTTGCCAGTGCGGCGAGAGACTCGAGCAAAGTAAACACGCGCGCTCGCAACTTTGCCGCGGCGCGAAACTAGCCGAGCAATACATGAGACCTGCATCATTGATGAAGTTGGGGGGGGGGGGCGAACTCGGCGCTGCGGCGGAAAGAATATATTGTGTGCAGCGCCGCGACGTCGCTGTAAAAATGGGAGTGTCGAGCTGAAAACGTCTCGCTTTAATTAATTATTTGTCGAAAGCTTTATTTGATACGCGACGGCCAGTGTGTATATGTCTAGAATGTTGATTTTGAAGAGAAAATTAACTTTTTAATTCATTATTCAAGGGTAGTATAGCTTTAAAGTTTCACTTTATGGAAATAATTATTTCTGATACTTGACACATTTGTGTGTCACTGTACGGCACTGCTAGTTTCTAAAGATTAATATTTTATTTTTTGCGTTTTAGTATTCGTGTCATGGAAAACATATACTGCTGAGTCAAACAAAAATCATGCGAATGTGAGCGTATAAAGCATTTTACGCTCCAATTATTTTGAAAGACTTATCGAGAAAAATATCAGCAATGCATTCCACCTTGATAAGATCTACCACGATTTTCAACTTTTTAAAATCTTTGATATGTATATATACTTATATTCGGTTCGAAGAGAGTAAATATCTTTGTGATGCTTTTTTCGTTAATTTTTAGAAAAAATGCGTTTTAATTAAAAATACATTTTGAATTAAGGATACATTCTCATCAAATTTATTTTTAGAAATTTTGAGATATTTAACTAATTTCTTTTATTACTTTGTCCATGTGGCCTTGAATAAGTTGCTGTGCATGTGATAAGGGAAAAATAAGCGATGTACACAATTGAGAAAAAACTAATTACCGGATTTCAAAATTATATGTGCTTTCCATTAATTAATTTTGCTATGGCATGACCTACGAATAAATGTTTCGTCTACTTCACAATTTTTTGAAACATACAACAAATATCGAATTTTAAATATTTTGCTTTGATTCTAGGTCATATTAAAGCTATCCGTATATGTGTTAAGAAAATCTTTGGTTTTCCCATTTGAGATACAGCCTATGTTCAGATTTTATGTACGCTGATTAGATCTCTCCTCTTTTCATCGTCATCATATATAGCAACTTATTCAAAAGCTACGTGAACGAGGAAGCAGTAAAAAATGTCTTTTAGTATCTTGAAATGTGTACAAATAAATGCAAAAAGACTTCTTATTCTACGTGTTATAGTTCTCTTAAAGAAAATCAAATAATGCGATCTTGTACTTATTTTCATGAGAATGTGCCATTAAAACTAAATGTCTGCAAAATGTTGTCTTAATGTGACACTAGTTTGCAAAGTAAGGAGGTTGTATGTGTAGATACATACCTTAAATATAAAAAATTATGTAATTTTTTGTTCTCATATTATAATATGAGAAACAATGTAATATAAAAGTAGGACACTTAAAGTAAAGATTTGATCAAACACTGGAGGCTTTTTTATTTATTATCCGATTTCAATTTTGAAGGTTTCATTTTGTTCCTTCAAGGGAACTTACAGATACCTATAAAAATTGAAAAATTATGAAAACCTATAAAGATACGTCCGATTGTTTATAAAACACATACGAACTTATAAACAATCGGACATAATTTTGCAGGTTTTGATAATTTTCAAATTTTTATAGGTATCGGTAAGTTCCCTTGAAATTATTCAAGGAACAAAATAAAACCTTCAAAATTCAAATCGGATAACAAATAAGAAAGTCTCCAGTGTTTGGTCGAATCTTCCTTTAATTGTCGTTATAACTACTTTTGCAATATGGAAATTTGGTTGAAATTTCTTTTTTCATCCCTTGAAATGTCCTACGTTCATATTATATTGTTTCTCATATTATAAAATAAGAACACATCATTGCATGTATTTTTTTATTTAAGGCATATACCTACGCGTACATATGAAGAGCGACACGTCAAATTTGCAGAAATGTAAAGAATAACAATATGATGTAGATAGCAAAAACTATAATGCAATAAAGGTATAATGTTGTCAAATATTATATTTTGCAACGTTGAAATTATATATAATATAACAGAAAATTATATACAATATAATTCTGCTTATAAAAATTTATTTTAATTAACACACCTGAGAAAGGTGACAAAATAGTCACCGTACGTCGTAAAATTTACATCTTATTACTTTTATGATTAACAAAACAATTGCCATGCACAAAGATTATCAAAGAACAAAAATTATAGTCATATTCATATACCGAAATATAGCAAAGCACAATATGATCGCGTGCGCGATCATTTAACGAAAGACAATCTTCTATCCGCACATCAAAATCAGAACGCCTCATCAAGATGTTTCGAGTCTCTCGCCACCCCTCAAAACGTCGCGAAAGCTAGCTATAAAGCTAAATTGTCACGCGAGATTGTACAAGCTATAATACAGCCATCAAAACGAACTGTATAGCAGCCTTGTCGATAAAGGCGTAGCGCTCGCCTTCTCGGATAATCGCGCTAATGTAATTGGCAAACACCGCGGGGCACGTAGGTGTATATAGCACGCGCACGTCTACATATATATTTATATAGTAATTACCGAAGTAGCCAGTCATGTCCATGGGCACGATGCGGACGAGGTTCTTGCTCTTGTAGAGCTCCCGCAGGAAGAGCTGGGCGAGGAAGAAGAGCAGCACGAGGTTGGGACTGTCGGCCGGTATGCCGGACTCCATCGCACTGCAACAGTCGAGCGGAAGGAAGAAACCACCGATGAAAAAATTGAGAAGTAAAGCTAGTTTCTTGTAAGATGTCTTGTGAGGATCAGAATTTTGTAAAGGGATTTCTTGAATGGATGAATCTTTATTAAGTTGCATTTTTTTAACGCTTTTTCTTCCTTTTCTGAGCTTATTCTGTCCATGATAGTGATTTATATCCCGCTTCTGCAAGATCGTACTGAATATTATCCTCAAATCTACGTCTTAGTCTTGTACCTTTGGCTCTTTTGCTTTTTGGTTTTCCCATTAATATTCTATAAGCTGTACGTCTGTTACGTATTCTAACTATACATGTCCGTTCCAAAGCCTGCCTAAATTAATAACTCGGATGATATTCGGTAATTCATAATATTTGCGTAATATTCTATATACTCGCCGGTATCTTCATCTTTTTTCGTTCTAAATATCTTTGTAAGTAGTTTATTTTCAAAAATATATTTTCTTAATTTTTAGTAAGGGATCTAAATTGTAGATTAGTTTAAATAATCAGTATTTAATTGTAATTATTTTTAATAATAATTACAACAATTGAATGTATAAGATATACATAAATGTTGCTAACAGCTTGATCTTATTCTTGGTATATCAAATATTGGTCTTGTCTTAAAAAATGTTTGTGCATCTTGTCTTATATTGTCTTGGTTTTCAAGATAAGAAATATGCAATATCGATACTGTACTCGACTATATATTATTAAAAAGTTTTGAGGGTCCAACTTCAAAAGGAAAACGCTAGTAAGGTCTTAAACATTTATGTTTATCTTCAAGATTCAACACCGTCCCCTTAAGGGAGAGCACTATTGAAAATTGATCTCTTAGCTATTTATATAGTTTTTATCTTTGGATCTACAAAACATATTGCAAAACCCATACAAGAAGTTTTTTAAAATCATCTAAGAAACACGTGCTGAAAGTTTTTAAACGAAAATAAAAACAAAATATCAACAACAAAAAATTCCAGGCACCGATAACTTGAATAATTTATGATATAATATTCTTGAATTTTTCAGAAAATGTTTGTTAGTCGCTAAATTTCATAATTTTTCATTTTTTACCATTTTCCCGCATTTTTTGCAATTATTCACTATCTTTGGTCACTCATAACTTTTGATATTGTTAATATTTTTAAACGCGGTACATTTCAAATTAAAGCCTTTTTCCTCTACTTTATATTCTAGTACGTTGTTTGCACCCTCAAAAGCCAAGTAATTGTTATATCAATGATGACCGTTTTTAGTCCATAATTCCCATGTTAAATTCCCATAAGAGAAATTGATATATGTTTTAAAAAAATGACATTGTCCGTTTTGTGTGTTAGACATTTTTCACATACTCGTATATTATATGACCTATAGAACGAGAAAAAAAATGGTTGTAGAGGTGTACCTCAACTTCTTTTTTTTATTATTATTCGTATAGATGGATGTTATATAAAAGTATAAAATCCGGGTATTTTCATAATTTTGCTGATGACTTTCCAGTAATGTAGAAAAATCAATAATCTTAAATCTTTGCAAAAATTCTACAACATATTCATTATACTAAAAACGGCAATTCAAGCTCTTATTACTAAATGTTATGCCAGGTTAAACAGACTAGTGTAACGTACGAAGAAGAGACGAAGTAGACAGCGAAAGAATATGTAGACGACGGGATTCCATCTGGGAACCCCAAGATTGAGAAGCGCGCGCTCGACCACTGAGCTAACGTTCACGATGCAAGCCAATGTATCTCGCTGTCAACATCTTTTATCGTTTATTCGTTTCATAGCTCGTATTGCGAACGTCGCGGATTCTTCATCCGTGACACTTGTAATTTTTTTTAATTCTCATTATTTGCCACGTAACTTTGAAATAAAAGGTTCACAAGTAAAAGGAAGAATGTTAAATTAATTAGTCTACAATTTATATATCGTATATCGCATGATGCATTGATGTAGTATATAATATACGAAATTAAAAGGCAATGTTCTTAAATAGGTTAATAGTGGAAAGATTTACAGGAATAAGGGTAAATGTTATGTTACTTAAGGAAGTATATACATGAGTTCCAAACTCTAAAATTGAAAAAACCAATCTCCGATGAAAAGGCCGAAAGAAAAATCTTTCGTTTACCCGTGGATCAAATGTATATATTAATAAGACTAGCAATTTTTTAGTCTGTTTAACGTATGATGTAAAATTTTGGCGAATGAACAGTTTTTTAACAAAATGATTTGAACGCATTTTTATAATTCTGAAATATAACAACTTGCTCCTCCTGATCTTAAAACCATACATAATCTATCTTTTAACTAGTTAAGCGTTTAAAAATATTTTATATAAGCGAATGACAATGTCACGTGACCATTCATTCATTCATTGGGCTTAAAGGGTGCATTCGCTGGTGCACTCACCCTACTTTTATAAGTATTCAAATATACATAGCACACGTCTCAACAAATACTTTAAGACTTGGTAGAACTATGTGTCTCATTTAGGAGGCGGAATAACGGTCATTAATATGCTTGCACGCAAAAGGTTAAAAATTTAGCGGATTTATTCTTGTACTGTTACAGACGTACTTATTTGTTATCTGATTGCATAAACCTCTAGAATCACTGCTAAACTATATATCTATTTCCAAACGAATGTAAGAACTAGATTAATTTGTTACCCATGTCTAAAACTTTGTTAGTTGACTTCTTTCATAATGAAATTTAAATACCTAAACCGCTTTCGCTGTCCATACTTGTAAATTATCGAAACCAGTAAAGTATTCCCAAGTGAACAACTCTCCCGTCTATTCTAACTCATATCACACACAAAAAAAATTAATATAAATTTAGTTAGCTCTGTGCACAACTGTTATTCTTGCATTATGAGAACTGTTTAAATACTAAATTAAAAAATACAACCTGCGTCTAATATAACATGTAAAGCTGCCATCTGGCGATCGGAAACCTAAAACCCGTAGATATACATACTGAATGCCAGTCCGTATCGCACACGATTCTCCCCCCCTACTTCTCGATCCCTCGCGCAAAAGAAAATGCACGAAAATTACGGAACGGCGCAGAGCTCGCTCTCGCGTATATAAATTAGTAAAGGAGAGAACCCTCTGCCGTTCGTTTCTCTCGCTCGCGGGGCCGAATGTAGGACACAGGTGCTCTATTTCTCCGTTTCTCTCCGCCCTCCCCCTCCCCTCGGCCTACCCTCCTGCGCCACCCCCACGCGCCCCCCCCCCCCCGCACTGGAGCGAGAGAGAAGGAGAACGGCGAAACGTGCAGGAGTGCTGCCTGCCTGCCTTGCCTTGCCTGCCATGCCTGCCATGCCTGCTATGCTACACCTCTCCATCATCCCAATTGTGTCTCTACCGCTCTCTTTCTTTCTTTCATTCTCGCTTTCTGGATATTTTCTTAGACGTATTTAAGCTCGTGCATATTGGCTGTACGCCAAAAGTTAGTTTTGTATTTGTTAGGATAAGTGCAATAATTATGCCAAATGCTTTTTTTTCTAGTTTTCGTTTAGTAAAATTGTCGAGAATTATTGTAATACAAAAGTAGTTGTGGGGACATGATAGTTATAGTTATGGTTTTAATTCATCAATCAATACGTAGAAAGTTTTCTAACTATAAGATTTTTTAAAACCAGATAAATCTCCGTCTGTATGTATGTATGTATGTATATATGTATGTATGATTGTATGTATGTATGTATGTGTGTGTATGTATGTATGTATATATATATATGTATGTATGTATGTATATATGTATGTATGTATGTACGTATGTACGTATGTATATATGTATATATGTATGTATGTATGTATGTATTTATTTATTTTTTTTATTTATTCATTTATATATGTATATATGTATATATGTATGTGTGTATGTATGTATGTATGTATGTATGTATGTACGTATTTCTTTATTTATTGTTGACATTATTATTTAAGTTGTCTTTCTATTTTTTCTCCTGGTGACACCGTCCTCTTCATGGTCCGGTACGTACCAGTATAAACCATAAGATTATCTCATGCTTGGGATTCCTCCTTGGCACCGTAACGTAAGGTCTCTTGGGCCGGTGGGGTATCTTGGATCACATAATTAACATAAATTTCAATAACCCCAGCAAGCCATTCAGGATAATCTAATTCATTCTCATTTAAATAAATTTTACTTTGAACTATTTAAATGGTCTATTTTAGCTTCAATTATTTGCTAGGCTCATACAAATTCATTTTAATATAGTTCCCCAAGACTTCACGAAAAATCAAGGGTTCATAAATATAGTCATGGTAATTGGACAAATGTAAGAACTAAAATCGTCTAAAATAATTAAAAAATGAGGACAAGAAATAATTAAAAAAATGAATTAAAGTTGATATGATTGTATAGTTATTTCAATCGTTTTTGTTTATTTATAATTTATAAACAGTCTATGATAAATAATCAGTTTCAACTCAGTTGTAATTTATTTTATTAATAAATATAAGAAATATAGAACCGGTATCATTGCAAGGGTCCGGGGATGCGCGAGCGATCGATCATCAGAGTTAAGCAGCGCAGAGCGCTGGTTGTACTTGGATGGGTGACCGCTCGGAATCCCCGTGCCAACAATGACGTTTCCGCAGATGAAAAATGAAAATTTAGGTGCTTTTCGAGGAAGCGGAAGGTGCCTAAGTTTGACTTTCCCATCAGCTGGTTCCTGGCGTGAATTTTCTTGGTCGACCAAGTTTTCCCTACGTCACAGGGCATGGCCCTGGGTGAATGCGGGGATTCAGTGGGGCACATAGGTTGGGTTTAGGGTCAAACAGTTATTTGATGTCTATGGGTCAACGTGACCCTGGGCTGTGACCACACATTCTAACGTATAATTTTCCCCTTTTCTGATTAATCAGGCATAATCTTGATCCTGTCAAGGGTCAAAATAAAGGGGATCAGTAAACACCACATTTATAAAGTCTGATATAGGGCACATTGAAATTTAGTTGGTTAACTCAATTTTCTATACACTTTCATTTATTTACATTTGAAAGATTGTTTGGCATTAATCTTGTAGTTTAGTTATCCAATTCGATTCTGACAATATTATTATTTATTGACAATTTTTATTTTTCTCGTTTTCAGTGCACTAGGAAATTTCTTTTTTGAGTGAATTTGTTTGCTCTTATATTTTTATATTTTGACATTGACAAGAAATTGGAAATTAACATTCATTAATTATTCATTAATTAATATTCTTTATAAATCTAACAATTACTTAAACCAAATAGAGATGTAAGGATCCAGCAGGATCTACAACATTTTTTTGTTTTCTTAAGATTTATACGTGAAAAGTTTTAAATTATGCAAACTAAATATATGGATCAGATCAAAGTAGACTATTTTCGACCTCGTAATGGAGGCCTAAATAATTTTTAACTGCACAAAACTCTAGAAAACTTTATTGCAGAAAATATAAAAATTTGATTGCAGAAATCCTCTAATTACAGGCCAAAACACATTTCTAAATGATTTTCCAAAGTTTTTTTTTATTTTTAAAACAAACACGCGGGTTAAAACAATTTTCTAGGAATAAAAACGTTTTTGAAACTCATGTAACTCATTCAGTAACTAGCTTTTTAAAAAAATCAAAACTCGACGTCCAGCAGTTTTACTTTAATTTATGATTTTCAAAGCTTGTGTCATTCGAATTATAATTATCCGCAGTTTCACGAAAGAAAATATGGTAAATTCGGAGGACATATGAAGCCGTCTTTTTAAAAAAATTGGTTTAATCTCGAATAATTGTTTAAAATAGATAAGTTAGTAATACAAATCCTGTAAAAAAATGTTTACATTTTGCAAATAAACGGCTTACTATACCTTTCATATTTGTATAAACATTATCTATAGTAAACATATTTAAGAATTCTGTTATTATCTGGAATCAGAAAACCAGTAAAAGCTTAAACTTATAGGTATAACAATACTTGACTAATTTCAAGAATAAGGGAAATCAAAATCAAAATCGAAATCTATTATCTATATTTTAAGTTTTCCAGTTCTTATTTATTATTTAAATATATTTGCATAGGAAATAATAGTATATTGTTTAGGTACCAAGGGTGAAAAGTAGCCTTTTTTTGTCCACGTACGGTTTGCAGTACGAGTCGAGGCGAGTAAGCACGAGTTGAAGGCGACTAAGCAAGAGCCGAAGGCGAGTGCGTATTACGAGCCAAAGATGAGTACTGCAAAGTGTAATCACACAAGAGCAAGAAAGACTTTTCATCCAAGGTTCACACCGTACTTTTTGTTATATATATCTTGATGTCGAGTTTTCATTATGCCTCTCAAGCGGGTGTAATTGTGTCTGTTTTTCGAATTGGTGTAAAAATAAAATATCAATAAACATCACATAAATATACATTAAGTTTTTGAGTAGCGGACGAAAAGGGTGACCTCCTGCTATATAACCTAAACTGCTACAGTTTCTAATTTAGTACGTAAATTAATCCTTGGATGGCCAAGTATTTTGAGGATGGTCTTCCAAACTTTATTCAATAGATAAATCTGATAAAATTTGCAATCTCTTTTTTTTAAACGGAACCTAAAAGATAATGTTAATAGTAAAGTATTTTAGGGTTTTTTCTTTCTCAGATATGTCGCTTTCAATAACAATTTGATATTTAAAAATTTGACATCTCCAATAAAAACTAAACTAGTGGCTTTTATGAAAAATTGCTTTAGCTTTAAAATAAATTTTTAGATGCCTATGCACACAGAGATAATTTCCTAATAAAAATTACCGTATTAGTAAACGTTGAACATTCTAACTTCAGGGAAAAAATTACTTTGATCAACGATAAAAAGATGATAGCTATGGATGTCCATGCGGCCTCAAGTAAAATGTTAATAGAGGATCTATAAAACTGATATGACTAGGTATGAAGAATCCACAAAACCTCACGTATTCAAACCACAAATTCTTTTTTTAAAGGGAAATACAAAAGTGAATTTTAAAAATTTTTACTACTGAATGCCTGATAAAATCTTGATTTATTCACTTATTTTATCAAATTTAACCCTGTCATCTCCTCAGAACAAATTTTTTTTTAAATTTTTATATTTTATCAACCTCTAAACAATAGCTAGTTTTGCACTTCGCATGATTTATTTATATTATATTTTGATAGATAATTAGCATATTTTCTTTGACAAGTTTTCAATGTTTTACAATACGTCGAAAATTAAAGAAGATACAACGCTACAAAACTTTTGGTAACGTCACACTGCAGTGTTGGCACCATTAAAGTTTACAACATTTCGCCGTCTTCAAAGAAATTTGATACAGCTATAACTTTAAATTCAAACTAAGGGATATTCTTTATTGTAATTTTAATATGAATTACCTAAACTATTTGTTGAAATAACAATAATTTAAGCGGTTTGTTTGCCGGGAAACGATGAAATATTGGCTAAAATATATCTATAAGACTTCTGCTTTTTCAAAGAGAGACCCTAATAAATCGAGTTTGAGAATTTAATAATAGAAATTCGAATTAAATAAAGTAAAGCTAAAGTTAACTCATTAGACACTCGCGTTTAAGCATTGTCAGTCTGAGATAATCTTAAAACTAAATTAAAATAATTTTCACCATATCTATACACGAAAAGGATGAGGGCCTGTAAGGGCCGAATTGGCCCCCACCACTCCATTCATAAAACAAAAAATTTCGAACTAAAAATTATGTAGTTCTTTGTAACTAGCTCCAAACTGATTGAAAAGCCCGGTACAAAATTAGGAAGACTGCGTTAAAGCACTCAATATGATTCAAACACCCGGAAAATAATGCATCACGAGAGGTTGATTTCCGTAGGCTTTTAAACAGAATTCCACCCATGTTCGCTAATTCTACTATGTAAAACCTTTTATGTAATGAGAAAATCATTTAGAAAGAATACCGCACTGATCCGCAACAGCACGGTGAGGTCACATGGCTGTTTCTTCAAATTTTTGAGTTTTCCGAAAGTTTTAATGGGGGCCAATTTTGACCCTCATCCTTTGTTATAGTCATTTTTATTTAATATTGTTTATTAAAAAATAATACACTACTGATCTTTAGCAGTTGAGGTCTATCAGAATAAAAAATTATTTCTAACTTTACTAAAATTACCGATTTTCGAAAAATACGTATTCAAACTTCAATTTTATTTCTTCCACTAAAATAGCTTTCAGGTATTGCTAGATATATAAATTGGAAGAAAATTAAGTCTATTAAGCAAACGTTACATTTTTAATATGTTTGACGTATAATGGGACAAAAAAAATTTCTTGAGTTTTACAAATTTTGTAAAATTTATATCTTTCTTTTTCTTTTGCAAAAAGAAACTTTAAAACAATTGCTAAATATATCAATTGAAAGGAAATTACGTACACTTTATTAAAACATATGTTTTCAACATTTTCACCGTATAAAAATAAGAAACAATTCTTTTTCGATTTTTGATAATTCTGTTTTACTATTTTTATAGAAAATGTACTTTTTATTATCCAAACAACTCCAAAAACTAATCGTTTCCAAGTTGAGCAATACTTCATGTTTGCTAATTTTCAGCTCATAACATGCTTCCCTTGAAGAGTTATCGTTCCACAATTTTTTTGTCACATACATACATACATACAGACACACGTACATACATTTTTTAAAAACATGTTTTTTTGACTCAGGAATCTTGAAAACAAAAAACATAAAAATTCATCAAAATCACTGATAAAAAAATTTTCATCGTCACAAAGCTTTCTGTTTCGGAAAACAATAATCAATCGATTCGGAAGTCGATTAAGCAATTTGATGATAAGGTTGACGAATTGACCAGCTGTTTTGTAAGGCTATTTTGTATAACGCTAATTTTTACGTTGAACCTATTAAATTAGGGTTAAACGATTTCACTCTAATATGCGTGAATTTTTACTCTAACAAGCCCATACCACGGAGTTCGGGTCACGGAATTTGATGGAACTATAAGATCGGCTTTTGGAACCTAAAAATTAAGCATATTACCTGTAGTTTTATCCAATGCGTCCTAGAACCTGAGATAAAATAACAAAAAACATTAGTATTGCTCATATGAGCAATGTAATTAATCACGTGAGTTCGATTGGATAAAACTAGAGGTAATAATTTTCATTTTTCACTACCAGAAAACAATCCTCAAAGTTTCATAAAAATCTGTGGTCTCTTTGTAAGTGAAGTGAAGTTGCAACCGATTAATGGAGTTAGTGAGGTAGTCATCCAAAGAATAACCTAATCTCTTTCTGCCACGTATTTATCACATTAGTGCATCAATAGAGAACAGACATGGATTTTTAAGTAATTTTGAAATGAAACTTGAGGTTAAATTATACACAAAAGTGATACAGGTTTTCCTCCCTTTTTAAATAATTCTGCTCGCAAATGGTCTACCACTTGGGCTCTATTATTTTTTAACTTATTGATTGCCTTACCAACCTCATACACGCTAGGCTATACGATGTGTGATTCAGCAGTGGGGATTTCGTTATAGTCCGAAACGGTTTGTTGCTCGTGCACATTTAGGAACTCGTCGATATAGCTTTTCCACCTATTTAGTAACCCAGCTGTATCTGCATCTGTTATAAGGTTCCCATGTTTGTGTCTTAGGAAATTGGTCTTACTTTGGGATCCTTTGCTTATTAAGTTTATACCTTTATACTTTTCTCGAATATTATTTCTATTACTATTTTCTTGTATGGCTGAAACTTTATTATTTTCCCACTTTCGCTTTTTATTCCAGAAAAATCGTTTGGCTTCTTTCCTTGTGTTACGGTAATGTGCAAAGGTTGCCTCATTCGTCTTGTTAAGGCCGAGCATTCTTGCTTTTTGCTGCTTTTCTTTCCACTCTTCGCATTCCTCGTCGAACCACAGTTTTTGTTATTCTTTTTACGCCGACGTAATACCATCTTAGCAGCCTGCTTTATAGAACTTTTGATATTTTCTCAAGTACTTTCAATGTTATTCCGTTCCTCGTAGTCGTCTGGTCTATTAGTGTCCGTTACTCGTAGTCTTGTCTGTTAATGTAATTCCCTTCCTCATAGTCGTCTAGTATAATATTATCTGATATGCCTAGTCTATTTGAGAGCTCATCCCTATATTTAGTTTCAGTTATTGAGTCATTTAATTTTTCGATACTAAATTCCTCTGTTTGACCGGTTTTATTCTTATTTTTATTAACTAGTATACGAGCCCCAATCTTGGCTATAACCAGAAAATGGTCGGAGTCGTAATCTGCTCCACGATAGGTACGTTCGGACATCGAGAATGTTAGTCTGACGTCTTTGATCAATTAAAACGTGGTCGATTTAGTTAAGCATATTTCTAACAGGTGATCTCCATGATACTTTATGTCGATTATTGTTAATAAAACATGTTTCTTAACTATAAGATTCTTAGTCGCAGCAAAATGAATCGTTAAACGCTCACTCCATCGTTACTTACGTCAACTAAAATTGATAGATTTTTAATTAATTATACTAAAATATAGAGGTACTAAATCATCAAAAACTCATGTCTAATATATTTATTAATGATTTTCTATTGTAGAAAAAAGCCACAGTTTTGACATAATGTTCCCTATTGACGTGCTAATTTCTAAAACAACTTCTTTATGTGAGCAAATCCTTAAAATCGACGTTTCTTAAGGGGGTCCGAAAGTCAATTAAGAATTCAAATATCCCGCCTTACTTACTTTTTACCGACCGAGTAATGAATAATTATTTGTAATTATAAAAATACTTATATTTAAACTCACTAGCCCTCCATCGAGAAATAATGGACCTATGTGTGACGTTACAAACGTTAAAAACAACGGACCCTAAAAAATTATTGAATTGAATTTTATAAAAATTTTCTTAGCTTGTAAATTGAATATAAGTACAATAAAAAAATTAGTTTGCCTGGCGATTTGGAAATACATTTATAGAATAACGCAAAAAAAGTACTCAAAACAGAGAAATCCTTAAAGGTTAGAGTCAAATCAATGTCTATATTGAACTTTTCAAAAAGAAATAAGATAAATATGCGTTTAATATAATTATGAACATTCATAGTTTTTTAAATGTTTAATTTGTCAATAGGATATGTTGTAATAAACTTCTCTATTAAACAACTTTTCATTGTTAGTTGCTGTTTTGACTAGCATACCACTCGAACCTCCTTAAATGGAATAAGAATTTTCTTGTACAAAACGTTAATAAATTACAAATAATTATATTTGAAGCATTATAATTATATTGACTCGATTCTGGTATTTAATATTATATGTACTCAATTTTATCAAAAATGTTAATAAATAAATAAACATTGTTATTTTCGTACTTTCATCTCAAATATATTTCGTGCCAAGTTATCCCGAGCCTGTGCCAACTTAGCCTAGTTACGGGATGTTTTAGCCCAAATAGAGTTTGCTTTAAAAAAGTGTGTAGCTTTAATTAACGGTATTTTCCTTAAAATATGCGTTCATTTAGATTGCTCGAATTTCATGCACCATTTCCATAATTTTAATTTTTTTATATTAAAACAAGTTCAGTGCAAAACGAGGAGTATTTAGAAGACTTTTAGATTTGAAATGGTCCATTTGCTTCAACAAAAAGAAAATAGCACTGCAAAACAACAAATAATTTTTTTTCGCAAGCTCGCTGCAACATAATCTTAAAGTCAATACTCTTTAAGTTACTTAAGCATCCTTTCGAAACAAAAATTATTTTCATCTAACCATTTTGTTTAATGAGCTCTTGAAAGAATCCGCGGTTTGACTGTCTGACCTACTTAATTTTATAATTCGAGAAACGATAATTCTACTCCGTTTTATACTGCATTATAAGCTGTAAAATAATTAAATTTAGAAAATTCTCATGTAACAAAATTTGAATAAATCATAGTTTAAGTATATTACTTACTTTTTTCAAAATTTTCATCATGGGCTAGGTTTACAAACAATATAAGCGTTTGAATCGCAGGAATCACTATTTGACAATTTGCTCATATGCCGTCGGATGTACAAATTTTAAAACTAATATTCATTTTTAATGTGGTTTAAGAATAAATACAAACAAGTTCACGATAATTTTTATCAGAAAATTCTCTCTGTGCACGCCTTCTTTTTACAAATTTATAATATTTTAAAACGTCTGTAAATTTTTCAGAAATAGTCCATGTGCGACATGGGGAGAAAATCGGGGTTTCCTATGCGAAGATGAAGATTGAGCACGAGTGGGAGTCGAGGGCGCCTTCGGCGCTACTATCACGAGTGCTCAAAATCATCATCCGAGTCTGAAAAACCCTTTCACCCCTTGTTACATACCGTATTTTTTTAACAAGTTCATGTAAGTTCTATTTTATGCATGTGAAGCCATTGGAGAATGGAGAAATCCGAGCGTCTACGCGCAGCAGGTAAAAAATATTGGCGCATAAACGCTCGGAATTCTGGATTTTCTATGGGCTTTACATGAATTGAAAAGCGGCCTTTTCAATGCACGTGGAATAAAAAAATATAGTATTTATTACGAAAGTCGGGTAGCCGGCGCCATTCATGATTTCATGACCCTGTACAATTTGCAATAATAATTTTCCATTTTTATAATGTAATACTATCCTAATGTATAAAGTCTAGCTACTTGAAATTATGTTTCTGTCATAAATGTACGATTTTTGCATTTTCTTATGCCTTAAAAGCAGGCGCAAAGCAGTTATTTTCCGAAAAATACCTACTGCCCTTGTCCTAAAGTACCAACCAACCGTACGCTGTCACGCCTGCTCCTCAAATATAGCCAGATATGCCTGATTTACACTAAATTGCCCCTAATTATCCCAACCCGTAAACATGCGGTATCATCTAACCGACGCGTGTTTACACGAAAACAGCCACATTTGGGTCCGTTTTAGAGGGGAAAGAACCGCGAAATCAAGATATGTGAAACAAAAAGTACGGTGCGTACGGTATATGAAAAGGAATTTGTTGCCCTTGTGTGATTGCAATTCTCGAATCTTACTGCAAAGCAAACGACGTAGAGAAAAAACCGCAGCCAATTCATTGGCACTTAGCTTCCTTAAACTAACTTAACAGATCTAAATCATTGTAAAACAAAAATAGATCGATGAATCACAAAATTTATTTTCAATTCCGAATCTTTATTAAAAAACGACACAAATGAGCCCTGGATTGTAAAAAATAACCGCACCGTTCTCGAGATATAAACAATAAAATTAAAAAAAATATAACTTCAAATAACTTGGAATGTAAAGGTTGTATAATCTATGAATAATGACGTTTTCCTCAAGTTATCCTTCGCCAAAAGAAACGATTTCTTTTACAAAATTATTTTTCTCTCGAAACAGGAAAAGAATAAAGGCTTGAAAGATTTACAATATATTCTTATCCATATTCCTAATCAACTCAAATTTTTACACAAATTTTCCGTGTAATATTTCCAGATTAATAATACTTCCAGATATCACCGTTTAAACACAACACGACGTTTTCGTGTATAATAGAAAAAAGAAAGTAGCTTATTTAAAATTTCGGGTTGGAAAAGATAGATAATTTTATGCTCTTTCAAATGTAAAAAAAATGAATCGATGATATTATTTCTACGGTATCACAGAACTCAATAAACTAAAACTCAAGAATCGAAAAGCCGCTATAAACAAAAATGCATCAAAAAACAAGATAATTTTTTTTAAGCCGTCGTCCTTAAAGAAAAAAAATGAGCCCCGAAACATTAATTTTCATCGTGTATATTCAGAGAAATGTTGATCCACACCCATACACACACACACACACGCACACATTCATACAGTATTTTTCTAAAAATAGTGTATTTTAACTCCTAATGCCTCAAAACATGTTTCTAACATGTTATTAGCGAAACTTTTTATTTTACCATTACTATTATAGTTGCATTTGATAGCCCCATCTTCTTCGCTGCCCTTCGGCCCTCAGACGTCAAAAGTTAAGTGTCAGGGAATGTTATTTTTGAGATAAGTTAATTAATTTTTGTTCTTTCTTGTGTTTTTTTTTGCAGTTGCATGTAATTTAGTTAATTAAGGAACTTGTGACGGATTTGATGAGTCGGCCGTGTTATGTGAGACTGTTTATTAATACATATTAGTGAGTGAAAGAATTGTGCAAAATATTACATTTAATTTAGTGAAAATATTTACGGTTTTATGTAATATTATCTCTGTAGATAATTTATTAGCCTTGAAATGGGACGAAATTTACACGTCCGAAATGTCAGCTGTTTTAAATAAACAGACTAACTTGGGGCGGTCAACAGAGTCATTTTATTTATTCAACTAATGACGAACGAATAACAGATTGCTTCCTCTATTATAAATGTTTAAAGTTTGACCAATTTATTTATCTTTTATATTCTAGACTTTTATTTAACTTACTGGTCGGATATGTTTGTTTGTCCTTAAATTTTGAAGTTAAAAATTCAGACACTTCTTGAAACTAGGAAATTAAAACTTCTGGTACCAACGACAATACTATTGAATGAACAAAAACTAAATGAAAAAACTCTTTAATTGTATTTTGGGACAATGATGTTCCAATATTCGAGCATTAAAAATGTATTGAATATATTGAATTAAGCAAAACCAGGATATGATTGCCCTTCGTTGTATATAAATCTACCATTATACAAAATTTCATGTTAATATTTCAATACCTCGATGAATGTCATTCGAACAAAATGTCAGGTCGTGCCAGAATAGACCGTAAGTCTTTGTTTACAAAACATTTATAAACAGCTTGATATTTTCACTTGGAACTTTTCACAGTGATATATTTAGTTAGAACGAATTATTTATCGTTTAATTGTAAGATTAACTTGGTTGGTAAAAATTGACTTGAATAGAGTCTTGACCCCACCTTTTTTGCTGCACCCACCAATTTCTTTTAATATATACTTCCTTACTAATTTGATGTGAAAATGTTTAAAATATAGTTCAGTAAATTACAACAAATTAAAAACTAGCTGAAAATCATAAAAGTATAAGATAGTTAATCTGCAATTTAAAGAGTCTGAGGTAAGTTTCTCGCATCTGCATCTAAGGGATAATAGCCTGAGCGAAAAGTCGTCGAGAAATCATTTAAAAAACATCGAGATTTATCAAAATCTCTGATCGGAAAATTTTCATCGTTACAAAGCTTTCTCTTTGCGAAAGCAATATATGAGAGTATCAAAATAGAGGATATCAAAGTAGATTACAAAATTCACATATCTCATCTCAAATGTTGTCAACTAAACTATAAATAACTAGTTATATTTAAGGCGCCACGGAATTATAGATGTATTCTTAGTATAATTATAGTAAATGTGGAAAATGGTTATCCCCTTCGCGCTTTTGGATTAAATAAGCGAAAAAATGCACGAATAAATAAGCGAGCTCAACGCATGAGGCTTAAGCGAACCTTAGAAAATAATCATAGAAATGTTGCAATCAGTCCAGCTATCAAATTGCGAAAATAAAAGTATTTTGTTTACTATAAATATATTTCAATGATTATTTTCTAAATATCGCATACAAATTATGCATGGAGTTCGCTTCCGTGGTAAATGTTTATAGAAACATGTCAATCTATATTTTTTTGACAGCGGAATATTGTTTCATTTATTATTTTATTAAATCTAAGGACGCAGATACTAACCTTATCCTCCATTTACTATACTTATATAGTCTGCATATACCTATGCTTTCAAGGCACCTTAATTATAGACATTAAATTACGCAAGACCACGATGTCATTTGCCTTTGTTATGTATTAATCACTACACAAAGTTTCAACTGAATATTCCAATACGTCGACACTACTTGAACCAAATTTCTACGTCGTGCAAGAGAGCATTTCGAGTAATTTGGTCTATGCATTTAGTTATAGAACAAATTATCATCCCTTAAGGGGTAATGCAATAGGTCTCCCCACCACATATCCGATTACCCCTCCCCCCTCTATTTTCTCCGTTTCCTTACCCTTTTCCCCGTTACGCTCCTATGTTCTTTCATACCTTCCCATTGACCCCCAAGTACTACATAGTAGTAAACTCGCGGGTATTTATGCATGACGGTTTCAGGGTGATGTTCATATCATTATTTCGTCAAAGACATCCCCGCTTCTATTTTTTCCACCCATCCCCATTGTTACCCCTACGGCCCTTACCTACCCCCCCTCCCTCCCGCATATTTCCGCGTGACGGTTTCAACGTGACACTCATATCGTGTTAAGTTAAGATAATCTTCTTTTCACGTGTCTCACTACCCACTCTACTTTCCTCACATATCCCCATTGTTTCCCGAACGTCCCCTACTCCCAAGTCGCCGCGTATCTCTGCGTGAAGGTCATAGCGTGACGCTTTCCAGCCTCACGGTTACAATAATTCTCGTAATAAACGACGTAGGATGAATTGTCACATATTGTGAGAAACGAGCACGTACCTTCGCATCTGGGGCAGGACCATCTGCGCGGTGCTCTTGCAGGCCTCGACGCAGCTACGCCGCAGCTTGCGTACCTTCTCGCGCAGCTCCGGGCAGTCGCGCTGCTGGCCGATGCTGATCAGCAGGTCCCGGAACTGGGCTATCTGGCTGTTTATATCGTGGATGTGCTGTTATTGTTGGCGTCGTCATTGTCGTCGCGGTCGTTATTTCACCCACCGAAAACAACAAAGCAAAAGGACGAAAAAAGAAAATGGAGATTAGAATGATAATGAAACTATGCACGCTGACGCGAATCGTTAGCACGTGCACAGATAGCTGACTCTCTCTTTCTCTCTCTCTTTCTCTCCCTCGCGCGCGCGGACGCGTTCGTATAAACAGATGTGAGGGGGATGAAGGGAGGGGGGTAGATGTGTGTGCGCGCGAATTCTTTCTAACGAGATAGATAGAGGATGCGCCGCGCGTGCTAACTGGAGCGTGCTCTCGAGCTGCTGGCTCTGTCTTTCTCTCCTCGTGCCTGTGTCTCACTCACTCTCTCTCCCTCTCTCTCTCTCTCTCTCTCTCTCTCTGTATATATAACTTTAGCAATTCGCCCAGCAGCGCTACTACTGCTGCCGCTGCTGCTTTCTATCTGTATAACGTGTCACGTGAAACTCGATGCATATTTGCCGAATGCGAATGCGAGAATCCACTCTCTCACTCCCTTGCACACTCCCACGTTTTTGTTTATCTGTTTTTGGAGCAGCGTTATTTTTGCGTTACAAAGACACAAAAAACTTTGTTTAATCTCGATAACGATGAGTATTCTTTTCCCGAAACATCACGCGTCGCTGACTAACTACAAGTTATATCGCACCCTTAGAACAAGAGTGTGACAACTTAACATTTTTTCACTATATTTTTGTACCAAAAAAAGCTTATACAAAACTTACCCCAAAAAGGTGAATAATATCTAATACAATAATAAAATTAAACATAGACGAATTTTATTTCTTGAAATATTTACGACCCTTTCTTGGGTTTACAAAAACATTGAATTTTGAGTTATTATAGTTCACAGTTTTGTTCTGATGGTACGATGTCTCTTCTACACCTAAACTTTAAGTGAGTCACGCGTTAACTTTTAGCATTGAATAATATTTCAATTATCACTGTTGAATGTCTTTTATCTATTTTTTGTGCACTAAATAAATGCTGTTCATATAAACAAGGTGAATATTATTCAATATTAAAAGTTATAGCGTGATTAACTTTAAGTCTAGGTATACAAGTCGTAACATCTCGCTATACCCGTGAGGAATAGAGTTTCCTTTTTCGTGCGTGCGCAACAATAACGAAGGACATACGCATGAAAGTCGCGTTATATATAATTGATACAAAGTCCCGCACCGAGCTTTGACACGTAATTGGCAAGGGAAGCCGTGCGCGCGCGCGCGCGCGCCTGTTGACCCTCAATATATTACGAGAGGGCAAAGGAGAGACGGATGTACGTAGTGTACACACACACAGAGACAGAGAACTTGAAAAGCGTAATTATAAACTACCAGCGGCAGCCGCGACAATGGCATGATTTCCCTCCCGAGAGCTTGCAGCTTGCGGCTTCTAATACAAAAGCTCGAGCTTGCTCGCTCGCTTGCGCGCTCGCTACCCTCTCGTTCGTGCGGAAATGCGCTATCCGAGCGTGTACACATCTTCCTCACTCTCGCTCTCTACTGTATATAGGGTAGCAGTCGGCTGCAGTGCGAATCCTTCTTCCGTCTCGATTCCGCGCCAGACCGAGGCCCGAATTCATATAAGCAGCGACTCGGATTTAGGCTCAAATGTGACACTTGAAATAGATTGCGTTTGAATAGCGCTGAGAAAATAATATCGTAACTGATGCTATGTACAAGTTGTGTGAAAAATGTGGTAGTCCTGGTATATCGCGAAAGGGAAGTTTTCTTGATGATACCATTCAATTGCAAAGTTTCCTTATCTGGTACTTGTTTTAAAGTTTGCAAGATAAATAAAACATTTTCAGCTTAATCTTATCAACGAGAATGTTTCTTTTACAAAATATTCTTCAGAGTTTTCATACTTTTCGTTAATCCTGTATATCGTAACAGATATGATATATATGGGCAAATCCACGAAACTTTTAACTTTTAGCGTTTTAACTGATAAAATTGTTCAGAATTCTTCTAAAATTATCAATAGGACTTTAATTTTTTTATGCTATTTGTGTACATCATTTGCAATATATTTGTACAATATAAACATGATAGATAAGGTTTTCAAGTTGTTTTTCTTTTCACTCTTAATAACATTTTGTAAGCACCGTCTTAGCTATCGTTCTGTTTCCAATTGTTTAAGTCAGTTAAAAGCAATTTTAAGTCATATCCATGGGCCCATATGTGTGACAACTTTTAAAAAAAAGTTGTGATACTTAGAATTCTGTGAGTGGGTTTTGAAAATTTTCCAATTTATATTAAGTTGTTTAACAAACCAATGCGTCATTTGTAAAATTCCACCTAATTTACTCTGAATACAATTGTAATCGCATTCTCTATATTTATTTATGAGTTATGCCCATTTAAGATTTTATTAAGTTAAGGTTTCTTTAATTTGAAAATGTTTTAAATTGAAAAACTCAAAATTATGAGCTGAAAAAATGTTGACTTTCTATACGTAATTTAAAGTAAAAAAGATATTTTTTAAGGTTTTGATTTAACGTATAGTTGTCGAGATAAAAATACATAAATATATCAGTTACTTAAAATACTTAAATTTTTGGTCCGCCATATTGGATCCGACATTTTGAATTTTGAAAATTTCACTTGGGATTCGTAATCAGCGTCCTAAATAATCCTTAATTACTGATTTTTAATAAAATCGATCGTGAAGAAAAATTTGCGATGGAAGGGTTAATCGAGGGGTTAATGTTAACCCCTTGGTCTCTATGCCGGTAGGAGAAAATGACTTACGAGTGTGGATTATTGTTTTTAGATGACATGGCTGTACTCGCGAAATAAAAAGACAAAATTTCATATTCCCAACTTTTGAGTTTTGTGGATTTGCCCATATATATATATATATATATATATATATATGTGTGTGTGTGTGTGTGTGTGTGTGTGTGTGTGTGTGTGTGTGTGTGTGTGTGTGTGTGTGTTTGTGTGTATGTGTGTGTGTGAGAGATTGTGTGCGTTTGTGTGTGTGCGGGTACGTGTGCATGTGCGTACGTGTGTGTGTATGCCTATAGTGAAATTTTACTATATGTAATATCGTAATGGTTACCTTATGCATCGTAAAGTTATAGATATGAAATATGGTAAAGTTATAAAATCGTAAAAAGTCATAATTCAATGTGTCATGCAAATTTACGTTAACTTTGAAAATAAGTTTTTATTAGGAAATTTTTACGATAACAATATTATAATACGTTACGACATTATTTTCTGTGTATACCTTGTGGCAACAAGCATAATGAAATTCACATGGTCAATATTGACCACGCAAACTCAAAATAATCAAGATTGTCTATACAAAAATTGAATTTGAGTGTGAATATGAGTCTAAATCTGAGTCGTAACTATAAACTTAGGGTCACTCTTCCATGAAACTAAAGTTTACTGATGATTCCAAAATTAATATACAATTTAATAGACAAATAATATTAATATATATGTATATATAATACATACATTCTTATATACTACTCATTTATTTACTAACTTTCCCAATAAAATTTAAGAGTAGGTTTATGAAGAAGAAATAATATTCACGAAATCCACTAATTCACTAAACTATATTTGACGGTCAAATAATCTACGTGTATTTTTTTGATTACTTAATATTTGAAAAGTTACAAATATTGTTGAAAAACTAAGCATAGTTGATAAAAATAATGAGGAAGATAAATACATCAGAATAATATATAGTTACCAGAAGTTCATACGAACTATTGTACAAATACACGTGAAAATAAAGTGTTACATACGTAAACTAAACATTTGACAAATAAAACAGTATACACATCATTTTGCATTCAATTTGGAACTTGAATTTTCGTACAAATAGGTTAACGATACCTTTGCCAAACTTCTGGAGCCATATTACTCTAAATCCAAGTGTGTTTAAATTACACCCCTGCGTGTGTAATTTCATGACGCCTACGCTGTCGAATGTATTGTTTTATAGTAACACTTGCACGTGAAAAATGACTCGAAACAAATATACTTTAGTAAAGTAAGTGTGTAAATTTGGTGACACTAAATCGTGGTAACTCACGTATCAAAACGACACCAGTCCCTGAGAATTCTTCCACAATATATTTTTACCTGAATCTTATTGCAAATAAGTAACGATTAAGTCCTCAATAAATAATTCTTAACTATGTAAACACGCGTACTGTGATACCCCACCTATTTTAACTTCAATTATTCGAACCCTCTGATCTATTTTATTTTCGTCTGCCTTTCTTTCATCTTCTTAACCTCGCGAGAAGCCTATTTTTCAAAAATTCTATTACAAAATGTTTCGCACGTGTTATTTTACACACTTCGACTTCTACTTTAGTTAATTTAGTTTGTAAATATACACGAGGTACTACTGCATATAAATTCCAAAAAGTTTACGCAAAACTTTCCCTCATCGAAACAAGAGCTGCCACGAGGACACGCGTGTAATCTCAAAGCCCACTGAAATTCCAAGTTCCATTGACATCGAAAGTAAAACCTCCATTCTCCCACATCCACAAAACAAAAAGCAAAAAGCCAGCCTCCAAATCCGCGAAGCTTCGTTTAAAAAGCACTCACCGAGGCGATCGCCGACTCGGATCTCTCGTCGAAGCATGTGCGTCCGAGGGCGGAGCTCGAGGGTTCCGTCATCGTTCGTCGTCGGCGAAGATGCTGCTGCTGCTGCTGCTGCTGCGGGCAATGCTGCTGCTGCTGCTGCTGCTGCTGCTGACTCCCCTGAGCCTGCTGCTGGTGGCTGCATCTCCTGGCAGGATTCGCAGCCGCCGCCGCAGCCGTGCCCTTGAGACACTCATGGTCCTCGCGGCCGCCCGCCGCGGACGTCCTCCTCCAGCTCGCTCGCCTGCCTCACTTCCTCTGCACCGGTCCGATCCCTGGACTCTGCTGCTGCTGCAGCTGTAGCTGCACGTCCAGCTGGACGGTCTCGCTCCCGGGCGCGAGCCGCGGCGTACGCTTGTCGGCGTTCGGCTCGCCGCGTTCGGCCTCGAGCTGCTGCTGCTGGCGCATCTGCATCTCCTTACGCGAGGGCTGCGCGCGACTGACTGGACCGACCGACCGACTGCCACCGACTGCTGTCGCGTCCCCCTTTCCCGCTGGCGTTCGCGAGCGCGCATGTCCGTGGTTATCGGCCTCCCTCCCTCGACACCCCCCTATATCGACTGCTCGCCTTGAGCTTTCGCGCGCGCGGTGTGGCCTAGGGTAGGGTAGGTAGCCGAGGGAGAGACTACGACTCCCTCTGTTATATAGGCGCTGTCACCGCTGCTGGTGCACCGGGGGTAGGGTAGCCTTGTGATCTGTCTCCACGTGTGCACGCGAGGCTTCGAGCGTGCCAGCGGTCTTGACGATGGCTTTTGGATGCTGAATGATTGGAGGACGGGGGGTTAAGATCCTGGGGGATGCAAAGAGAGTTTTAGTTTGAAGAGGGGGGGGGATTTTAGGTTTTGAGAGTTATCCGTGGACAGGTTTTTTTAGGAAGTTGGGTGACGCGAGGGGAGGTATTTTAGACAGTTTTGCAGAGGGGTAAACTTATGTGGGCAGCCCTTGCACGGAATACTTATGGTAAAGTCATTTTGGAGGTAAAGCAATTCAGGATGGAAGCTCGAGTACTGCTAATTTGAGATATGGGTAAGATGTAGAGCACTGGTAAGCGTGAAATGTCTCATTAAAAGTATATTTTTAAATACTAAATTCGTCTTTTTAATTACTTTGAATCCATACCGTGCATAAACAATTATAATTTTTCTTCTTTGGATTACAGATATATAAAAACTAGATTGGTATATTTAACAATTAATTTGGAGAAATCTGATTATTTTTCTTCAGTTTTATTTATTTATTCCTTATACTTTATATGTAAAATTACTATCTGTATACAGTAACTAAATAAAATTCCGGAAAAAGTAATGAAAATTTACGCATTCAAGATAAAAAACAATACTCAATAAATACGAATTTTCGTTGTTTAATACAAAATGACAGTTTTTTTTCAAAACCTCTTTTAAACGATTAATTTGTCGATATATTAGCAACAGTTTCAATAAAGTACATGCTTACCTTGATATTCTAAAAGGAGCTCAATATTAAAAAGACAAGAACGCAATATCGCGATCTAATAGAAAAAAGCAAATGTGCAAAAAGTACGATGTACATTGATTTATCTGAAAATACGTTTTTAAGCGTCTCTAGGAACGAACTTTATCTATTAATGAAAATTATCAGGATATCTCCAAAACTGCTACTGGTCAAACATAATGTTGATAAAATTAAGTTACGATTCTGTATACAGTTAATTAACTTCAAAAATCGAGGTCCTCGATAGGTTTAATTAAATTGCTATTTCATCTTGTTAATTTGAATAATAAATATAATTCCGTCCATGAAAATTTAAGAAGAAACTAACAAGGAGAGTATTAGGTATGTCTCAGTATCTACATAAATCTCAATTTTGAGATAGAGGGTGTAATATCGAAAATGTATGTAATATTAGTACTAAATGACACTTCTATTATTAGCAATAAATTCCAAATATATCATCTAAACAATGCTAATAGGCTTCTATCTATACACAAAACTTAAAAAACTTACAAAACTATAGTTCTATATGAAACTAATATTCGGGAAAAAGTTTTCGGGATATAGATTTAAAAGAATCTTAGTCATCCAGTATAACAAATAAAGAACGGTACATTCTGCAGCGTTTCCGGCTTCAAAATAACACACATGCATTATGCATACACACTCATACATACACACACATCCATATAACGATCATCTTCTGGGAGTAGCTTATTCGAAATTCCCAAGCCATACCTATAGTACGCTTTTCGTTAAAGAATACCAATTTTTTTTATCAAAATAGGGTTTTCTCAAGCGTTCTATTGAATCGGTTATAACTTGAGAATAAAATAAACTTTTGATACACAATACCTTTCAAAATAGAGTTCTTTTACATTGTATTTCATTTTGTGTTTTAAATCTATCGTACAGCCGATCGAAATGCCATTTTATTAAATAGAGGGTATATTTTATATACTTACACTCTGCTTAACTAACTCTCTAAAAATAGAATAATGAAAAGTATATATGTAAAAATACTCAACATAAAATTGCGTTTTCCAAAGGCCTGATACTCTTCTTGTAATTATAAAGTATTAAGAACAATGAAAAATTCAAATGAATTTGAAAATTTTAAGTCATTGAATATTTAAAGAAGTTAGCCTAAAATTGACATAAATTGTCAACTATCACTAGTATACAGTGCGTCTTCAGGTTACAGATAGAGGCCTTCAGAAGAAAACATTAAATGCTGGGTAATTCACAAGAGTAGGAATATATGATGGAAAACTTAATATGATCGTATTTTGAGAGGGTAGACGAATTTAAATACCTATACCTCGGAACAATAATAGTTAGTAAAAATGAAGTAAAAGCTGAAGGATACAATTACACTCGGAAAATGCATATTTTAACTCGATCAAGAAGCTATTAAAATCTTCATTATTATGATCACGTAATTTGATGATAATCTTATCGGTTGTTTTATACGGATATAAATCTTTAGAACTAAAGAAAATAAACTTTGAGATTTTAAACATAAATAAACGAAAAGAGATGGAAGAGAGCGTCAAGTATGCAATATTACACAATTATGAGTTAGAAGAACTTTATCAATCACTGAATATTATCGGAGTTATTAAATCGCGCAGGCTAAGATGAGCATGTAGCTAGAATTGGTAACAAATGTACAGCTCATAAAAGAAAGCAAAAGACCTAAAGGTAGACCAAAACGTAGATGGGACGATAATATTCAGGCTGACCTTACAGAAGCGGGGTACAAAACAGTATCATGGAAAGAATAGGCAGATAATAACAAAAAACTGCGGTCTTGTGCCGAGTTCCGAATACCAAATAAAAAGAAAAGCGAATATGTGAATCTTGGTGAAAAAACAATTTTGCGTCAAATAATTTGTACCGAAAGCTACATCGTAGTATACCGCCGTTTATACCCAAGCAACCAGAATCTTTTACGTTAATTTGAATATTTTTTGATGATTGTGGGACAATTTCCGCTCAGGAAAGCGTAAATTTAATGGGCGAAGCGCGCTCGAGCCACGTCCCGTGTTGCGCATCGGTCTTGCATTTACGCCGTTTTGATTGCTCAGCAGCGTGTTACTTGACTACGTAACAAAAGTTTTGTAAGTTAAACGAAGAAAAAAGAATTTTTTTATCACAATTATTTTTAGTGCAAATTTTAGTGCGATAAAAGTGGATTGTAATTAATTAACGACGAAACACTGAAGAAAAACACAGTTTTAAATTAAAAGTTATGCTCAAAGAGTAGAATGAAATCTACATAATATAACAAAGATTATAATGAAATAGTGTAAATAATTGTTTATATAATTATTTATAACAAGATGCTATAAGCGAGAAGTTTTATCGGTGAATCGTTTTTTCAAGTAAGAAAATACCTACCGTTTTTATGCAAAAAACAAATTAACTTAGATCTACTTGTTGGATCTTCTTTTTTACTAATTTGGTTAAATAAAATAATTGTTCTGACACAATTATCTTGGGATGTAATGTATAAACTACTTGTTGAAAAAGCTTACCTTAGTGAAGGGGTCAAGAATATTAAATTTCAAAAAATTTTATATTTAATTTAATTTAAAACTCAAAAAATTTTTTGGTAACATAATATTTCAATATCGAATTATCTTATTTGGCAACTTATAAGTCAACATTCTCTGAATTATGAAAATTAAAGTTTTAACATCGACGTTAACTTCAGTACGTTTTTTAAGCTAATTTTCGATAAATCGACAATAGAAAAATTTCAGATTTGGTTTATTATGTATATAATGACCACAACTGATCAAGATCAATTTTTACACAATTTTAAATATTAAGCTTGATTTCAGATATAAAAACGATTAATATCAATGTTATGCATATAATAATAACAGTTTTTCATGCATTTTTATAGCTGTTCTTAGGATATAAGATTAATATTTTGAAACAATGTAAAATTTGTTTGGATTATTCTGATGATATACTACGTATAATAAATGCCCTCTAATAGCGCTTCAGACCGATTCATTAAAAATTGGCTTAAAAAAGCGCGGCACGTGCACGCCGGTATTAAACCTTTGATTTTCGGAGATTTGTCAGCTGTCAAAATGAGATCATCCTAATACAATTTTTAAATATTCTTTCGTATATTATCTAAAAAAATATTAAGTGTGTAACTAGAAAAGAAACATTCTAGCGTACAGTTTTAAGGTATAACAGTCTTGATCCCTAAACCACAGCACCTTATTTTCCTGCTTTTTGATAATTTTGACAACTTTTTCACTTTTATTGACAGTCGTTTTATTTTTTAACCGTTCCTGACATAGTGATATCCTAAAGTGCTAGTCACTCTGCTAATTCATTAATATTTATTCATTTTTCTCGCTCTAATATATGTGTAATGTCAAATTTTCTACTCAAAATTTGCTCTTTGAAAAGAAGGCATTCTTATCACAAAAGGCTCAGTTGCTTTGCACCCCACCCCTTATTTTTTCTGCATGAACAGTTCTTCGGTTAGTGTTCGCTCGACATCTCGATATTTTTCGATATAAAGTTGAAGACATTAATCTTGCATAAGCATGTGGATGAAATGGCAGGTTTCTTTAAAAACTATAATTTATGGTAAAAGTACCACTGTTTGGACGATTAAGCCCAATCTTTAGACACTTAAACATTACGTTACACTGCAAATCCAAGTATGTGTCGCCAGAGTTTCACGTATTAAACGTGTGGTTTTCTTATATATGATTAATTACATTAATCTTTCTTAAAGATGTAGATTAAATGACAATTTTCATTAAAAACTATAATTTAAGGTAAAAGTACCAGTGTTTGGACGCTTAAGCCCAGTCTTTGCATACTCAAGCATTACTTTATTATAAATACTTCTATCTACAATGACATATGTCAAATAAACTATTAAAATAGTTTAATATACAAATGTTTTTTAATTATAACCTAAATATAATCGACAATAAAATTGTAATCTATAGTTTATACTGCCAAAAATATCCGACCACTGGGACACACCACACCACAGGCATATTTATCTTAATCCGCACATAAATTATTTTAAACCGACTTCAAATGTTTATTATCTTTATGTAATACTAAGCCAACATTTATTCAAACTACAACTTTTTGGAATTGGCGCCCAAAATTTCAGAAAATTATTATACTACACTATATATTCTAGCGCCGACTCCAAAAAGTTGTAGTTTGTATGAAAATTGCCTTAGTATTAAACAAAGATAATAAACATTCAGTAAAGCCTATTATTTCATCAATCCCGTTATCACAGAAAGCATTACCTTTTACTTTTAAAAGCATTATACTTTTTCAAGTCGGTTCAATACTTTTTCAAAAGATTTTCTTTCAACTGTACACCGAAAAATATTAGGTTATCAGCGACCAGGTACTCGGTACCAGTAATTGGAGCTCCAACAACCCCGGCAGTAATTAAACTCTGTTCACATAAATAATCCGACATGCGTCATTCAACGAGCTAAGTCGAAGCGAGCCGTGCTCTCGCTATTAATTAAAGTGGAAACAAGACATAACACCGTGTCGGCGCGAGGGTGGGAAAAACACACATACACACGCGTGCGTGCCAGCATACGTACAGCTGAATTCACGTACCAAGAGCGTATTTCCGAGGGTGTAGCGCGCGCCGCGCCGCCTCGGGACATGCGAATCGTTTCGTTTTTTTCTCTTCCCCCCTCCTTCTACTTCTTCTTACGTACTACTTACTTTCGTTCTCTTTATTTTATGAGTTACGTGCCGAGCTCCGGCTCCCGCGGCTTCAGCTGTGTACTATTTGTCCGCCCATACGACGAGGATTTCAGGGGTGACGGGAGATTTCGTTTTGCCTCCTCTCTCTCTCTCTCTTTTTTCTTCCGCTCCTCTCCTTTTCGGCTTTATTTTATGATTTTAGCTTGATGACGGTAGGGACTCTCTCTCTATCTCTCGCGCGCGCGTCTTTTACACACGCCTTTATACATTGTTGAGTTTTTGACGGTCGGCGGAGGCTGTTCCTCCTGGTTGCTTTCGAATATAAAGAGCATAGTTGGTTAAGGGATGATTTTTTTTTTCTTTCTGTTTTTTTTTTCTCCTTTTTTGAGGGGTAAGCGTTTTACGTGCGCCGCGCGCGGTGTACCGAGTTTATGTATTGCGACGTTTACGCGGCGTATAATATTGAGACGGGGGCAAAAGAAAATAAGGAGTCGTAAAATTTGATGGCCGAAACAGTTTTTTACGGTTATTTTTGGTGGGTGGAAGGGAGGGAGAGAGAGAGAGGGGACCATTTTAATTTAGGGAGGGAATTTTTGTGACGTATGAATTTACGGGAAAGATAGTTCGAGGGTATGTGGATTATTTTAGGATTAATTTTATGTTTATAATAAATGGGTTCATTACGTTATTATTGGTTTATTGAGATAATATTTGCATATAATATTATAATGCGACTTTCTGCGAATATTAGCGCGTGATTACTTCGCATATAGTATTATTATTTATTTTATTGTGAATATTCTAGCATCCTGAGTGTATATTATATTTATAACAATGCTAATTATAATTGACCTGAATTTTACTAACGCAAAAACAATTCCAATACTTGGGGCGTTCCGATCCATAGCGAATTAAGCATATTTTAGTAATTTTTCAAACTAGTGTACCAAACATCTCAACATTATTGATGTAAAAGAGTAAAATTTGATCGATTGCATTACTGCAATTGATACTAGATAGATTTTTACTAAATTTCTAAAAATATGAACTTATTTTGATATGATTTTGAACTTTTCATGTATTAATTTTTTATTAAAGATTACATACCTAAAAACCTAATGTGATATTATATATAATACTGAGAAAATAAAATCGCAATACTTCAACAATATACAATTTGCTAGAAAGTCCAGAAGTTTCATTAAAGTACTTTTTGTTTAAACTTATTTAATTTTGATCAAGGGTGTAAACTTGCTTGACCCGCTTTTCTTGCGCCGCAGTTGCGTATATACAGTCGATACTTAAACAGTTATTGCACGGCGGTTAAAAAGTTGCGTCGCCTATAACATACACGCGCCCGGCCGACTGACAAAACGACTTTCCCCTCTTCAACAAAGGCTCAAGCGTTGTCGCTCTCTTTCTTTCTCTCGACCTGCATTACGACATTACAATTAACGTCTAACACTACGAGAATCTAGAAAATAGTCGGGAAGTTGGTACAAAAGTATATCATAAGCATTATTATTAATGCTCGAGTCCAAAAGTGTATTATACTTCGGTTGACGTGGCGAAACTTGCGCGGGCGTCGATAGTTTCAGTCCAGGGAAAAAGTTCGAGTGTTTGCTCGGCGAAAAAATAAGTTTCTAATTGAATGCTCCGCAACCACCTTCCGTAAGAGCAATGGCAAAAGTTTTCTTTTTATGCGCGCCTACGGTATAAAGAATTGATTTTTATATTCTGTAATAAAAACTTGATTCTATATTTATTCATAAAATACGTTATACGTTCGTTTTATAATGTATTTTCATGAGCTTTTTTATTATCTATGGTATATTTTAATATTAACTGAAGTTTATTTGAACGGCGTGGATTTCTAAGCAATAAATAAAGCGTGGTGATCGAATTCCAGTCAGTGTGCAAATGTGGGTCCATAGAATTTTTTGAATCGGGTACATAAAGTACTAAGAAAATTCGTAATTTTTTGTATTCATGAAAAGTCGAAGGAAGGATACTCTTCAAATAAAAATAATCTACGGTGTAAAGTAAAACCCCCTATTTTCCTCAAGTTATCCCAAAAACTTGAAAAACGTAATTTTCTACTACAGTGAATGTCTGATCAAATTTTGATTTTTTCACTTACTTTTTCGGATTCGAGCCTATTTTTTTATGTTAACTTTCATTTTTCCAGACTAAATTCTTTTTTTATTTTATTTCGACAAGTGTTACTTGTCATATGCTCTCCCACGTTCCCCTACGTATGTGCTACGAAAAACATAATTTGCTAATACCATAACACGAGTAGTATAGACACTAGCGAAACAATCATCAATGAGGCGTTTGCTAACCATTAGCGAAATTTAGGTAGCGTGGAGGATTCAGTAAGAAATGAGATCAGTGGGTCGCATCTAGGTGTTCAAGAGTACCGATGTCGAGGTCCAAGAAATACTCCGCGTAGTTATCTGTGTGTAGGTGTCGTTGAGAGTAGACATGGTGTACAAATATGTAGAAGCTCCCTGTAGTTTTTGTATGTCTAGGTGTCGTTTCTGATTGTTCTGGTGCACAAGATGACGACGGATAGACAATTCTCTCGGGAGTTTTTTTTAACACTACAACATTTAAATTCGAGAGGCTGCGAATCATATTACCTAAACCTCATCAGTGACAATGTTGAATACTTATAGACACCAGTACGAGCGGAAATGACATCTTGATACAAAAAGCAACGGAGAGGATTACCTCGACTTAATCATCAACGAAGTTAAATACTTGGACAACAGTACGACCGGGAATGATATTTAGATACAAAAGATTATGGGGAGGACTACTGTTGCGGACAGGAAAAAGCGTGTATTCATTTCTTATGACTATCCTCTCCTTATCCCGAACAACTACCATTTATCATCGGCAGATGCTTTCACCCGAAATTAATAGCCATTGTCAAGCTGGTCGCTGAGTCGAAAAGGGTAACCGTGAGGGAATTTTTGTTTACGTTTACGTAAAAAACGTATGAATCATAAAATTATGGTATCAGCGGATTATTTTTCTTAAAGCTCCTTTTGTTATTTTAAGAATATTCGCACTTTTAACTCAAACATAGAATTTTTGTAAAAGTGGTTGGGAAGTATATAAATTGGTACAAATTTTGATTTAGCATCACTTGATCAGCAAAATTGATCATAGGGTCATTTTTATGCACTATCCAAGTTGAGAACCTAAGTGAAATTTTTTATAAATAAAGTCATTACACAAGTAGTAATGACGTCGCTGAACCTAATAAATTTCAATCGTTTCTAGAGTGTATTAGAGTAAATAGTTATAGAGTACATTTTTAGAGTATATTCTTGAATTATATAGTAATATTAAGTCTTTATATATAATAGTAATGAGAAACAAACACGCTGACAACTGATTTAACACTCGGCTTTCTCAAAGTGGTATCAGTTATAGGGGAGACTTCCGTAATACCGCTCACTAATAGTTTTCGTAGTTTTAATGGTGTAAATGGCCAATAAATAATAGCTAAAACGTATTTAAGGTAAGAAAATAGTATTTTTATTAAGTACTATTACATGTACTTTAGCATTTATTAGAAACAAAAGAATCACTATTCTTACTCTATTTGTGATACTTCATTTATCAGTCGTTATTTTGTGGCCTTTTTTACAGCTTCTCCGTTTGTTTTATCTTGTATTCAATTATAGACATTTTGCTGCTCAAAAAAATAAAAAAAACTCAAGAGTATCTAATAATATAATTTAAGTTCTAACAAGTTAAATAGAAACTTTAATTACGAAAATATACAATATATATAATAATATATGGACGGTTCTAGGCATATGTTGTGCGGGCGGTACTAGACAAGTAAATCATTTTACTAATCTAGATAATACTGCGCGAGGGTAATGAATTATCGGGGCACCGAGGATTTTTTTAACAAATACAAATTTAAATATCATGTACAAATTGCTACAAAGACCCAAACTTATTTGCACAATAAGTACGCAGCTATTAAAATTAACTTTTAACGCTGGCAAAATTAGCCTAATGACTATTTGTCCGAACAACTTCTTCAGCTTTGAATTTAAAGTAATGATCCCGAAGTATGTTTAATAGCACTATAATATGCAACAAATTACCGTACCTAAAAGCTTCCATCTAACAGTGGAAGAGGGAAACGGCTGGTGGGCGGTACTAGGTAAGTCTCCCCTACAGTAATTTTAATCAACGATATTGAATTTTACATTTACTTTATTATATACAGTATAACGCATTATTATGTAAATGTCAATATCTGATGATGGTTCCAACAAACATCTAGCTTATGTAGATACGAAAGTTTTTATGAAGCAAAGTATACGAATATGTTAAGCTTCATTTTTAAAAAATATGTTCTACGTTCACTCAACAACAGTGCAAACTGTTAGAACACCAAGTACAAAGTTTCAAATTTTTCGTCTCTAACCAATAACAGGCCGTCTATTTTGATGTATCGAAACAATGCGTCATTTTCATTAGTTAGAAACGAAAACTTTGAATGCGTTTGCACATTGCACATACACACAATACACTTTTACGTAAAAGAAAAAGCATATAAAAATTTGTATCGCAACAGTGCTTTCTATTTGAGAAAGCAAAAACTTGTCTGTAGACTTTGCAGCGAATTTAAAAAAACTCGACCCACATCCAAGCACTCCATACCATATACAATTTCATTGCCACAAGTATAACGCTCGTTTATCGACGTGTTTTTTTCTCTCCTCTTTCACGAGAGCAACGTCGTCCACTCGAGCACACAAAGCCAAAGAGAGAAAAAAACAACCAAGGAATCAACGCACAGAGCAAACGAAATATCACAATACAAATTCCCATCCGCAACACTTTTGCCTCGCAAAACCCCGGGGGGGTATATCCATCCCGGCGATCTAATGCGCAAAGATATCTCAGACTTTCCGGCTTCGGACGTCGGAAGCGGGCGCGCGAAACGCTATACGCGCGTCCGAAGCTTTTAGGATTCGGTATCGCCTTTCTCTCTCCGAGCATACACATCATTACACACACACACACACCCGAAATCGTACCAAGCGCGGACTCCGAACTGCGAACAAACGATAATCGATCCCCTCCCTCCCCCTAGCGAATATTCGATGTTGTTATATAATATATGGGTGGTATAATAATTCATCGGAGAGTGGCGCACAGCCGATGCTCAATTATTATTTAGAGTTGTGCAAGTTGCGCGCACGCGGCGGTGTGTCTGGGTCGAGAGGCGGGGACGGACCTGCATAATTTTTGCGGATTAATAAGAGATTGGAGAGAGATAGAGATAGAGCGGATATTCTATGAAAGCTTCGAGGCTAATTCAGGGATCGTCTTATATATCACAATGGCGTTTTATGTATATGGTACCAATCCCCCGGGGGTAATTTCTATATCAAATATTACCCGCGGGCTTTTTGATGCGCGCAACGGGAGTATAAAAGAGTGAAAAAGGGGATTACGGAAAAATTGATCATTAACCTGGTTAAAGGATATGTATGTTTCGTTCGAAGGTATATGTATTGAACTTTATGTGTAATTACGAGAATGTTGCTTTTCGTCGAAAATTAAAATTTATAGTAAAATATAGGTTTTGTCAAAGGGGTCAAATGGGCAATCGAATATATCGTTAAGTAGAAAATAGACGAGCATGCACAGACATACTATTTATACTCGACGCGAAAATTTTTCTATTGATCGAGCTCGCGAATATCATTTATACACAGCATAGGTATCATCCGCTACTGCATATTTATTATAGCTTTACATAAATATGCAGTGTAAATTCGTTTGGACTACTTGAAGTATATGTAAACAAAACTTACGCTTGAAAAGTCGACCTTGTTTGCGCTAGAATTACCGTAAAATAATATTCATTCTCTTCCCTTGCGACTTTATATACTTCCCTTTTTCTTTTCTTTTTTTTGCATCAGTATCCATATGCCGCGTAAAAAAAAAGGAACGTATATACATTAGGAGAGCGCAGAGACCTTTCGTGTCCTAGATATTACTTAGATTAAAGGATAGTTCTCTTTATATAGAAAAATTAAGTAATTAAACCGTATTGAGCTCATTTTATCTATTAAATATATTGACTTCTACGACGGCATTTTATGTTTTATCGCTTATGATTTATTGCTTTATAATGACATTATCCAATCAATGTCGACAATCATCGCTTTAATTTTATTAATTACAATAAAATACCGAGACTCACTAAATCATAATTCATATGAATTAAACGATTATTTAAGCAACACCTTAGAAACAAACGAATTTGATATTAATTATACACGTAGTAAATTCACAAATATCATTACAGAAGCAGAAAATATTAGCATTCCAAAAATTACGGAACCAAAGCTTAATAAAGAAAATCTTGGTGGAAATAGAGAACAAAATGAAACACCGTCGGCTCAAGACGATAGCAAAAAGAACTGTTAAAAATAGCAAAAAAAGCTCCTGGATAAATTGGCTAAGTACAATCAACCACCAAACGTCTAACTAAGATGTTTGGAACAAAATTAAAGCTATCGAGGTACGTAATAATTCACCTATTTCTGTCTTAAAAGAAAACGAGCAAATTATCAATGACCCCGAAAGAATAGCAAATATCTTTGCAAAAAAATTTCCGATAACTCCAGCGATAGAACTACAATAAATAATTCCTTGCTTTTAAAAACAAAATACTGAAAATAAATCTGAAATAAATTTAAACCCAATCGCAAGCGCAGCCGAAAATCCAATTAATCATAAAATTACATTCAACGAACTCTTAAAAGTAACAAATTCCAGCAAAAACTCCAGCCCTGGTCCAGATCTAATCCCGAATATTTTTATTAAACAACTGTCCGAGGAGGCCTTAATCTGTCTATTAGAAATTTATAATATTACATGACAAAAAAGACTGGGGAAGATATATGGGGACAAGCTACTGTAGTTTCAATCCCATATCCAGAAAAAAAACACAACAAAGACAGCTACAGATCGATAGCCTTGACATGGTGCCTATGCAAACTATTAGAAAAAATTATTAATAAGAGATTACGCTGGTACCTTGAATCCAACCATATTATTCACAAATCCTAGAGTGGTTTCCGAGAAAAATGCTCAACAGCTGACTGTTGAGTAAAATTAGAATATAATATACTCGATCCCTTTGCAAACAACCACCACCTTACAACAATTTGTTTAGATATGGAGAAAGCCTATAACCTAATTTGGAGACGTAGAATATTAAAATTACTTATTAAATATAGAATCACAAGCAATATACTTCACTTTATTAAAAATTTTTTAAGCAATAGAAATATTAGAGTCAAAATCAACAATTCATACTCAGACTCTATTAATATCGATAATGGAGTCCTGCAAGGCTCTGTAATCAGTGTAACTATATTTCTACTAGCTATCAACGACGTTCTAAAGTTCATCAAGCCACCAGTTTCATGTACGATCTTTACGGACTACATTAAGATCTTCATTGAAGGCAAAAATTTGAAATCTTCTCAATCAATTCAACAAAACATCTTAAATAGCCTAACTGAATTCTTCAATATAGCTGGTTTTAAATTTTCAAAAACAAAAACACAGGCAATAATTTTCCATAAACGTAGAAACTCGAATTAATAACATATAAAATGAGTAAGTGAAGTTAAAATTTTAGGATTAATTTTTGATAAAAATCTATCTTGAAAATCGCATATAGTTACACTTAAAAGACAATGCTTTCTCAGAATAAATTTTTTAAAAACTCTATCATCCAAAAACTGGGGTGCCAATCAGGAAATTCTAGCGAATACCTACAAAGCGCAAATTCAATCAAAAATTGACTACTGTTGCGTGGCTTACGGATCCGGAAAATTAAGCCAGTTAAAAAAACTTGAGCCGATTTTAAACACAAGTATGAGAATTGCTACTGAAGCTTATATGACAAGTCCAACTTATTGCAGATTAAGCGAAAGTAATAGTATGCCCTTAAATCTACACCGAAAAAAAAATAATAATAAAATACGCTATCAGGTTGCGCGCTACACCGAATAATCAAGCGTATTAACTCGTCAAAAGGAATAATTATACAATGTACAAATCTAAACCTAAAGAGAAACTACCATTTTATTATAGAGTTCAAAATTACCTAAAAGAATATAAGGCTAAACTACTTAATTTATCCATTATTCATCCTAACATTGAATCACACTGGTTAAACAACCAAGGAGAAGAATATATAATTTTTTGTAACACAAGCACGATTTTTGCGTTTTTCTGTACCTATTAAGCAGGCCTAAAGCCCCATTTTTCAGACCGGCGGGCGCTAATACGCATAAGCATGCGCAAAAGTGAATAAGCGAGCGCAAAAGTAAATAAGCGGGTTCAAAAGTAAATAAGCGAGCGCAAAAGTAATAAGCGGGTGCAAAAGTAGTAAGCGGGCGCAAAAGTATGCCAGAAAAAGGCAAAAATCAATACATGTGTTACAAAAAATATTGTGTGCACCAAGGGCAAAGTGGACTTTTTGACCTCGTGTGGTTGCAGTACTCGTCTTCGACTCGTACTGCAATCTCCACACTTGGTCTAAAAAAGCCCACTTTGCGCCCTATGTACATAATATACTGTTTCATGAATGTGAATCTTCAAATTTTAAAAGCCTAAATAACTTTACTCTGACTACCAACACGTCTTCACTAATGTCATCAAAGGTAACGAATCTTTTGGAGCAGCAGCAATCCTCCCAAACGAAGAGAAAATACTATTAAAACTCCCCGTATAATCTAGTTATGAATCATCTTTAAAATTCCTAATTTCTAAAACTATAAACTACCTCCACAACATAGCAGGAAAATTCATTATTCACATACAGTCCCTCAATATGGCTAAATCTATTGAAAATAATACCCAAAATAAGCCTATCACTGAAATAGCTACTACAATTGAGAAACTTTATGGAAAAATACTCATCTGTCACTCAAAACCAGTAGCGGGAAACCCAAATCAACTACAAAAAGCAGGAGAACAAGCTTGCGAGTTAAAATATGCAAATTATGACCACAAATTAATCAAAGAAGACTTCCTAAGAAGAATTGAGATGAAAATAAAAAAGGAATGGAAAGACCTTTAGGAAGCCAACGACAAAAACTATCATCTTCGGAAAATACAACACAGTGTATCCGAACCGAATCCGAACAAAAACCTCGCAAGAAAAGATTAAGTGACAATTACTAAACTAAGAATAGGCCACGACAGAATCTCACACCAACACATTATTAATAAAGAATATCAAAAAAACACAAATTGAATAATAGCTTAAACGATATTCTGAATAACACCAAACAGTACAACAACGTAATTAAATTTATAGAAGAAATTAAAATGAAAGACTTGATAAAAAATGAAAATTTTGTCTATTCGAAAACTTTTTTATACATATTTGAAATTTCGATGGCCAAACTATACGATTCGACTGTTTTTTTTTGAATGATTGAATTTACGCAACAGAAAAAACATAAAAAAACTTCATCTTATAAAAAGTCTTATAAATACCTTTAAACTTTTTTAAAATATAAATTATATCGAATAGAATAACTTGTCTTTGCTGGTATCAAATAATTTCAGACGTCACTTAGGCAAAAAAAGATATTAGAAAAAGCAATTTTCATTATTAAAGTATGACTCTTCGTTTTAATAAACTCCATTGTAGTGTATATTTCTCTGTTAGAAATATATCTCAAAACCTTCACTTACACAATATGAAAGTATATTGTATATTCTAATAAATCAAGTTTTTTTGTATTAAAATATCATCCTACACTTTTGTAAATGAAAAGATTATTATAATAAATTTAATGTATGGAATACCATAAAGTCGAAATAAAATATTAGTATCATTTTTATATTTATGCATTTACTCGAATATGTAAATAATTGACAACGTATAAACTTTTAACTTCATGATTTTTAATTTTGCACTTGTGATTCGAGAGTGATATTTATTATTGTTATTAAAACGTTATATGTATACTTCGATAATTTCATTTCGTTCATTTCGACTAATATGACAAAATTAATGGAGGAAGGTACTGAAATACGGATTTTCTAAAGTATTGAATATAATTCAACGAGATTCTGCAATCTGAACATATGCTTGTAACATAAAAATGTATAATGTATGTTAAGGGGGTTCGAAAGGCAATTAAGAATTCAAATTTCCTGCCTTGATTTTTACCGATCGAGTAATGAATAATTATTTATAATGATAAAGATACTTATATTTAGACAAAACCCAAACTCACTAGCCCTTAGTTGAGCAATAATGGACCTATGTGCAACGTTTCAGACGTTAAAAACAACGGCACCCTACAAAATTATTGGAACGAAATTTTAATTCTTAATTTACTTTTGGACCCCCTTAAACTAAAGCAAATAGTCTAATAATATTGGCATATGCTGAAAACTCCATGCGGACGACATAAAATTGTTGGACTTCGCGTCTCAGGACTTACATATATACACCTTATAATAACAAATATTAAATCTATGTCAAATCAGCTGTTATTGTTATTATGTATTTGTAACAATATTATGTATAAATTGTTATTATTATTATTTACAATAATTTGTTAAATTATTGCATTATTTAATGTTTTGATATGTACATTATAATTGGTAGAAGTATATTATAGGCCACTCCAATCCTGGACTTGCTAACCATCACTCGATGAATCATATTCCAATGCAAAAATAACTTGGCATATATAAAATATCTCAAGTAATTGTCATTGGATTAAGTTAAAATTTAGCATGGTCTTTCTACTATTTTTACTTAATGCCACTATATCAATCATAAGAATTTATAAAATTCACATACAACTTTTACCAATTATAATATACTGTCAAAAAATGATTAAATAACATAATAATTTAACAAATTGTTGTAAATAATAATAACAATTTTACACCAGAGTTAATTTAACTTAATTTTTTTTATATTTTACAGCATACCTGCACATTACAGCAGTGCTCAGAGTGACGTATCGTCCATACACTTTCAAGCATGTGTGCAAATTTTGATAATCGATTAAAAATGTTTCTGCAACATGTGACTCGATTATTTTAGTGGAAAGTAAACTGTTGGAGCTATTAGAATTAAAAAAATCCAATTAGCTAAGTATAGCATAACATTCAAAATGGCGATATCATATTGACAAAGCAATGCAAGTGGGAGAAAGCAATGTCTATGACGCTGCGTGTGTGTGTGGTTGCGTGCGTGCGTGCGTGTGCGTGTGTCTGTGTGTATCTATATGTCGAGTAATCCACGGTAAAATTTAATGTTTCAGAGCTCATTTGGTTTGTTTTTTTAACGAAGGAGACACAATAATAATTTTTTTAGTTTTTCTGATTCGTTTTTGTTTTTTAGCGGTTTTTGATTTTTGGGTTTAGTTTTTCGGGTTTTTTGATACGTTAGAAATAGTATCATCGATCCAGTGAAAATGCATTTGAAAGAGCATAAAATTAACTAACTTTCCCGACCTGAAAGTTTGGAGGAGGTCATTCTCTTCTTTTGTTATACACGAAAACGTCATTTTTTGTTTAAATGGTAATATCTCGGAAACATGTAACGAAAAGTTTTTGAAAAAATTTGAGAAGATTAGGAATATGGAGAGGAATGTTTAGCAAAATTTTTGATCCATTTTATTTTTCTTTTGCCGAGAAAAAAAATCATTTTGTAAAAAAGTCGAATTTCTATGTCGAACGATAACTTGAGTAAAAGGGCATTATTCTTTTTGAAAATTTCCAGAAAGATAGCTTTTAATTATCGTTTAGTTAAATTCTTTACCAAGATCATGAGAACTTTTATTTTTCAAGATATTTGAAGTTTGTTTTTTTTCAACTTTTTTTTATTGTTTATCTGGAGAACGGCGCGATCACCTTTTGCCAACTCGGTTCATTCTTTTCATTAATGAGAATTTGGAATCAAAGAGAAATTTTAAGATTCATTGACTCGATTTTGTTTTACAACGATTTTTCTATTTTACGTTATTCCGAAATCAATGAGGTATATTATTTTGGTATGTAGTAATAATGTGATTGCTTCAGTATAAATACAATTTAAAAGAGAATAAAATTTTCTATCTTCCCCGATGCAACATTTTTTATTAGCTATCTTTCTTCTTTTGTTATACACGAAAACGTCATTTATTGTTTAAATGACGATATCTCAGAAACATATGATGGAAAATGTTTAAAATAAATTGAGCTGAAAAATGTAGTTTTCCACTATCTCTTGACTGAGCTCTTTGCCAAGACTGTAAGGTCTCTTATCTTTCAAGATATTTGAGGTTATATTTTTTTAATTGTATTGCTTATATCTGGAAAATGTCGCGGTCATTTTCTATTAAACAGACAAATTTTTAATTGTTATTTTGATAAACATACGAAATCAGAAAATAAATTAAAGTTTCTCCGATTCGTTTTTGTTTTATAACGATTTTTTTATTTTAATAATTTGAAATCGATAATGCAATCTATGATCACAAGCTTATAATTTTTTGTAATTTATCTTTTGACAGCAATCGATGATAAAGAAACCCTACTCACCTTTTTAGAAAGAAATATAGCAATTTAAAATAATGTATTAGAATAAAGAAATTCATATTGGAACAATTTACTTCGTTTGAGGAAGCTAAGTGTTAATGAATTGGCAGCGGTTTTTATAATTTACTAAGAGACGACAAACGGCTCATTTCCAAAAGTGACTTTTTAAGCTTAGTTTTCTCGATAAATTGGCCATATATATATATATATATATATATATATATATATATATATATATATATATATAATTTCCAATAATGTTCGTTTAACATTAAACTTTTCAAATATAGAAACATATATATACACACACACATATATATATATATATATATATATACATATATATATATATATAATATGTATATATATGTTTCTATATTTGAAAAGTTTAATGTTTAACGAACATTATTGGAAAGTTTTAACGACGTTTATATTTTTTACAAAGAGTCGCTGAACCACCCGTTTTTTCTCATTCACCTCCAAATTTCAATTTTTATCCCATACAAAAGTACGGGATGAAAATGCGCACAATTCTTTTCTCCAAATTTCTTCCTTCAAATTCCTGCAAATTTGCCAAATTCCGCGCAATCTCTGTACCACGCAACACCCCTCGCAACGCGCAACTCTAAATAATAGAATTCTAGGTCGTGGTATCCGGTAACTTTAGTCCGAAAACACCAGTCAACTGTCTAGATATCGCAACGTATGTGACTCCGGTAACTCGTGTAAGATATATACCGTACGTACGTGATTTCGGCTCGGACAAAAGGGAATTCTCGAGGCGCTACTACCTACCTACGGTCTACTCGATAAATACACCGAGACTCAGCGCTTAACTCTCCCCTCTCTCTCTCTCTCTCTCTCTCTCTCTCTTCGTCTTTCTCGGCCATTCCCTTTGACGCGCGACGTACATATACTGGCCGCCGTGGAAAAGCGTCTCTGAAAGTTTAAAGAGGCCTCCCCAAGTCGACTACTCCGACTGTGTGTATGTACATATATACGAGGGGACGGCTTCTCTCGCTCTTGCTCTCGCTCTCTTGGCTACTTACTTGCTTATTGACGATCGAGTGCAGCCCGGTTGAAAAGACCTCGGTAATGGAGCTCGACGTGTACACTTTGTATATATACACGTGCACGTATACAGTCATACGTAGTAGCAGCAGGTCGTTTCGCGGAAGTTTGCAGCAGGAGCCGGATATTCGTCCTGGGTTCATTGGGTTTTTGTTTGGAATTGGCGGGATTTTTTTTTACGAGATGCCGCGTGGACGCAAAGTTCTATATAAACGCGGCTTGTTTGCGCCGGGTATACTCGAGGTTTTTCGGCACTAAGTGCAGCGGTGTAGGGTCCTGGATATTTTGTTGCCAGCGCGCAAATGCTGCTTTTTTGGGCTAAAAAGTTGGATGCGACCCGCTGTACAGTTTTCGCCTCGGTAGTGAGGGCTGGAGCTTTCGAGACGTGGCTGTGCGTGTGGGAAGTTTTTGTGTATTGATTTGTTGAACCGAAGTTTATTAATTATAAGCGTAGCCTTGTGGATGCATAATTATGTAATGATTTGTAATTATGAAATTTTAGTGAGGCGAGCTTTAAATGGATAATTTATATCGGTAATTTTTTTAAAAGGGATACATTTTATGTGCATTACTGGGGGAATTTGAAATTTTTAGTAAACTAATTGACTTTTAACCTGGTGGAAAATAAAATCGTTTTTATTGGTAGTTTATGATCAGTTTTGTGAAAAATGCTTTCTTCGCGGATAATCATTTTTTAATTAAGCTAGAAGACCTTGCAAGAAATAAGAAAGTGTAACCAATGTTCATTTATACTAGACTTTTTTTCCTTGTGTTATAGTAGACTCTCATTTCGAATTTTGAAATTATATTAAAATTGTTCATTCGCATTTTTGAAATTCGAAGCTTTGTAGTTCAAATCCGCTGCTTAAAGCTACTTTAATAGATTGCTTAAAGTTACTTTAGTAGATTGCTCAAAGCGCTCTAAATAACCAACTTAAATTATTCCAAATCATATTTCTTTCTACAAAATTGTTGTCGATCGATGCGTAAATTTATGAATATAAATTTATCAGCTGAGTAAGGTGAATGTCCCGATATCTGCTCATATGAGCACTTTGCATCAAACAAAATAGTTTAAAATGTTATTCTAACATTAATTTATAAAGCAGATGTGATTATTATCTTAATTATGAATCGAACAATACAATGTAAATGCGTAAAAACCATTTTAAAGAATTAAATATTAATAATAGTAAATTAAAAAACTTACGCAAAATGTACCTATTTCTACTCACAGCAAAAAGCGGTGATTTCGATGTGTACCTATTTCTGATTACTGTTGATTTTATAGACTTCATTCATATGATTTGTATCTTTTTATTGTATTAGTATGTTAATACGCGTAAATACTTCACGGTGCATAAGTAGAAAACAGTGTACATATTGTATAAATACAACTAAAACGTTATTTATTCGTGATTAGAAATAGGGACATGCAGAACGCATCTGCGTCTAACCTCAAACTATCACTATTATCAAGTTTTTTAATCAGAATTTACAATATTTTTAATTCAGCACTACAGTTTTTAGTTGTAATACTAAAAAGGTACATATAGCTTGGATATAATATATATTAAAACTGAGGCACATACACACACACGCTCACATACACACACACACACACACATACACACACGCACACATACACACACATACATATGAGCACGCACACATATACACAGACAGACAGTTTGAATAACCAATATAATATAATAGAATATTCTGATCCCATAATCTCCAATACATCGAAATTCATCAAAATCTGGGATTTTGAAAATCTCATTGTTCAAATAAAGGCTTTTTCTTTAGAAAATAATTCAGAGTGAACTGTCTAGATATCGGTCGCCGGTCTTTTTTTTTCTTCTTCATGCGCAGCCTGGATTCGCCTGGAGGGGTGGAATTTTCCTCTTTAGACACCCTGGTATCGCACCATTACCATCTAGAAATGACTGGCTGGGGAGATCCCTGATGTTTTATGCTCTACCAAAATCGTTTTCAGACTCCTTTGTTGAACTGTTGAGGTGTTATATGAATGAATCTATTGATTGTTGAGGAATTTTCGACTAGCATATTCAGCATAGGATTGGACAAGGATGAGGACAAGATTGCTTTTAACAGATTAGAGTGTAGATAGAAATTATAAAGTTTGTCAGCAATATTATTTTTATTTACAAATAAAAATTCGGCTATTTTTAAGCCAACGGCATCACTGTGAGAATTTGCAATATCGCAAACTTCGTCAACAATCTCTATGCATCGAATTTCTCCTCTCATAATGAGTGATCATGTAAACAGGTTATGTAAACTCAATTTTGGAATTTTGTGTATCTAAGGTTTTTATAAGATTATTTTAGGGCATATATAGACAGTAGACTTTTTTATTATCTTTCCAAGTAAAAATGATTTTATATATATATATATATATATATATATATATATATATATATATATATATATATATATATATATATATATATATATAAAATTACATATAAAATCATATACAATTATATATAATTATTATATTATTATGATAATGATTATATATAATATATATTTTTTTACTCGGGTTACTAAAGCTTTCAAGATATATTTTTAACAAAGAGATATTTGTTGCCACGGAGTTTATTAAAATGAAGAATAGCTGTTTTCGATACGAAAAATTACTTACAACAAAACTAAGTTATTTTATTCGTTATTTTTTATCTTGAATAAGAGTTGAAAAATTCTTGTAAAACTATGTCTAAAATGAGATATAAGTAATTTGCTAGCATCTACGGAGTTTACGATTGAATATGTATCAGAAAGCAAAGAGGGCGCCTAGTACTATTTTACCGGATAAATGAGGAGTACGTGAACATACTCGATAATTTCCGCATTTATTAATTCTGAGAAAATTTTTCTCTTTTAGTCACTGGATTTCGAATTTGGATTAAAAAATAACACCGTACAAATGTGAAGAGAACAATGTAATACGATAAAAAAATACAATATTAGTTTCCACCAAACGTTGAATTATCCAACAATTACGAGGGCTCACTTTTTTCATTTAATTTTCAATTTATTGAGTAAATAACTCTTTGGAACGTTGCCCCAATCAAAAACAACAACTTTCCGGAGAGATATTTTCTCAAAATTGAAAATAGAATGAAAAAAGTGATCCCTCGTATTTGCCGATAACACGAGGATTTAGCATTACCCTAAACTTCTCTTTTAACAATTGATATGTATAATTTACTGCGATGAAGTCAGATTTCTATAGTATTTAAAACAAAAAGCGATTCAATGTTCAACATCAACGGGTGCCCTTGTCTCCAGAGCCTGAATCAAGCCTAATTATATAAATATATTATTCTTAGTACAAGTTTTTCAGGCCACCTCGCTCACTACCTAAACTTGATAATAAAAATGTACCACCCAAGCAAATTCACAAATCTGCATACTTACAAAAAACCACGCAACACGCATTATCCCACCTCTCCCTCTCCTCTCCCCTCCCTAACACTCCCAACGTCACCCGCACCGACAGCATCCACACTCCGCGCGGTACCAGCTTATGTGTCATCCAATTGAACCGAAAGCCGGACCGGCTCTCCGCTCTTAGTGCATGAATGGGCCTCGCATGGCTCTCCTCCTCCCGGAGAAATTGAAGAAGAATGCCGCTCGCGGACCCCACAAGAGAGAGAGCGAGTCGTCGTATTCGTCGTCGTCGCTGCAGCGCACACCAGTCGTCGCTCATCCATCATGAACGACGGAGCGAGCGCGCGATCCTCGCATCATCAGGCGGCGATCTCGTTGCAACGGCGCAACGGCAAGAGGATGAGTTTCGCGCTGCTGCTGGTGCTGCTGGCGGTCGGTGCGAGCAGCGCGAGCAACGCCGCGATCACCGTCAGGAGCTACGAGAACGACACGGTGCTGCTGCCCTGTCACGTCGAGGATCTCGGTGAGCAAGGGAGGGAAATGGACGGGGAGGTGGAGAGGTGGGGGAGAGATGGAGAGCAAAGGAGCGACGAAAGTGGGGAAAGTGCTGGATACGTGGGATGGATTTTCGGGGATTTTCTTTTGGGTTGCAGGGTGTGCGAGAAGACATTTTTAGTGTGTGTGATAGACCTTGGGACACTGGTGTAACGTGGATGATAATTTTACACGGGGATTTTAAAGTGAAGACGGGAGATGTTGGTGTGATAAGCTGTCGGTTTCTAAGGACGCGAAGAATTTTTCTGCGTACTAGCGGAAATTAAAGTATAAGGAAAGAATTTTTACTTGAGACGTGCTAACTGCAAAGTTACAACAACTTTAATAGTATAAAATACATATAAACACGAAAATATGAATAAATTTCTTGACTTTGCATTTTTGATTATCTTTTGATTCGTAATTTTTTATATTGTTAACATCTTGTAATGATTCACGTCTCAAATAAGAGACTTTTTCTTGTACTTTAATTTTCATTTGTATGAAATATTGTTTTGCACCCTTAGGCGCCGAGTAATCGTTATATGAATGATGGCCGTCTTTATTCCTTAATTTCCATATTAAATTCCCATAAGAGGAATGTATATACGTGCAAAACAGTGTTTCAAGGTCTTATTCACATGTTGGAAGTATATTCATATATTGCATGACCTAAAAAATAAAATATATTGGGCTCTAGTGGTGTGCCCTAACATTTTTGTATTCGTCACTTTTGAAACCCATATCAGCAGACTTTTTATAAAATTTCCCATGCGCTAAACAACGTAAATATTAAAAGTATTAATATCATTATTATTTAAAATATATATACTTTTATACGCGGTGGGTTACGATTATTGGAATACGCAATGTTCTCCCCGGTATCTCCATTCAGAATTTCCAAGTAGAATTACTCATTTTAAAGTTTCGAAGTTCAAAATATATGTAGCTTTAATGACAAAGTCCTATTACGTATAATTAATGAGAACTGAAAATAAAGTTCAAATATCAGAAAAAGATGTTATACTTTTGCTCTATTTCTTTGTTCAATTTTGTATAATTTTAAGCTTCTGCCTTTTGTTTATTCGATTTTCGTAATTATAGAAATTCTTATTTTCACTGTTTAAAATCATAAACTATATAAACATAATACTAGATTGGCATTTTGATCATGTTTGTTCTGGTATTTTAAAATTCTGAATGATGGAAATACGGAAGACCTTTGCATGTTCTTGTAATCGATACCCACTTTATTGAGGGTACATCTTACACGAATGTGAAAAACAAGGGAATTGCGAGAAATTAAATCAGTGACCTTCTATCGAACGCCGTAAGTACTCCCCTATGGCGTGTATACTCAGGATATGAAAGTTTTAATGTTTAAATTGATGTGCCAAATTGAAAAATAAGGGATGGCAATTATAAGTGTACCTATGAAATAAGATATAAAATATTATCGTAAGTGACAGCCCGGATCAAAAAACTTGCCGAGCGATCAAAACGTGATAAAGAAACTGAACTGTAATAAAAAATCTATTCAAATGAAAAATAAGGAATATTTATATTCTCACATAATATAGAATCAATACGAACATTTTATATTAATAAAATGATTTTGTTTATAACTGAGTTCTACTACTTGGACATTACTTTTACTGGATGACGAGTTCTCGGCGAGTTTTTAGATTCAGACCATCAATTACAGTGTGAAACCGAGGAAATACCCTTTTTGTGTTTGAAAAAACTGACACAAGACTTGAGTTGAGTGTCGTTTTATCAGGAGCAGTTATAGCACGGGTGAACGTATTTCAACCGTTTCATTCCCACATTATTTTTTGAAAACTGGATTCTGTCTACAAAAGTTTCATTGCAAAATAAATTTATTCAAATAATACTCTCCACCCTAATAATAAATAACTTTGATGATACTACAAAAAAGCTCAAAGATTTTTAGAAACTGTCTAAATATAAATATGTATTTCGATTTATTAATGAAAGCAGTTAAGTGAAAACAAATTAATTATGAAACAATATTATGTTAAAGCAAAAATTAACGTGTAAACTAAGATATGAAAGCTTTAAACAGCTTTTAAAGTTTTTAAATAGTTCGTAAATCTTAATTATATGTGCTAATTTGTATGAAAGTTATTAAATAAAGTTTTCATTTACCTTTTTATATACTTTAGTATCTAAAAATAGATAAAAAAATCAACATAGTACCTTCGCGCAAAAACTACCTTAATAAGGGAAATGAAAATCTGTTATTTATACAGTATAGTAAACAAAAGAGAATGTAGTTTCATATCTGGTTAATTAAAATTTCGAATTTATTTTTTGTAAAGACCGTAAAAATGGTAAAATTCAAAGAAAAAGGCAAATATTATGTGTATGACTTTGCATGCATTTGAAACGTAAATTAAAATTTTGTTTACTCGTATCTCTCAACTTGCGCGAGCTCTCAAAGGTAAATTTTTAATGGTAGGGGGCTGGTGTATGGTTAACCGCAATATCCACTTTTTTATTTCGCTCGCTCGCAGAGTAGCGAGAACACGTTATATTCCTTTTCTGCACTATCTCGTGAAAATACTCATTATACGTACAATCAAAACAGACACGCTGCCAATATTCATTGGTACTTAGCTTCCACATTTAAATGATTATTATTCTAATATGATATTTTATACTATACTATATATTTGTACTTTTTCTTTATTTCCTACATTTTATATTACGACAGTTAAAATAAGCTTAAAAAAATCTCTATAAAAGGCTTAGCTAGAATATTAGAAAAACAACTTATTATTGTTAAAATTAAGTATACTTAAATATCTTTCAAATGTCACTATGGATGCTATCAAAACTTAATAATATTTTATATTTTAATTAAAAAGCGTTAATTGTTTATTGAATATTTATGAGTTAGGTAATTTTGAGAGTTAATGTATAGCAGAATTTGATATTTCGTTATATTCAAAATCCGGGTAGTTATACAGTATTAGCCGGAGAAAATTAAAATGCACCCCAGTAATTAAATTACATTGTATCGATTAACAGAAATTGCACCGGTAACGAGCGGCAAGATTAGTGTGAAAATATCTTTATAGCTTCATAAGTGCAAAACTACTGTAGTTAACATTTTCTTTTCTAAATAGTTTTTTATGCGTATATTAATAGTGAGTTTTAAATGATACCAAAAAATCGAATAAATACTTAATCAAAAGTGTCTAAAAATATCTCGATCGTTAATATTAAAAGATCTTCGTTAAAGTTTTAATTTTCTAAACGACTCGCAGAATTTCAGGAGTACGAACATATAACCGTAATTTAATCTATCAGGCTCACTTTGTTCAGAAATGATGTCATTTTGGTCCAGCTGGTGCTCCTTGAATCTTGCGAGAAATAGACTTTGAATGATGAAGCTTAAAGAATTTTATTAGCGCTGACTCAAGACAATCTTCAACCTTAAAATGCTTTATAAAATTTTAAAAATGATAAGTTGCGAATATTCGAGCTACTTTCATAAGAATATAAATAATACAGAATAAATTAATAATTAGTAAAATCATGTAAATTTATTTGTCGATTATTTTTCATCAAGGGTCAGTAGAAAAGAAACTTAAATTATTTATTTTGCTTTCTCGAAATAAAAGCTTTGTAACAATAAAAATTTTGGAATCCAAGTTTTACGATATTTTCAAGGTCGTTGAAACAGAATACGTAGATTTTGTTAAAAATGGCTGTACATATATACGTATGCTGTTATGCAAATTTTAACGATTGATAAATCGCGCATCTTTTCTTATTGAAACAATATTTTTATCTTTCGTTTTCTAATTATTTAAGAAAGTATTAGGTAAACTTTTTACTTCTATAGTAAAACATTGAAATAAGCATGCATAATGTTAAAATCCTTATGGTGAAGAGAGTAATGCTCCGTCGCGCCAAGACGCGCCGGTTGCGTCAAGTGCAGTGGCGGCGCGGCGTCGTAATTAAATTTTCAAATTGCTCAAACTTTTCTATCATTATTATCAATGAAAGTCTGAAACTTTCCAAAAAACTTTCTTGACATTTAACCAAGATAAACTTTGTTAAGCGACTTTTCTGGTTCATTGAATCAGTCGGAGATTTTGGAAGAAAAATTTTAAAAATTCACTACAATACTAAAGCGGTTTAATCATTTTCTAAATGCTCTTGAAATTCACTCAGTGAAGTTCAGTCGAGTTGCACTGAAGAATGTATTGAATTTTTTTTCAAGTTAAAAATAGGGTTTTTCTTAAATAATTACAGAACAGAAGAAAATCGAAATTTGGATTCAATAAAGAAAATACGCAATAATATTCTCTACAAGTATAAACCGTTAACCTTGAAATTCGATCGATTTATCAAATTTACTGTTTGATATTCTTACGCATTTGCCAGCACTAGGGTAAGTGTGCCAGTTACTGTGCCACGACTAATTACTACGCCTTTGATGTATTTATACGCATAATAAAATTGTGCATATAAAATGATCGATAATGCAATTGGGTTTTTATAATAGTCAAATTAAACTGTATAAAAACTCAGAATAATTGGATATTATCGTCTACGGGAGATACACAGCAACTAACAGCGTTACCCTAGTTCCTTTCTTGCATATGGCCCTTCAGTTATTATTATAATATTTTTAAAAATATTAATTTTTTAGAAAAATATAAACAAACTGTAACGTTGAAGTGTAACTTTCTGTATGAGCGTGTAAAAGTGACGTTTCCTGTTTCCGTTTCCTAAACAAAGAACGAAATTAGACTAGTAAAAATGTAGGGTCGGTAAAGGTTATTAATTTGAAGCTCTATTAAATGCATTTGCACTGAATCCACGATATTACTGTTAACACGCAAAAAACATGAAGAACTAAAGTTCAAAAATCGAGTATTGCTCCAAAACCAAAACTCATATCGACCAATCAATAAAAATTGCTTTTGTCCCCACACTCCTTAGCAAAAAGACAAAAAAAGCCCTAAAAATTAATCGTTCTTCTTTTACCATCGCAAAGCTTCCTCCGCGATAAAGTACACACCTCCCTCCAATCAAAACCCAAACCCGCAAATCTCTCGATCAAATCTTCGACGTTCCAATTTGCAAGAAATCCAGCACACATCACCAAGCAACTTCACATCCAAACGATCAATACCGAGCGACCACAAGCGTCACCCAATCGACCCATAAATTACATACACCACCTCGATCATTCACCCCCCGATTCACCAAAAATACACACGCACACAATCCAAAAATCATAATGCACCAAATGGTCAATTGTCACTCGCAGGTCTGCAGATCAGGGTGCGCTGGTGGCGCGCCGGTGTCCTGTTGGCCGACAGCGACGAGCCTGCCGCGACGAGCCTGGGCTCGACGACGACGAGCCCGCGCGTGAAGATGTGGGGCAACCGGAGCCTCGAGCTCGTACAGGTGCGGCCCGAGGACAGCGGGGAGTACGTGTGCCAGGCGACGAGGCCCGAGCCCTGGGGCCACGTCACCCAGGTCCACGAGATCCAGGTCATGTGTGAGTACGTGTGCAAAGCCTCTCTCTCTCTCTCTCTCTCTCTCTTTCAAGCGTGCTCGGGTTGAACTGTCTCTGTGTCTTGTTCCTTAGATGTGTGCGTGGGTGTACGTGGGTATTGTGCGGAAGTGTGGGTATTGTGTGTGACGGTGTTCCTGGGGGACTTCGGATGTGCCATTGTCGGAGGCTTTTGTTGTAGGAGAGGAGGAGAGGCGAGTTGATTTAATACACGAGATCTGAGCTCCTTTTTCTTTTTGGACGTAAGTCGTTGTTAATTATATGGTTTTCTTTTTTTGAGGGGGAGTGTGTGGGAATGTGTGTACGAGGTGGTGTTTTGTTTATTACGCTCGGGAAGTGATTCTTTTGTTCAAAGGGAATGTACTCTAAAGAGGAAATACATAATCGATTCATCTTGTTGGATAGAGGAATTAATTTTGGTTCCAAATTGATTCTTTCTCCACGGGAGAATTCTGTTCTCTATACAAATGAAATTCCTCTGGGAAGTACTTTTTTTAAGGACGTCCTGTTGGGACAAATGGATCGTTTTCTGAGTGTAGATTTTTGGAGGGAACCAGTCGAACTGTTGTAGTTCTAAATTGCACATTGTTCATAGTGTAAGATTTCTTAAGTTATAGGTGATTGTCAAGAAAATACATATTTGAAATTTGATAATACAAATTTGATTCGAGTAAGTACATAGATTTTAGATTTACACACAATTTTAAATGTAAAGCGTATCCAATTGCGTGGAGCAGAATTAGCTCGGAACAAGTAAAAAATCTATTATGTCGTAAATCAAGATGATTCCATTATCTTAAAGTATTCATTTTGTCGGTGAATAGAAAAATGTGCAATAAAACTTCCATTGTTGGTAAAAATTGATTTTATGTGTTTTTTCATCATAGTACATTGTTGTCCTTACATTTATGACGTTATTTTTTATTTAAACTTAAAATTAAGATAACTTATTTAGCTAACTTAACCTTATTTTCTTAACTTATGTTTTTTTCCCTAACAAGGATCTAAAATACGTTATTCCATTTGAACTAATAAAGAAAAGAATACAGTTTTTCTTAATTTTCTCACAATTAAGAAAAGTAGAATTATCTGGTTCTATTTGCCCACTCATCAAATACTTTGAAATTCACTTAGTATTAGTAAAGCTAAACACACATTTTCTTTAATAGGTTCATCTTTTGTAATAGTCATACTACAATACTACGAAAAGAATAATTTTTACGTTTAAGCGTAATTTACCCGTTATTTACGAAATGTTTATAGACTTTTGATAAATTGAATATGTTTTTATATGTTTTTATGAAGATTTAAACTCTCAGGACATGAAGAATCTATCTTTATGTACAATCAACTATACGTTTTTTATGTGCGCTTTCGTATATCCTCTAAAAATTTTCCTTTTTAAACTTAAAAGTTAAACTTAAAAGTAATTAGTAATTTTGCCTAGGACTATATAAAGTTGTCATCTCAAAACGTTACCTTTTCAAACTCAAAAATAATTAGAAACTTTTTCAAGGACTGAAAATTTACTAGAACTAAATTGACTCCTCTCCTTTTTCAAACGTAATTACCGTGAAATTCATCGCGCGATAATCGCGGAACGATGCACCGTGAAAGTGTACCACTAACTACTACTACTCCTACTTCAACGAAAACTACCCTGATAATGCGGTAAAAATTCATGAGAGTCACGCAGAGGAGGATTTTACCGTGAAGCGCCGCGCTCTGGGGAAAGTTCTTATCCTACTTTACGATCTTTCTCTCTTTCTCTCTCTCTCTCTGCCTCCCTCTTTCTCCCTCGATTACTGTAAATTAACTCATTGCGAGCCGCATCAAGATCCGGTTGATTGTCACGATTTTCAGGGGAGCCATTGTCAAGATTCAAACAGATTTTAATTTTCATTTGCTATTCATTTAACGGTTTATATCAGATAACTTTTCAGAATTAAACGATATCAGAGTACTGATTATTATGCGTATTATTTATTACACATTCAAAGTTATATTATCTGTGCTCTTTATGAATGGAGAACGCAATTCGAGATTGTTACGGATGCACATTGTCATCGCATAACAATGCATGAAATTTTTCATTTTCTTTTAAAAAACTTGCTTTGTATTGAAAACTAGGAATGAAGAAATATTGTTTTTATTGAAGCGATATTTGGGATAAAATTGCATACATTAATATTTATTTACATATAGAATTATCGCATTCAAACGTATACCCGCGTAGTGTCAAGAATTATGACTAAGTGACGTAGACAAAAATCTCGATCGCACAGACCCGCACGCCTACAGCATAATACGAGCGGCGCGAGTGACGAATCCGTAGGGGGCCAGAAAATTTATGGTCGTATAATCAAGACACGCGAGTCGGATTTCTCAATCACGTAGCACCATTAAAACTAATTAAATATAGATTTTTCACCTCTCGCGTTACTTTACATATCTACGACTAAACATGAATCGTTGGTACATGACATATTTGCATAATAGGTTAAGGTGTTTTAGTTATGATGGCTTCAGCGTATTCTGGTAATGTATGAATATAGAAGGTTTATAATTATAAATAAGTAATCGTAAGTTTAACGACAATGTTATTAAAAAATAAACGTTACGAAAATGCATTTTTAACACGAGTCTTATGGAAGTATTATTCGTAGAGGACGATTAATCACGTCTTATTTATCTATACAAAATTAGATATGTTTATAGATTTATTTTTTTATGGAAACTATGATCGCATACGGAAATGACAGATTAATGATCAACCGAAAGTAAAAACTAAGATCAAAGTATACAAAACCGATTCGTAATACATTTATCAGAAACGTAAGAAAATGGGACAGAGAGAAAGTAAGGAAAAACATTTTTAGTTTTTTTCATTAATTTGTTTTTTCTCTTATCTACTACGCTGGAAGAAAAGTCGTATGTGCTCTTGGAGTCAAACCGAGATAAAGAAACTAGGTTTTCATTGGATAACATTATACTAGACGTACCAGACAGCATCATGTTTCAAAAAGAGTTTCAAAATATAATTTTTAAAGAATTAAAAAATTTTAAAGTTTATAACTATTCGTAAAGAGTACGTGATCGAATGTTACACGATTTAGGCATTTTTAATAAATTCTTTATGAATTGTTTATGAACAGTAAATTAACTCTTTCTATCTCTAAATGAACTCTTTTAGAACATTAATATAAATATTAGAACTTTTAACGAGCGACAAACTGTTTATTAATTCGCGTTAAAACAAGTATACATGAAATATTTTTGATACATAAAAAACTCGTTATAAACTCAAAAAGAATTATCTCAAATTTGTGTCTATATGTATTATAAGAAATTTTTTTTTATATATTCTTTATCCCTGCTAACCGTAATAGCCACTTTATTGACCTGAAAAACGGGACAAAAGTAGCATATGCTTCCCGCAAATGTATTTTTTTTATATTTCTCGCAAATACTTTCTCTCTTTTTTTTCAATTTTTAGCTATTTCTTTCTCTTTCCGTAGATCTCACTCTTCAAATCAATTTACTATGTTAAACGACAAGTGGCGCGCTCCTGGTGAACTAAATTCGAAACTCTGAGATGCCCTCAAATCGTCGTTCAAACGTAACCGCGCTGGTGTCCTGGTGCCGGAAACATAAATTTTTAGATTTGTTTAAAAAATCGAATAAAGTGGGTAGAAAATGATTTGAGGACGTTTTATATGAAAGAAAGAAATGCTGTGAGAGTAAAACATTAAGTATATTGTAGTGTAAATTCGCTAATTGCCAAAATGTATATATAATTCGTTTATAATTCAATCCAATGATTAGTGTGGTTCATAACATTGAGTAATTTGCTTTCAAAATATCTTTTTCTCTCACATAATACGTCTTTAAGTAAGTTACTTCACTCTCCAGTAATATTTTTAAACAAACCCGGCAATACATGTTTACAGGGGTAAACGCTCTATTTAAACCAAGATTTGGGGGTGTCTCACAAGCTTCAAACTTTGTCCACTAGCGGTGTGTTGCAGTCGCTTAACATGACGAATAAAGTGACCACAGTTAAGACGGAAATAAAGTTCTATATGCAACACGGGAATAAATTCAACTATTCCCTCGGGTGTTTATTTTACATCCACCCTCGGGAATAATCTTCGATTTTATTCCCTTGTTGCATAATGTACTATTACGTATTTCTTAATAATTAATAAATAACAGCATTTATGAACTTTTTAAAATTGATTTGATATTCGATGCTCTTTTTGAATTTTTTAATAATTCTTTCAGAATACCTATTCAAATAAATTCTTTGAAAATTTCGATATTTAAAATGAATTTATTTTAAATTAATTTTGCTGTCCGGAGTATAACGTATGAAATAATTTTTTTTTTCTTATTTGAAATCTTTATTAATAAGTTACGTCAAACTGAACATTATAAATAATAAAAAAAATTGTAAGTTACTGAGACAAGACATTCGGCATTTTTCGATATTATTACAAAGTTCTGAGGTTAGGTTACTCTGAAAACCATCTTATTTGCAATAAATATATAATAATATTAATAATATTAATAATAAAAAGTAATTTTATAATAATAGTAGTTATAGCAAATTTTGACTTTCTCAGGAATCTTCTCAAATGTTTACTATGTCTATAAAACAGCATTATACATATACCGTTAAAATTTGAATAAATTGTACCTTCACCAAGCTGAGATATTCAACTTTGAAGTTTTAATGTAATGCTTCAACTCTATTACTATGTATAAATAATGCATTTCCACGCGGGTGACTCTCAGGAAACTATTAAACTTCGTATCTTCGTTTAACTATAAACGAGATAGAAATGAAATAAAACTTTACATAGTTTCCTGAATAAAAAAAGAAAAGATTCAACTTTTTCTATTCCATGTAATGCCCTTTGACTATTATACATAAAAAATATGCTCTTCTATTGCTCATTTATCGTTTAAAATGACATCTTTATGACGAATTATCTACCAATCGATAGTCCAAAATGAACTTTTTATTTTGAAGAGCGACTTTAAATTTGTCCCCAGGTTTGCTCTGCTCAGAATAGATACGTATTTTTAGAATGTTATTTGCAATGTAATATCAAAATATACACTTTTAACTAAAGTTTAAATTTTGGAAATTTTGGACTCTTAATCTATCAGTTTCCTGCAAATTAGCTACGTATATTGCTTCTAAAATTTTCTTATGATTTATTTATAAAACTGAAATTTTCTTTAAAAAAAACTAATAAGTATGCTATACAAAATAACTATGTTTGTTACATAAATAAAGTTATGCAATAGCTAGCCTTCCTGTTTAAAAAATCTTTTTTCGCAAATTATCGCGTAATGCTTCTTGCATATCTATATAGTGCTACAGTCCAATTGCAAAAGTTATACCTTTGAATAATATATAAACTTTTGAACTGGTTCGTAATACTGAAACTACTTTACAACTGCCTGCAAGAGTAAATGTAACCTGCGACGCATTTTCACAGTAAAACTAAGAAACAAAAGACGTATGTTGCGCACATACCACTTATCTCATTATATTTAACACGTATGTACGACGTATTGAACGTTATTTAATAAGATACAGCGCCAGTCTAAGAAAAGAAAACTAATTCCTGCTCCATACATCAAAGCACTAAATGACATTTCAACAACAGTATCATATTACCCGTGTTTCATATTATACACCTACATTATTATCACAATTTCCACCCAAATACGACACACGACTAAATTTTCAGAGGACGTTAGTGCGGTCACACTGCAAAATATTATTCACTTGAATTAAAAATACCAAAAGTGACAAAGATCGAGCACGAAAAACGGAGAAGCCACCCCGACGAGAAAAAAGAAATCGGAAATCTTATACGCGCGTAGTCTCCTTCCTCGTGTTCGATTCGAGTTCGTAAATAAGGAACCGGTATATACCGCGCGCAAATCGAAACCCAAGACACTTCCTTCATCGCGCCTCCAACTCGTCGTCGTCGTCGTCTTCGTCCGACCCATTCGCGCTAATACTACTGCACGCGCGCATAGGTGCTCTCGGGTTACGCGTCGAGCTCGCTGCTCGTTGTGTGTATATACGTCGACATATATACAGCTTGCTTCTTTTAACACGGATCGACGACGCGTGCCTGCGCGAGGATATATATCTATATGACTCCTATTTGCTGCTCTCTTTATTCGCGTGGAGTTCCGCTGTTTTGCTGTGTTAAGGTGGTTGTGTGTCGCGCTAAATAGGCCTCGTCGAGAAAAAAGAATAACTGAGTGTTTGCCGTTTGGTAGTGCTTGAGAGTCTGTTAATATTGGTGAAAGTGTGTGTGGTGAGAATGTAAGTTGCTATCTGAAACGGATGTGTTTCATTTTTAATTATTTGGTCTTGATATTGTTAATTAAAAAGGATTACTTTTGCACGGTGAAATTTGAATTTATTATTTGAATTTAATTTTTTAGGGTTTACCTTTTTCTTTGAGATATTTATACCTTATTTCAATTAAACTGAAATTATTAACTTCGTTAATTACTTATATAAGCAATGTAAGGATATTACTTATATAAGAAGAAGCTAATTGTTTATGAGTAAATAATTCATTTAATTTATTGCTTAAACATATTTTGCAGGAGTATAGATAGAAATAAGATCTACAATTTCATAGCGCGAAAGTATGTATATTTTTTTAACTAAAAGTTTCTAGGTTATCTTTCTCCTGCAATTATTTTTTATTTCATCGCTTTTATAATATTCAATATTCCGCCAAAAGCAATGTTGAATTCCCATAAGATGTTGAAGATTGGAACACCATTATTCATGGTACATACATTGCATTACAAGGATATAAAACATTTGCAGTGTTTACAGAAATCATCCAAGAAATTATTGGTAAAACTCTTTCGTACACTGAGAGAAAAAATTACGAGTAGTAACCATTACTAGACCCTCTAGTAAATCCAATATGATGTAGGAAAATTTTACTCATTACTATGAAATTTAGGACTGAATTCTAGAAGTGTTGTTTGGAGTACCAATTGTATTTTACTTTGGTTGTACGAGACTCAGTACTAGACATTCTTTTAATATTTACTATCCTGTTAAGGAATATACACTATATTATAACTTATATACAAAGGTACACTGACAAAAAGTATTGGGTATCACATCAATACTTTTATATTTATAGGATACCTATACCGGTATTGCTCGAGTAACCATACATATTGCTGTCGGTTATATTGTATAGTTGTCACAGCAACATAATATAGTTATGAGAGCAGTAACAAAGTATTGCTGCAGCAGTATATGTAGTTTAGTTCGATCAACCAGATTAATTTAATTAATTAAAATAATTGAACTCAGTTCTAGGTTGGCTGTGAATCATTACTATTCCGTACCACATTATATTCTTTTCCTAGACAGTCTAGTAATCATTTCTACCCCCTGGTAGTAACCGTTACTACTTTTTCTTCTCACTATACCCAAGAAAACACTATATACAAATCATTCTGCAATGCAATAAATCTCTCATCATCCCTATTACACCTGCAACGCACTGAATACCGTCATCACCGTATATTCCCCACCTACATCATCACCCTCTATACAAACCCCAATTAAAAATCTCCTTCCCAAACCTCCATCCCCAAAATACCCCTCCCTCGCTCGTCAAAACACCTTCCGTCCGTCGGTCCGCGTCTTCTCTCTGAAAAATCAATCGATCGTATATACATATCTGCCACAGGCAGATTTACACGGCAGGAGATATCAGAAACTCAAACACTTTTTACATTAATTTCACTTTATTTTGTCGAATCGCGAAAACTATAACATGCTTACGTATCTATGTATAAAACAATACTGAATCGCATTTTATTGAATGGCAGACAAAGCTGCCTCGTAACGCCATTCATATGTACACATTCACGATATATTAACATAAGTCATAACTCGAAAAATATTCTAATTGATATTTGAATCTTCAAGATTCGTGAAATTTTGGAACATAAATATTTTTACAATTATTATTGAACGAGGTTATTATATATATACTGTTACGGACAGACATAATATATTTTTTAATAAATGAATAATAATAATTATTCTTATTATCCTCGTTCAATAATAATTATAAAATTTAAATGATTGCTTCTAACAGCAAATTGTAGACGATATTTTTAGAGTGTCTCGTACACTCTTTAACAAAAAATCTACTATATTTATTTGAACAACAGAAACAACTACTCTGTGGGCAAATACCCCTCCCAGCATTGGATTACACTGTTAATTCATAAAATATGTAGATTTAATTTAACATTAAACACCCAAACATTTTTTGTATTTATTTTGCAAATTGAAATTTTTTTTAGCAATAAAGGGAAAACCATTTTAATGTAGTTTTCTGCTAAACCTGTTACATCCTATTATTAGTTTTCACTGTATTCATATATGTAAGACTCATTCTTACACAGAAGAGTCTACCTCTTCAAAGCAAGAAATATATAAGTCCTTTAAGGGGGTGTCAAACCATTCAAATTTCCCGCCGACATTCCTAACCTCAAATTCTTTAACAATTGATTACAATTAATAAACTATAATACAATTACATACGGATAATTACAATAAATGAACTAAACTATGAAAAACCAAGACATCATTGCCCTCCATAATACAATTATCTACCACTGTGCGAAGTTTCAAACAAAAACTTCAAAATCTCTGCGAATGGCTTTCGAACGAAATTTATATTAGTCTATTAGTCTAGATTCGAACCTTCAAATTTCGTTCGAAAGCCATTCGTAGAGGTTTTGAAGTTTTTGTTTGAAACTTCGCACAGTGATAGATCATTGTATTACGGAGGGCAATGACCTCTTAGTTTTTCATAATTATACTTATTCTTTTAATTTTAAGCCAATATTTTATAATTCTCGGATCGGTAAGTTAGGAAGGATAAAAATTGACTTTGACATCCCCTTAATATTATAAATGTAAAGATTTAAACCGTTTCGACTGCCTGTAGGCCTCATAAGCATGATCAGGCAGTCTCTACCATGTTCCAAAATTTCACGAATAATATATATATCCCCCCGTTCACCGTGAATCGACAGATCCGGCTAGCGCCAGGCCGATCCCCGAATCCGGCCAGCTGGAGGTGTCCCTCGGCGAGGAGGCGACGATGTCCTGCCTGTCGGAGGGCGTGCCCAAGCCCGTCCTCGCCTGGAGCTTCCGGGGCGAGGAGCTGCCCGTCCTGGCGTCGGGCCAGCGGCTGCGCATACACGCGAGCAACCGGAGCCTCGCCGGCGTCTACACCTGCCAGGCGAGCAACGGCATCGGCGAGCCCGCGCGCGCCAACATCGAGCTCAAGATCAGACGTGAGTGTACACGTACATATGTGTGTATTGAGATTGTGGTGGGTACGGATCCAGTTCCCGATCAGCTAAGAGCAATTCCTGATCAACTCTGATTTACATAAAAAGCAATTGCAATTGAACTTTTTAGAGTTTGAACGGGAACATCTAAATAGTAGATAGTTATATCTGCAATGTTCAAAAAAGTTTTTGCAGCAACAAGTTTAAAGTAATATTTTATGTAAGAAAATGATCAGGAACTGGGTCCATAGCGGTATATAGCGAGAGGTGGATTGGGATAATTGAGGGAGATATTGAGAGAGGTGGGTTTTAGGAGAGTGGTTTCTTTTGGTTTTAGATTGTTGATGATTGAGAGGCGGGGTACTGTTAATATGAATGTTGAATGTTTGACCGATTTATCCCTTTTTAATGGAATTGGTAAAGATTAAAATAAAAAATTAGTTAAAATTCAAGAGGCGGTTAAGACACGAGCCGATCAAGGGGCGTGGGTACGAATCCCCGTAAGTACGAATTTTCGGGGACATTTCAAGAAAATGTCCTTCTGGATTTTCCGTTGGTGGAGATTGTGCCCGCTACCTGAGTTAGAGCAGTAATGCCCGTATATGTAATTTAAAAAAAAAGGTATCCTTTTGAGGTATGTATTTTCAGAGGTTTACGGATCAATTTGGGGTAACAAGCTTCCATTTTCGAGATGGAGCCTTTTTTACCTAAAACACTAATTTTTTTAGTGAAAAATTGTATCTGTATTTTAGATCATAACTCTGAAAGTTTGTACTCTGGAAAAATAACTTTTAAAATTTATTAAAATTAGACAGAAAGAGTTTTAATTTTCACTATGTTTCGTACAAAAATATTAATCTCTTTCAAAGTTATTAACCATAAAAGACTATAATCAAAAATGCATGAAATATCACGGAATTTACAAGAGTTTAAATCCTTAAATTTTCATGTATTTTTCATCAGAGTCTTTAGTTGATAACTTTGGAAGAATTTAACATTTTTTATGAGACAAAGCAGAAATTAAAGTTCTTTTTCTCAACTTTTACTTACTTTTGGAACATTTTTCAAGCGTAATTGCAGAGTTAATATCTGAAGTGGAGGTACTATTTTTCTCTAAAAAGCAGGTATTCGGACAATTTGGTATAAGTACTGAAGTTCATATTTAGACACTAGAAAACCCCTCTTAAAGCCTTATTGAAATTCTACACCGCATTTTATGCACACTCCTTTACTCTTGACAAGAATACAAAACGACGTAACAAATTTGACGGTTCAAAATTTTAATATTTTTTGACGGATTCGCACATATTTTGTGTGTGCATGCGCGCGCGCATGTGTGTGTTTTTGTGTTCATATATAAATCAAGAAAGACTATACATGACTAAAGCTGAAGAATAATTTTGTATACAGTTCATAATACTTGAAGACATTCAATTGAAAATCTTAATATGAAGGCTTACGGACTATAAACTTTTAACGGACTAACTTGAAAATTTCAGAAAATCAGAATAACAATGTTTTGAATACCAGTTTAATATAATTTAAGAAAAATTATGTTTAGGCGGAATTTTTATTGGTTTAGTACAAATTTTAAACCTTGCGGCGGGTTTTCACTAATTTCAAAAAAGTTACTACTGTACACGGCAGTTAAGGGGACAGATACACCTTACAATTTTAAATTAATTGTTAATACGTTTTCAGGTAAAAAAGAGTTTTTCCATCATATATTACCTATATTTTACGGTAAATTTGAAAGAAAAGCATTTTCTGATATATTTTGATAAAATATTCAAATTTACCGAAAAAAATATGTAATATACGATGAAAAACTCATTTTTACCTTAAGCTGCATTAACAATTAATTTAATATTAAAAGGTATCTGTCCCCTTAATTTAATTTTTGAAATTCTGTTATACTCATTTTTAACATAATGTTCTGAAGGTTTTTTGAAAATTTCAAGTTAATCCGCTGTAGCTGGGCCTACAATCGTGTAGAGAGTAAATCTTGAAGCTGAAATTTTCATTGAAGCTTCTAGGAGTATTACGGACTAACAAAGCAATCCCTGTGCCTCTTAAAATACCTTTAAAAATCCTATTTTATATAAAAAAGATGTTACCCGAACTCATTAAAAAAGAATAAATTTATAAGCCTTCATTCAAACACTCTTATTGATTTTCCAGTTAATTTCTTTCTTTTTTAAGTGAAAACAGATTGAGGGATAGACAAGTATAGAATATTACACAATTATGAGATAAAAGAACTTTATCAATTACTGAATATTTTTAGCTATTAAATCGTTCAGCTCATAATAGAGTATTAATGGGAAGACCAGAAAGCAAAGGACCTAAAAGTAGACCAAGACTTATATGAGAGTATAATATTCGAGAATTAGCACAGAATATGGAAAAATTGCATTTTTTATTTGTTATTTAAGATAATTTAAACTATTTACGTAGTTCCAATGATACACATGAAGAAGAAAATGCAAAGTTTGTTTTGAAATTAAATTCAGATGAGAAATATCGATATTCTGTAATCAATCATCTCTTAATTATTCACGCAGTTCCGAAGCCGGCGAATATAATGTATACCAGAAACGTAATAGTAAATGACGGAAGTAATTGAAGCTTGACACAAACGTATTTTGCTGGAATACATAATTAATATAAAACGTCACATTATACACATCGTAAACAACGTTAACCGCGCAGCTGAATATTACGAGAAATCGCATTTTTATTGATCAATCTATCGCGCAATTGCAAAGCATTCCTTCCAACCAAAATAAAAAAGACCATCCACGACAAAGCTCTCGCGCATAATTCGTTTAATCGGATCACCTCTATTATCGTGCAATCTACGCGCAGCGCACGAACCTTCTGTATCTCTCTTCTCTTTTTTTTCAAAACTCTTTCCATTGTGGAGGCCCCGGAGCTTGATACAGATGTACCCGAGCAGCTCCGAATTACATTTCAAACGGGAAGCTGCTCATAAAAGGGGGACTTCGCGCCGGGCTTTCAAAAGCATCGTCGCTGCCACTCGCCGATTGAGATTTGTAAATAGAAAGAATGTGTCGACGCGCTCGGGTGCATGTGTGTAAGCGCGAGGTATACGATGTACGTGTACACGTGTGTAAGTAGGAGGGGCATTGTTTGTAGACGGGCTAATTTGACTGCATGAAAAAGATTCGATGCTGTTTGTCTGCCGAGCTTATTAAGGCTCAAGTACTTCTAGAAATTCATATCAGCGCGGATAATAGAGATTTTAATAATTCAATTGAGTCTTTGTTACGGGTGCGCAGTAATTAGGCTGCCGGTATGAGGGTATACATGAAAACAGCATGTTAAAGTTGAATTACAAAAGTTTTATTGTACGTTTTAAAGTATTTTAGGGGGGAACCTTGATAACTAATATTATTTTCATTATAAATAGTGTTGTAATTGTTTAGCTTTTTGAAGTATTATTTTATTATTGCTTAATTCGCAACTTTTTTATAATATTCTTTAGCTTATCAAAAGAAATATTTTCCTAAATTTTTGGTATGACACTGAATAGAGATAATTAGACTTTAATTATCTCTTCAATTAAATTCATATATCTTTTGTTACTAATAATGTGTTACTTTTTTATTTATTGTTTTAAACAGTAGGTGGTGGCATTATGAGAACATCTTTAAATAAAAAAATATAGAAACATTTTAATTGTTACCTGTACCAGTGATTATATGCCTCCACGGTAAACAGACTGTAGATTATCAGATGATTTTATCAGAATTTGATATCAATCTTTTTCACTTTTAGTATGAAAATTATTGTGCCCGTACCCAGCATCTATTATAGAGGTTAATAGCAGCTTTCATAGTATTATAAGTTACCAATTTGAGTATTTTTTTAATTATTCATTACACAATAAAGTTTAGATATTTAAAATGTTGAAGAAATCTGTAAAATAGTTATTAGATTCTATCATTGCATGAATACAATTATTTTGATGCTAAGAAAGTAAAAAAAAAAAAAATTTAAATAATAACAGATATTAATAAAATAAACGCGATAAACATGGTATGTGTTCATTGTAATTGAACTGATAACTTTACTGGGAGAAGTATTTAGTAAAGTTAAATTTTGAATTAAATATTTAATGGTAATTTGATACAACTAATTTTTTGTTAGAATGACTAGTTCATTTAGTGACGGATGAAACTAATGATTGAGTAACATTGACTAAACTCGTCGGTTTATGTATATCTACTACGTGTGTTGCATGCTAGATTTATACTCAATTTGACGTTGCTATTAGTAAACAAAATTCAAGCGTAATTACTTTGTATCATCTATCGAATTTCCAAATTGCATTTCAACAAAGCTAGAATTTTAACTCGTTCAAAAGTATAGCATCTTTATAGACAAATCTCGAAAGACTAAGTGAAATATTAAAATTAATATTTTGTTTAGTACCAATAGTACACTGCACTTTTTAATTTTTATTTTGTGACAATGGGCAAAATTTAGTAAAAGAAATAATAATAATAATGTGGAAAGATGAAGACAATAAAAAGCATGCAATGGCCAAGCTATTTTATTGAAATAAGATAAGTCTTCGAGGAGGACCTTTTGACCTACTTTAGAAAAAAATTCATCTCATTTCAATCAAATAGTACGATAATCTCTCATTATCCCATCTTTCCCCAGTTATAGTTACTAATTGCTCACAGTAAAAAGGATTAGGTATTTTATTTTGTGTCGTTTAAAAAAAGAAATATTTTTAAAAATAGCAAAGAAAACGCGAATTCTTTTTATTATAACAAATGTATACTAAAAATATAAAGTATGTTGCTTATAGCTATAAGAAACAAAAGAGAAATAAGAAATTCTTGCAAAAATATAAAAAGGAAATCGATTATTTTAAGCTCGAACATTACCTTATTTTGCCGAACTACATTTTGACAGACAAAGAGAAATTTACTTAAAGTAAGAAAAATAGCTATTTAAGGGGATGTCGGAGCCAGTGTAATAATATGGACTTACTGTCATTTACGTATTTTCCATTATTCTTGTTCAATTTTTTATTTTTTATTACTATCTCAGTCGTCCGGTGTTCTTTTGGGTATTACAAACACCGTATGATCGTGATTATTAATGAAAACAAAAAGTTGAGTTGAAATAACGAAAAACGCGACCTAGGAATTTGCATTTAAATCCGACATCCCCTTAAAATAAACTTTTTAACAGTTCTCAATATAATAACAAAAACTGAATTTAAAATAGAATAATAGAAAATTCGACTTCCCTGCCTTGAATTTTACTAACCGAAAAGTGAACATTTAACTATAATTATAAAAATATTTATATGTAGAAATTCCAAATTCACTTGCACTTCATTGAGTTATAATAGATCTATGTTCGAAGTTTTAAATGTTAAAATTCAAAAAGCTGCCCCTAAAAATGCCTGAGTAGCTTCGCACAGGGGTCTATGAAGTGCAAGTGAGTAGTATACTTTTCACTTAAAGATCAATAAGTTTCGGACCGTCCTAAAAAAATTCTCGTCATGTGTAAAAATCGTCAAAATTAGCTTATCAATTAACATTTGTAGAGATACTTCAATGAACAACATAGTTAGTTGTTGTGAAAATACAATTGCGGTTTTTCTATTGAATAAATTTCTTCCTTTGGTCTTAAGGAGGTATGGGCGGCCAATTGACCTTAAAGTACAACACTTGTTTACTATAATTCGTTCAGTCATAATGACATAAAAGTTAATATATTATAAAACAAAGGTACTTTATATGACTAAAAAAAATTTTTTATCGAAATTCCGCTATTGTAAATTTAGACAAAGTTTACAAAATTGAAAAAACTTTTCTATTTTTCATTCGATTCCTTGAACAATTCCAGGGGAACTTACCGACATCAAAATTGAAACGTATTCAAAACCTAAAAAGTTACGTTGAATTGTTTATACTTACACACATACACGCTAACAAACAACTCAACGTAACTTTTCAGATTTTGACTACCATTCAATGTTGATAACGTCAAGAGACCTTCTGAATAAAAACCGTAAGAAAAAAATACCAAAGACTTATCTCAATCCTCTCAACCTCATCCGCATCCTCCACACCCTATACATTACCCCACCCCCAACGAACCCCACTCACACCCACCACCACCAAACAAACAAAAAAACTCCAACTCTCTTCTCTCCACAGACAAGCCAGAGGTAACCGCGATAACCCGTTGGCTGCACAGCGCCCCGGAGATCCGCGCTCGGCTCGAGTGCCTGGTGATCGCCTGGCCCGAGGCCCGCCTCGACTGGTACTTCGAGGGCGAGAAGCTCGCGCGCTCCCAGCGCGTCCTGCGCTACAAGCAGGACAGCGTCCCCGAGGCCACCGAGGACACCGACAATCCCGAGTACAACGGGGCCACGGGTTCCAGGGGCCAGCTGCACAGCCTGGTGATACGCAGCGTGCGGGCAACGGATCTGGGACAGTACGCGTGCAGGGCGAGCAACGAGGTGGGCGAGGCCGAGGCCAGTCTCGAGCTCTCGGGGGTCGCCAAGCCGCCACTGCTCAAAAAGGAGATCCGGTCGTCCTCGAGCAACAGCTACAACTTCATTTGGGAGGTGGACAGTTACAGTCCCATTGTGGAGTATCAGTTCTGGTTTAGACAGGTGAGAGGGGGTGATTTTGATTTGGTGCTTGGTGTGGGGTTGAATTTTCTCACTTGGAGGATTCGATGAAAGTCGTTGGGTTTATATCTGCTTGTGGTTTATCTAGTGAGAATAGGGTGGAATTACGTGCTATGCGTGTGGTGTAACGCTGCTTGAATTATAAAATGAAGAATTCACGGCCGTCACTTGTCGCGAGTTGTGACACGGGTCGCGTCACTAATTTATTAAACAGATTTTCGTTTTTCGTGGAGCTCCTGCGAAGGACAAGCTTGTGTCTTTAAAAGTAGTCGAGTGCGATAGATTTAAATATTGATAAGAGAATTTAAAAATGACGATGTTTTTAATAATAATGTTCACGACCGTCATTTAGATCTGCAAACAATTCTCGCATTTCTTTTGGTTCGTATTTTTCGTGTACAGTAGTTGAATATTGATATGACATAGAACTCATGTAAATGACAAGTGTGTGCCAGTTATCAAGTACGATATTTGAATTTTGAGGATTAACAGCTAATGTACACGTTAAATTTTGTCGAGTGAAAATGTCACTGCAAACAAGAGAGTGCTAGCTTGATTTTTTGTATTTTACTTGAGATAGAGTGGGATATATAAAGTGGTTCACTTCCTATATGGATACATATTGCATTATAAATTATACTCTTGCAGTGGGTGAATTTTCAACACTTTTAAAACTAATAAAGCATGCTTTTTACCCTTTTGCAAGTAACTTTTAAGCCGGAAAAGTTAGTGTGTATGTGTGTGTGCCTGTGTATTTCTACGTGTGTTTATGACGTGTGTGTATGTGGGTGTGTGTGTGTGTATAATATGTGTACGCCAAGAAAATTATAACGCAATTATGTATTCAAGTTCCGTACACCAAAGTGATTAGACACTGTACCAACTTTGAACTAAAAGCCAAAAATTATAGGTACACCACAGAAGGAATGCTTTCTGTAAGAGATCAAGACGCTTTAATTTGAAAGTTACATATACTCTTCATGTACAAAATCAACAAAAAGAAAGTCAAAGAGCACAAAACATTTCAATAACGTTTCTGCAACGAGATTTTTTAAACTAAAAGAACGTTGAAAATGAAGTTGCCAAATGTTTTAGAAACGTTTCTCAAACGCTGAAATATCCGATTGTGCTGCCAAGTATACGTTTTAAAAACGTTGAGTAAACGATGTTCAAAACGTGAATCAAAGTTTCTGCAACTCGATTCATAAAATTATTATTAAAGTGAAACGTCCCATAATGAATTACCATCCGGATGGTACAATCAAAATGGTACGTCTTTCCTGCCGTATGTTTATCAATTATTTCGCTTTCTCCACGAGAAAGCTTTGAAAATTTTTCAAGATTTATCGTTCCGTTTTTGATTTATAATTTTTTTCATTTTTATGACATTCACTTTTTCTTTCAAAAAATTTTTAATACTTATTTTCTTGAGTATTATGCGGTAACTTTTAGCCATTCTAAGATCATTGTATACGTTTTTTGATCAAGATTTAAAATGAAGAATTTTTAATTTTTTCTTTTATTTTGATGGTATTATATATTGTAAATTATTTCACATTGGAACATTTTTTAAAGTTTGAGGAAGCTAAGTGCCAATGAATTGGTAATGGTTTCTTTTATTTTAATAATAATATTACTTATAAATTTATTTGCAGAAAAGATGCTCTTACGTTTTGAACCTCGTTTACTCAACGTTTTCAAAACGTATTTTTGGCAACAAAAGCGGATATTTCAGGCTTCGAGAAACGATTCTTAAACGTTTCGCTATTTTATTTTCAACGTTTCTTATTTTCAAAAAACGCGTTGCAAAAACATTTCTGAAACATTTTGTCCTATCTGGCATTAATTATATTTAATGTTTATTTTTTAACATTCGATTATACAATGAATTTGGATATACATTTGTATTTTTTACAAAAATTTTCAATCTTGGAAATGACCTTGCGCTAACACATGTAAAAAGCTTCTATTCCGTCATTTTTAGTTTCTTATTAATGATATGTTTTATTTTTATTTAATATATAGCCACTTTATTGTGCATATGAGTTAATAATTGAATTGCAGGTGCACCAAAAATTAAATTTAGTTTCGTGATAAGTAGAAATAAGAGAAAGAATTGATTTAAAGTAGACCCAGTGACTTGGGTGACTTTGACCACCCAACCTATCAGAATTTATGAGAAAGTATACTCTTGACATTTTATAGTTAGGGTGTAAATATATATTAATTATATCTTAGGATTTGACTTTTAGCTCTTGCTTTAAATATGGAGTTACAGTGTACTTAACCTCAATAATATGAAATATAAAAATGGCAGGTGGGCCAGTCACTGCGATTTACAATATAGAAATATGAATAAAAAATATTTTGAAACTAACACATATTTATATCACATACTTCATTATCCAAGATTTTAATGTTAGTAATAATGCAATACGTAAATTTCACTATATATGACGTTGCGTGAATAAGGACATATATCGCGTCAGTTACAATATGGTCTTCTGTGTGTGTGCGCGTGTGTGTGTGTGTATGTGTATGCGCGTGTTTGGGTGAGTGTGAGTGTTTGTGACGGGGATCGGTTATGCGGCCGCGAAATACGAGCGGCGTGCGAGCTGCTGTTACTACAGCTAACCGCAATCTTCTGTAGTATAGATAGGGTACACGCTCCGGGCGACGCATTTTTCTGCGTGCATAGGCTTTTATGAGCTGGTGGTTTATCTTTATCCTGCCATTGCACTTGCGTTATATCGATTTATCGTATCGCGTATATCTATTCGAGGAAAAGCAAAAGAGAAGAAAATCGCCTTATTTCAAGCATTTGATTTATGGCTTTGTATATTATATTTAAACTATTATTATTTTAAGAAAATGCTTTTAACAGAGTATATGCGTTATCATATATCAATTTAGACATAACTTTATACATTTAAATAGGTATATGTAACAGCATAAATAGTTCAGTGTGACTTGAATTAATTGGTTTAAAATTTGTGTCACAGAAAATGACTAAAGTCTCTTTGTAAATGAATCATCATGGTTTTTTTTGTGTAAGACTGCACTTCATTAATTGTTAGAAGATTATTATATTAGACCCGGGAAAACAAGATACTTTACGATTAGTACTTTTACAAATCATCCCAGTTTATCAAGTACATACCTTTTCCCAAAATCATGCCTCAAGCTCCCTTTGGTTCATATTTTGCTTGTTTTCTCGAATAAAGCCCAGGCTTCTTCTCTTGTATTGCAATTAATATTATATTTAATACCCTATTTAAAAAAATCATTTTACTCGCCATCTTTTATTCTTCGCATTAATACAAGCATTTAAACCTCCGCAATATCCCAAAAACCCGGCAAATAAACTTAAACCCTCATCCCAACAATCCCCTGCAATAGAAAATTAGCATACTGCAATCAAAAAGTACGACTATATTCATAACCCTCGATTTCGCTTCATCCTCATCTCCCCCCTCCAAATAAATAATCATCGCGAGAACGTCCCTTAAAACCCCGATCAGCGATTCCGCATATTAATAGCGCAATTTCGCTGCAACTCCATTATACAGCCCATGCGTATAATTTACAACCCTCCCCCGTATAACCCGCTAAAACGGCGTTATATATATATAAATTATATGCGCATCATTGGCGAGAGAGCTGCACGCGCGAAATTCATTACCGCGCAAAGTCAAGCGTCCGCAATAAGGACGTAATAAACAGTGCTATACGCGATGCCTCATACGCGCCAAGTCCGCTTCCGTGCGTTTGTCCGTCCGTTCGTTCGTGCGCGGGAGGATCAATAGGCGCGTAATTTAATCAATTGGACGCACAATAAAGCTCGATAAACTGCAGTGAGTGTGTACCGCGGGCGCTTGGCTGGACGGAGCGAGCGAGGCAGTAAACGCCGTCCAGGTAAACGCGCGCTCGCGGGGAGACTCGACTTTTCAATGCGTATAACTTTTATGTCTTTTATATTTGCGTACATTTATGATAATGTAATTATTTTATTTTTTTTATTACATTTTCTTTGTTGTTGTAGTGTAGTTGTCTACTCGACCTTTTTAAAGCAAATTTCGAAGTGTACGAAGGTCTTTTATTTTCGTATAAGCTATTTTGTGTACAAAAGTTAAGTGTAAGACATTTTAAGTTGTCATTATAGTCTAGTTCTAGAGGTGCGATATATTAAGTCAATGTGTAAATAATGCGTATAAAGAATCGCACTTTTTGTTCACTTTTACAATACTTTGAAAAGTGAGATTGAATGTAATTAACATTTGCGTCTATTTATAAATGTTTGAAATGACTTTAGCAGTACTTTGTACTTGTAAGGGGAAACCATGGACTCCGGGTCTTGGATTTTTACGAAATTTTGGGGATCGACTATCCCATGAGAGTTTAAATCCGAGGTAGTGCCAAAAACATTAGCATTGCTCATATAGGCAATGCTAAAAAACAAATATCTATAAATATACTATTAACGTTAATGAAATACGCCGTATCTACCGTACAATGGGATAAAACCGCGAGTATTGGGCTTCGTTTTTAGGTACCAGAAAACGATCCCTAAAGTTTCATAAAAATTGGTGACCCGGACTCCGTGGTCTCCCCTTGTTAGATGGATAATACAGAAAATAATTTTAATATTTTATATAAAAATTGTAATTATAATATTGATAATTTCGAATTTTCCACTAATGATAATCGTGAGCATTACGCATATATAGATGATAAAATAAGTATTTAAATTATATCAACTATTTTCTTAAGGGAGTTCTGGAGTTACTAAACGACAATTTTATTATCATTTTTATTTCTATTTTGTTTAAATTTTTGATTGCCAATCATTGTACATCATATACTATAGTATACCTTATGTACATAAACAAATGTTTTAATCTACATTTGTGATATTGTAAACACGATTATGATCAATTGAAAAGAGAATCATTAAAAATACAGAAACTTTTTTATTTTCCATCCAATTTTAATGATTGAGTCATATTTTGCTTTTTGAATGTTGTTTGACAGATGACCAGAAGAAAATTTCAAAATAATTTATGGGTGTTACGGAAAAGCTAATTGACAATAATCTTGTTTGCAACATCACAATTATTGATTACAACAATTTTGTATGTACATAAGCTGTACTAGTGTAATTAAGGTATACAATGATTGACACTAACAAGTTTGAACAAAATAGAAAGAAAAATGATTAAGGTAGGACTCTGTTGTTTTTTTGGACATAATAACAAAAAAATTATTGAATTTTCTTAATCTTTGTAATTGTAAGAATATTTTAAAACCTATCAGATGTCAAAACTTGATGTATTAACAAAGTTATACGCAATTAACTAAAAGAATTTTCATTAGATAACATACAAAATGAAAACTTTAAACGTGTTCTCGTAATTAATTTTCCTAACTTTAAAAAGTAGCTTGCACATGAAGCCTTCATGAACCTTTTGAACCCTTCGGACAAAATACCTTAGTGTATATAAAACATAAACTATTAATTACATCGAAAAAGATACCTTACAGTACTTTAAAAAAGTTAAAAACCCCCCACCATACCCATCGTGCTCTACTCTCCCCTACTGCACAACCTATCACACCAGTTGCACACATACACAGACCACACGTACAACTCACGCGTCCTTGCGCCGTTCGCCCTCTCGCCTCTTTTTTTATCTCACTCTCACACTCTTTCTCTCTCTCTCTAGTCGCGTGCCCTTTGCGCAGGCTTGCATTATTATCCATAGTCGAAGATGCCTCGGCGATAGGCGACGATCGTGTCGAGTGCGGTGATGAAACGTGCCCGATATCTCGCATGCGGCCGCGGCACCGGCGCACTTAGCCTCCGCTTCTCTCTCCGTGAGCTTCTATTTTTACGAGATAAAGACGGAGCGCGGAGGCTAATGCTCATTTCCTGCCGTGCGCACACACCGTTTATACAGGGTGTGGAGAGGAGCGATCGTATGGTGTATACCGGTTAGTTGGTAATACCGCGGGCAACTTTGGACTTAAGATGTGTCGTGCGGGCTTTTACGTGTGTATTAGTTTCTTTCGGTGTGTGGCATTAGATTGAATATGATTTGGATGATTTTGGGGTTTGGGAGTGATTGATTTTGATAGTTGGAGGACTGGTGATGCATGGGTGAGGTTTTAGGTGCTATAGATCTAGAAAATATCGACTGTTATGAAAGTTTTATGTGTACTTTTGGCTAATTTAGTGATTTTCTTCATTTGCTGTTTGAATAATTTATTGAATTTTATGTTGTGAAATAAAAAGTAAGTTAAAGTATTAAGCTTTCTGCAATTTAGAAGATGGGAATGAGAAGCTGTCTTATAAATTAGGGGATGCGCGGTAAAATGGTATAACTCGAGTTGTACTCTCAACGGTTTGTTAATCAATTGTTGAAATGTTAACAGGGTTGATACGCCCCTCTGCATTTTCACCAATCTTCTCTTTTCTCTTTTATAATCGAAATTCTCCTCTAATTTCGTCTATATTTGAGCAAGCGAGTAATTAACTACTAAATGACTGATTATTTCACTACTGGCATAGATGCAGGAAGAACAATAGAGCAGCTTTCTTCTGCTTTAAAAGACTATTTTTTAAGTATAATAAAAAATAAACAATAATAATGACACAACCAACAACCAAAAAGTAAAACTGACCATATTTGTATAAAAAAGTCACTCCCAAAAGAAAACTACCTAGGACAACTAAAAATTCTATTTTTGTAAAAGCAAACGAGTAACGCAAATTTTTCATGAAATAGAGTTTTGTTATTTGAATTTTATATTGTTGTATTATATTATAGTTTCTCAACCTTTTTTAACCCATTTTCAATTTTAAAGAATTACTTTTGAGCCTCAAAAATGGGAGAAACATAGACAAAGAACTGAGGATAAGTGTCAAAAAATGAAGCAAAACAAATTACAACAAAAAATTGTGCTTGCTTAAGACCTGGTAAAAGTAAAATTTAACAAGAAACGTTATTTTGCGATTATCAATGCAACAAATCCTTAAGTAAAAGAATGATTGTAATCAGTAAACTTAAGACGCAAATTAACTCTTCATTTTCTACGATGTAGGGAATCGAGTAATGAAATGAAGGGGTTAACTAGAATGGGAACGTAAGAGAATGAAAAAAATATATCTGGATGGAGTATTTAATTTAAGGCCGGGAAATTTTTTTATGTTTACGTTTAATATTTTAAATTAATCTTAGGAGAGAGGGAGAGGGAGAGAGAGAGTGAGAGGGAGAGATTGTTTGATTGATTGATATGTATTTATTTGCCTTTTAAAAACAAAAATATAAGAGCGAGAGAGAGAAAGAGAGAGAGAGAGAGAGAGAGAGAGAGAGAGAGAGAGAGAGAGAGAGAGAGAGAGATAATGAAAATGCGTACTCTATAAAAAACAATCACAAGTTTTATTTGTAATTATATTTATGCATATCGACCATTTTACCAAGTACACTCCTGTTCACGCACTCTATCATCAATGCACTTCTAACTAGGTCTCCTACTATCTATGCACTTGTCTATCCACTTAGTCTACTATCCACGCAACTCTATACCCAACTTTTCTACTACCCATACATCCCTCTGTCCACTTATTCCACTATCCACTCACTTCTGTATCAATGTATCCTGCTATCCATGAATCTATCTATTCACTTATGATAATTTTTTTTTAAAACACAACAAATTTTGCGACTCATATACATTCATACTTTTAAATGCGTTTCTTTAATATTTCTTTACATGTGAAAAGCATAATTACGATGGGCAGTGGAAAACAAAGTGGGAATCGATTTTAGTAGATCAACTATTAATATCTAATTTATTTATGCATATCTGAACGATAATGGCCACTTTTTGCCCTGAAAAGCTGAAGAGTCCAAAATTACACTTTTTGCCCGCAAAAATGATTAGCGGGGAAAAAGTTACTAGAAAATAGTCAAAATTCCTTTATTTCATCAAGTTCGACCAATAACCCTGATTTCTGATTGTCTTTTAACAGTCCATTAGTCCTGCTTTCCAAGTCAAAAAGTGTCCACAGTTGAGATTGGCATAAAGTACTATATGTAACTCGAGAAAAAAGTCGATTTTTTGCCCTAGTTACATAATGTACTATTAAAATGGTTAGCTCAAAATAACTCAAGTAAGAAAATCCGATAAAATCTATCTTAATCATATTTATGTAATAATATTGTTTAATAATTGTATTAAAACCATAGAATAACATTTATAATCAATATCTGTAAATTAAACACTATTTATAAATGATTTTTTTATACAAAATGGATATTAATATCTATTTCCTGCAAGTTATATGGATATTTCACTAATGATTGAAACAGTGTCACGCATCGCGCGCCTATGATTCCTACTCATAAATATTCAATATTCCCTAAAACTCGCCAAACGTGGAGTATATCACCCTCGGCTATATTCCCACTTGTGTACAAAAAAATCAGCACTCACAATACCAGAGTCCTCGCTAAAGAAAATAACCCCGGTACGTTCCGCGTGCGATTTCACAGCTGGACACGCGGGAGGAGTGGCGCAGGCTTTTCGTGCCGAGCGGCAACGAGGGCGCGGGTCCGGTCTACGCGAGGTCCTTCAATCTGACGGGCCTGCAGGCCTCGAGTCAGTACGAGGCCCTCGTCCTGGCGAGGAATCGATTCGGCTGGAGCAGCCCATCCAAGATCGTCAGGTTCGCCACCATGCAGTCCGTCTCGTGTGAGTATAATAGACTCGAGGTTATTGTATGATAATTGTTTGATTTCTTTGGGTTTTGATGTTTCGACGTGTTCTATATATGGTGATAAAGACGGATTTCGAAATTGCCTTAAAAAGGACGCATCCTTTTGAGCTATTAAGAAGAAACAGCTAAATGACAATTTTAGTTTGTTTAGACAACTTTTTTAAATAATAATGATTTTTAATGAGGAAATGTTATATCGATATGAACATTGGAGATTTTAGGCGAGAATAATTTTATCGAAATATAACAGAATGTTTTTTTCATTTGAGGGTTGTTAGGTCCAGTTGAATTGCCATAATAGAAACCTGTATATTTCTTGATGTAAAGTTTTGAGAGTCATGGTGTTATAAAGTTAAGGTTCTATTGTGTTCAAAAAATATATCCTTAGTAGATTATAGATGTAGAAATTAAAAGAAGAAATTATTGACCGAAATTGTCGTCTTTAAAAGCCACATTCTATAACCTTATGATATTGATAACTATAAGGATATATATTTAGAACACAATAAAACCTTAAAATACAATATTCAATCAGTTTGACTTTCGAAACCTTGTGGTATATCAATAAATATACAATTTATTATAACCAGACAAGGGGACCTAAGTTTTTAAAATTAAATAAAAATTGTATTTTAATAAAATGTGTACAATTATATAAGAAGCAAAACAAATAATATATGATAAAATATATAACCTATTAATTTTTAATTTATATTGGCTATAGATACTGATAGATGGAATACGTAACAAGAATTTTGAAATACGTCTTTATTATTTGGATGCGTCAATTTGCTTTATCATAGTATTTCTTGTTTTTTTCTCACTTTTTTCTACTTAACCCTTTGATTCTCTATGTTATAATTTTACATACATAAACTGTAAAGATCTTTCCTGCTTTACAAATAATTTTTCTATAATTATAATTGTTGTTAATAGCTTACAAAAGATGATTTAAAAAATAAGACAAATTCGAGAAATAGGTACAATTTTATCAATTGAATTTTCATTAAAATCACAACCCATATAGCAGCAAACGTTGCAGAATGTACCAGCCGGATGGTACAACCAAATTGGCAGGTTAATCCGAAAGATTTTGTCGTTTTTTATTATTTTTTTGTAAAATTTCTATTTATATATATATATATATATATATATATATATATATATATATATATATATATATATATATATTCTAATATTATATATTCTAATTTTTACAAAGTTTCTGTTGTTACGTTATAGAAACGTTCCTACAAAGGACCAAGTAGCACGTTAGATAGCTTGAGGTAGCCAGTAACGTCGCAGAAATGATTCTACAAGATTTCTTTTGAAACGCAAAAACGGACATTTCAAGGGTTCTGCGATGTTTACGCAACGTTCTTGAAACTTTCATAGGAACGTACCTAAGTGTCCAAAAATACGTTGGAGAAACGTTTCTGCAACGTTTCCTGTTATGTGGGAACATACGTGTCTTTATGAACAGTACCTTTTCAAAATGATTTATCACTTGCTAAAAGTAGAAAATTATGAATTAATAAATTTTTTACAAACACGTTCAATGCAGGAACCAATTTTTTAGCATAATTTAATAATATGGTTACTGTTACAGACTATTGATCTATTTTGTTTGTTTAAGAACGGCAGATTTGTTTTATAGTGTAACGGACAAGGGCAGAATTAAAATCTAAATAATTGTAGGCGAATGAGGTTAAATTTATCATGTTTCGCATAGGCGTAAATAATTTAGAGCTGCAATATTGAAGTATCTTGAAAATTAGATGGTAATACAATCAATAGAACAAACCATTGTTTTCAAAAAATAAATTAAGATTGAAAATGTATAACCGTCTTGAGGTAATGCAAGTGCTACGAAGGACTCGACCGCACCGGGAAAAGGCGAGGACCACAAATATATATTATAAGTTTTTAAATGCTTATTTTAATTTATCCCTCGCGTCTAAGGTAGGGTCGGCCTACACACTCATTAAAAATAGAATCTGCCTGTAATATTTTTATTATGTTCCTCGTCAATCCAGATTTCTCGAAAAATTCTAGTTCTTTTCAGAGGCCTCTTATAGAAACCAGCACTTTTTAAATTCTGCGATAAAGACCAACACTTCTTTTAGAATCTCCGGAGAAGTGGATACAGTTTTTGGCTGAGACTGAATAGTGCTACTTTTCCTAGGTGGGTCCTGAAAAGAAGTAGAATTTTTCGAGTAATCTGAAACTTACTGGGCTTCCATAAAGAGCGTTGATACCTTCTTCAGTTATACAAAAAAACGATTATGAAATTTTCATTAGCTACGTATATTGGTGAATTCCGTGTCAATTTACTTAAAAGAAAATGAAAGAATATATATATTACTAAAAAATAATATTTTAATAAATTTTTTTAATTTATATTTACAAAATGAAAAGTTAAGAAAGTTAGAATCAAAGGAATAATTATCATAATTGCCAAAATTGAGTTAATAATAAGGCATCATACAGTTTACAGTTTGTTTATAGTAATTTATAGTCTATATGTTATTGATGCAGTATGATAATGTAAGACAAAAACAGGGCTGTAAATAAAAATACTTTAATACAAATAATTTAACGTAACGTCACATTCTACACAATCTTCAAAATAATGCAAACTCCGAGCAGATTACAAGCCTTCCAAAAGCTATCGTAGAATTTAAAAGTGCAATTCGTCCTAAAAGCATACTTACACATTTGCACACGCGAATCATAGCAATATCCACGAGAAACCTCTCATTTTCAAAATCATCGGCAGCCCCATATAACGTTTTACGACCGACTCCGCGACAAACAGCGACTCGCGCATTCGCGCCAACTGATGACCATCGATTTTCTTTTCTCTTTCCGTTGCATCGCTCTCGTCACGCGACGAAACAACCAACAAAAACAAAAAAAAAACAAAAAAAACCCACGGCACCAGCCACGGAAGAGGAGGCCTACAAGACCGACAGCGCCGGGCACGAGAGCATGCCCCAAGGCAAGTCTTCTTCTTCCTTCTTTTTGTTTTTCTTTCGCCACCATTCAGCGAGTTTTGCATTCACGCGGCTTGCGCATTCACCGCGGAGAAAAATGCCAGTCCTCCTCTCCCCGCGCCTCCTGCACCCGGCTTTTTATTTCCGTCCGGCGACCCGTATAACAGTTGCGAATTTTTCTTACACGATTCGCGCGTGTTTTATCCTCCGTCTCGCTCTCGCTCCCCGCGCGCGTCCGCGATGTAGTTTGAATTCGGGAGAAATATATTCCGGTATAATATGCGTATACAGGGAGGAGAATTTGGACGTGGAATGTATGACTATTTTGGGATTTACATAAGACCTAAGTGTAGAGGTGGAGTTTTCTTTTTCTTTTTTGAAGGATGAAAATGTTTAGTTTCGTTGTTTTGTTGAAAGGATTTTTAATGAGGGGAGAAAGGAGAAAAATTGAATTAGGTTTACGCCCGAGAGGCTATTTTCTATAAGGGTTGTTGCTTTAGCGGTGATAACTTCGCGTTATTAATTTTATCCAGCGCGTAATTTTTAGAAAATTGGAACGATGCTTCTCTGAGGGTAGTTGTAGTAACTTAGGGCGGCGATATAGTGACGAGTTTATTATTAAGTCTTTTATTTTATAGAAAAATGTTTTTTTATAGAGACTGGAAGCATGAAAATAAATTATAACGTAAAATATTGCAAGATGAACGATAAAATGATTGCCGATTACTTTTATCTTTCTTATAATTAAAAAGAAAAATAGCATTTAAGGTAGTTCTTGCACGCAGGTACGTATTGTAGCTACATACATTTTTATCAATTTTCAGATTCTAAAGCGTGCAAAAAGATGAATTGAAAACTTGCTTCATGAATTTTCATACAAATTATCACATAAAATGAAGATTTGCGAATAATTCAAAAACTTTTAAACCTGCAGAAATATTTCACATTCCCGTTTTTATTTCAATTATAACTTTTTCAAACCTCGAATGAAACACAATTTGAAAGTCAATTTGAATGTCTGATATCGTTGGAATGCACGCTTGACGTTTCCTTCCATACCTTCGGTCAAAAGGCCACGTATCGCTCAAATGTACAAACTAATACATAATTTTGCGCACTTTACCAATAACACTCGATCTAAAATTCTGCATTGCCATAATTATCGACATTACATACATTTCAATTTCACGCTATTTCACTTTTGTTCAATAACAATCTTACCTCTCCACAAATAAAAGCAAACAAAATTACATTAGCATCCGCGTGCCAGCTTTTACGATTTCCCGGTAAAAAGTTCAAAAGCCCGCGCAGCTCGGTCATATACGTACAATACTCAGCTCGGCAATGTACAGTACACACTGTGGGTACGTATATATACCGATCGCTATTATCGCCGCCGCCCCGAGTTCGATTTTCCATCGCTCGCAGCGGCTACACTTACCGCCCGCATGTGCACGTGCATGTGCATGCGAGGGGAGGACTGAGACCTGGGTGCGAGGGGTCGCGCAATCGTGCGGTTGCTGGAATTCGTTGCGAGGCGCCGTTTGCGAGAGAACGCAGTTGCATTTATTTATCGGATAGTTTAGAAATATTGGAATGTGCAGTGTGCTGAATTCATTGCCTTTTTGGGGATAGTAAATTGCGAGAATTTAGATGAGTCGAAGATCGGGGTTTCTTTTTTAATAGCATTCGGGTAAAATGGGTCACTTGTGCGTAAGGAGGATTCAAACGTGAGATTGACTGTATGAAAATTGTACGAAAAGTAAGATACCATTTAATTATATTCTATAATATATTGGATACGATTTTCGCTATAAATTAAGTACATAATTGGCAGGGAATTTATAATTATTAATATTTTTTGCACTCTAAAATTTCGTTCTGTTCTCAAATTTTTATAAGTCTTGTATCTATAGTTAAATATTGATGATTTTACTCAGAATACTGTCAGAAATCAGTTAAGATATGGAGCGATAAATGGAGTATTTTTAAGGGGTCAAGGTAGTTTCAAATCTTAAAAATGAACATAAATGTTTAATGGCTTTACTAGAATTTGTCCGTTGAATGTAGACATTCAACATTTTTATAGGCAAAATATTATACTTTATAAGGATTTAAAAATTAAATTAGGGTGATTACCTTATTCTGGCAGCTCACGAATTGATCTTAAACTCGCAAAGAACATTTACTATATTGTATGGCTTCTGACTGATTAAAAGAAAATTGAAAATATTTTACAATATTCAGTTTCAGCTTAAATATTAAACTACCAATACCAATTTTTGCGTATAATCGTAAAATGCCATTTTCGTGTGTTTTTACGACGTTATTTAGACCTAAGATGAATATTTTTTAATTTTTCTGGATTTGTATGAGGTCATACGTATTATAATAAATGTTTTCTAAAAGATTAATTCTTGAAAAATTGGCTCCTAAAACCCGTAGCAAATGAAAAACGATGTTAAAACTTTGATTTTTGTAAGTCAGAGAATTGTGAACTGTCTAAATGCGATAATCTAATTAAGTATAACTTTTTGACTAAAAAATTCAGTAAGTGCCAAATAATTTAAAAAGAAAAATTTGAGTGAAGTCTTAAACGTCTATGACTATTTTCAAAATTTAAGAAGGTCACTCCGTGTAAACGGCTAATCAAAACGCTAATTTAAAAAAAATCATTTTTAAAGAAAATATTTATTTAAACTCTTTGAAACTTTTTGAAAATATTTCATATATTTATCGTTATACTAGCAGCTCTGGCAACGGAGACGTAAAAACGGTCGACATTCCAACATCGGCTGTATTTGTCTTAACACCTAAAGGGCTGCACTGGTCGAATATGGGTCGTGAATTTCCTCCCTGCACTTCCCTATGGCGCTATATGAGCCACGTCGGGTCATAAAATTTTTTATCATACTCTTCTTTTATTCGAAACAAAAACAGAATCAACTTATTTTTAGATGATCCTGTTTCTTTAAAAAAATACGAAAATTCGTCCGACCGTCTGACTAAAAATAAATACCTACTTTGAGTTATTTTAGAATGACATAAATTATTCTAAACAAAGAAACTTTCAGTAGCACTGCAGAGAAGGAAACGCTCGTACATTGTCAACACTGAAAGTGTTAATAAAAAACAGCAATAATAAAGTACGCTAAATCGATGAAGTTGAGACTTACCAGAAACCCCCAATTAATTAAAATAAATACTTTCTTCGCAAAAAGTCATTTAAAATCAGCTTCCTTTTCAGCCGTTCATATACATTGCACCCCGTCCCCCTTTAACAAAAAATCACGACTAGCCTCCAATCGCACCCCACTCTACCCCTATCCACCCCCTTCCCCCCCAACGCAATCCAACGAGCACCGCATCGGACCACTCACAATCTTTTGCACAAAGCGCACCCTGCACGTTTACACACACACACTCACGCAAAAGAAAAAGACCCACATAGCATGCTCCACAATCTCTAACGAACCGTCCTCGTCAAACTCCATTTTCTTTTTATTCTTCTTTTTTGTTCCTCACACTCTTTTTCTGATTACAGCCGTGCAGGTGACGTCGGACTCGCAGCGCTCGGCTGCCGGCGGCGCGACTTCCAGCGGCCGCGTCCGGGGCTACTGCCTCCTCGCGCCGCTGCTGCTCCTCGTCGCGTGCAGGCGCGAGATCCTGCTGCTGGACGGGCCGAGCTAGAATCCGAGGCTGGACGTGCCAATCTCGCCGATTTGAATATCCATAAGCACGCAAGTGTTATGTAACTGCGTTCGCGTCTCATCGTTTCTCTTCCATGTTCTTTTTTTTTTTGTAAATTCGACATTTCGCGTCAATAAATTTTCATATATTTTTACAGCTGGTTGTTGAGTTTATTGCCGCTGGGCACCTGCGCGATGTCCTCCTTTTTGTAGGTCCCTGGATTGTGTTGGTGCGAGCTGGGGGATGATGATTTGCAATTGTTGAATGAATGATGGGTATGTATTGAGTTCAGTGGGAGAAGGAGAAGGTATATTTGTTGTAGTGAATAGAATGTATACTAGTTTCTGTAGGGCACGATCGGTGAAAGTGCATTTTTGCAGGAAGTTACTGAAAAGATTTGGGTAGCGATTATGTTAAAGAGGAACTAAAGATGAAAAGTTAAGAATTATCAATAAAGGAAGAAAATCACGAGACGTTAATTTTACTTTAAGGTAGTTTGAATAAAATTGATGATAACGGAGATAGATGTGGCTCAAACTTGAAGCAAAATTAATTTAGATATATATCTATATATTATAATTAGTACGTTAGTAACATTAGTATTAATATATTTATATGCGTGTTAAATCTGGTTCTAATACTTGACCGCAAATAGATTCCAAGATATGATCCTGCAACTATAGTTGTTAACATTTGAGATCACGCATGGCTGCCAGAATAAAAAACCGCTGCTAACTGCTTTAGCACAATGCTTTCTAAAAGAGATTTAATGCACAAACCTTTATTGAATTTTTACATTGATAAAAGTGATTTTAGGAATACAGTCGCGGGGCGTGGATAAGTCGGGGACTGAAATTACGTGGGAACTGCAATGCTCTTATACATGGGGATGTCTCGGGGACTGAAAGGGTCATGTACTAAATACACATTGTACTCTCCGAGAATTTCAGTCTCGAGACTTTTCAGTCCCCGCGACTCGACTGTAATCGACAATGTTATACAGAATGTTATAGACAGTACTACGCTCTTAATGTAAATAAAAATAGTGAATTATCGGCTTAGAAATTTAATCAGTTATTTCTAATAAACCTACATTTCAATAAAATGTACAAATGCGTTTATAAGTGATGGGACAACAAATTGTGATCATATAAGATGCATAATAAAATTTTAAAATCGTGTTTCGTTCACAAAAATAACTTAAAAGAATTATTATATATATAAATTGTAAGGAAATTGCGCCTTATTTATGAATAAATGCACATTTTTTACTTCTATACTGCATAAATTTACAATAACTTTTAATCTGAATATATAATAATTTTCAAAATTAAAAAACGCATTTCTTTAATAAAAACCACTTTAAAGTGATTGTAAGATACACTAATTTGATAGAAATCAAATGAGTTTTACGGATATATACGTTGTGGATTTCCGGGAATCATATGCTACTTTTGACCCACTTTTCAGGTCAATAAAGTGGCCATTACGGTTGTGTCGGGAATAAAGCATTATAATTGTTACACAAAAGTGTTCCAAAGTAGGCGACAGTTAAGCCTCATTTCTATCTTAAATTGCAATCACTGAAATTCCTTAATTGCTAAACTATTTCCTAGTACTAAAAGCTGTATATAGGGACTTGTAAAATAAAATTTGATCAACAGAGATTTTATACACAAAAATCCTTAAGTGTCTCAAAGTGGGCGACTCTCCCCTCTGTTACCCATTAGCAAAAAAAAACTTAAAATAAAAATTAAATTGAAAATTTAAGCAAAATTAATTCAATAAGTACAAAAGTAGATACTTTAATTTAAGCTAGATTGTTTGTGTATTATTAAAGTACCATTAATTCAGTGAGTTTAGTACGAATTGAGGTCTGATCAAAACTAAAATTAGAGCTTGAAATTAATCTTGCAACACCAATAACCAAAGAATAATTTATGTAAAGCACTTAATTAAAAAATATTAATATACAAAAAATATCACAAGTCTTGCCTTGTGGAGTTCGAGCACTTCTACCTTGAAATGTTTCTGCTTTAAAGTTTCTAAGTGGGTACAAACAAATATATATTACAAATAGTTGTTCTTTTATTTTAACTAAAAATATTTATTTATCATATAAAAATAAAACAGTAACTTTTATTATAAAGTATGTGTTTAAAAGCTTTAATTGTTTTGTTATTTTAATCTGTGTTAAGTGCTCTTATCACTAGAACCTGGGTAAAGAATGATTAGGAAAAAGACGTATTATAGTAATGATTTTACGTCATTTGCAATTTTCGTGCAAGTCTGGGAAGTGAGTCTTTATCTCAGCTTCGTCGTTAATATAAGTCAAGAGCTCGAAATAAATTGCATCTTTCTTCTAATTTGTTAGAGTATGAATCTATGAATAATTACTGACGCACTTGATTTAGGGCACAATTGCAATCAATAACGCGAACAGTTACAGTGCAAGCAAAAAGCAATTAATTCAGCGTAAATTAATTCTCTATATATCCATTGTTATCGTCAATCGAGCTGTTCAATCGGGGAAGGATAATACGGGAATTGGGATGGTTTTGCGTGTGTCTACATTTGCTGTGGGTCAATAAAAAAATATCTCGAAAAGTACGATATTCTTTATTATTAACAGCCGATTATATATAAATTAGACAAAATCAAACAATACATACTTATATATATCATTCAAATAACCTTAAAATATTCCGTCGAAACGATGATTGGAAAGATTTTTTCATGATCAAAAGTTATTAAAAATTGAAAGTACGATATTTTGTTTCGCTCGAAAGTGCTGTGGTATCATTAAATATATAATTATAACGATGATGATGATTATCAATAACAGTAATGATGATAATGACAATCAACTTACGTCCACCTCCCCGGACTGCACTGACTAGTAAATATATGTAAATGCGTCTGATAACCTGATGATTATTTTTTTTTCCTTTTTCCTCACAACTTTACATGTTATACTTTTTTCTTTCTAATTCGCCAACTGCCAAGAGAATACCCAACATGTCGCGTAGTCGAATGGCTATCATTTTTTTTTCTTCATATATGTATATAAACGCCTTGCGTCGTTATTCTTATTATTTTCTTCTTTTTTTTTTACCTACAATCGCATTCTCCTTCCTTACAGTTTTCACTTACTTCTTCAATATTGAAATAGGAATAACTATCTCATTTGCTTCAGCACATTCTTTCCTCTAAAGTAAATTCAACATGTCGTTTTTTTTTATATACGCCGATGCTCGTGTGAACAATTAATACACTTGCCGTCGTCACAACACAACGCGCGGCGGCACGATTTTGCCACCGCGATCGCTTTAAAAACGTCCTCCCCTTCCTTTCTCCTCTTTATTTTTTCTTTATTTAATCCTTCGAATCTTACAAGTCGTCGATAAAATATTTAGTAAACCTTGATCAATAGTTATTTATCAATACACCACGCGCGCCGTTATTGCCATGCACAAAACGCTTTCGCTCGTTTATTGCCGCGTGCGCTGCACAATGAGCTTTTGTGCATCCTAGTGCGTAGAGAGAGATATATATATATATAATCACGATTGCCCCGCACACGTGCGTATTTGCATTATTTTCTTTATTTTTTTATCTTCTGCTATTCTTTGTTTAAGCAGATGTGAAAGTGCTAACTTTGCCGACTTATTCAGTGAAAAGAATAAAAATATATTTAAATGCATCGTATTCCATTGTTTTTATAAGCTTTTTTAAAAAGCTGAGTATATTGTAATAATTTTTCTGCCGCACTGGCTTTTAAATAATCGACCCTACAACAAATACTTCGCTCTCTTATTGAAACTAATCATTCGTTATTCCACGAAGGTATAAAAAAAAACCCCGTCGGTACAAAGGGTACAACTTTTCTAACTCCCTTTAAAAATGAAAGCGTGTAAATTCAGACTTCGCATTGTTGTCGGACCCCTTGTCCGAGCACAAAGTACAATTTAAAAAAACAAAATGGCTCGCAATACCCGTACATAAACAAAATAAATAAATGTTTAAAAATCCTACGAAAGGTTTACACACATCACGTAGTCGCGGCTTTCACATCTCCTTAATTATGCATCTGCGCTCAACTCGATTCAAACGTATCTTTTGCTCCGTCCCGTCGATCCCTTTCATGAAAACTTGCCCACGGACCTCTATACACTATACTCGTCACCTCGGTCAAAGTCGCACGCGAAAATGACTAACTCTATATCGTGTCGTACAAATTTAAAATCATGCCCAAGGTTCGCTCCTCGCGCGCTCAATTCTGTGCGAGAGGTGACTTTTCACGCGGCGAAGTAATTTCCGCGGAGTTTGAATTGCCGTTCGCTGCTGTACTCTTGTTATTGCACTTTTTTTTAATGAAGACAAAAATAAGTAGTATTACTTTTTGAAGAATGTTCGTTCATTGTTTTTAAGCTCATCAAATAAGTTTTTGGTGTAAATTTGAGAAAAATATGTATATCACTGAGAGAAGTTTATAGTACCGGTTGCTAAAAATTTACTAGGATTTTCTAGTAACTTTCTAAATGTTTCTAGTAACTGTAAGTAAAACAATTTAGTAACGTATACTCAAAAAGAATGCACTACTTACGATATCCTTTACTGTAACTAAAATGTTTAGTAAAGTTCAGTTCATGAAAAGTTAAATTTATTAGAAAATATATTCCGTTTAACAATTTATAGGTTACTTAAAAAAATAATTATTATACTATACGCATTTAATTGTTTAGTATAACAAAAAATAGTAAATGTATAAGTTTACTTTTTTATCAGTGATATTAGTCGTTGAAAAGTGTGCAGCATAAACTTTCAGCGAATACTCGCTACGAATAAGTTGTTAAAATTAAATTGAGAAAACCTTTTCATTCTACACCAAGAGAAATAGAAAGCATCTGCTACTAAAACGAATACTAAAGATTCTAATGTATGTATATTCGATATACAAATAAATTCTTCCAGTAACAGTAGCTAAAAAAATTCGGGTCACGTAAAAAAAGTATTACTTCCATACCTACTTTCTTATCCAAATACGCAAATCTAAATTTACTTAAATATATTCCAGCTTTAAAATAATTCATTAGCTTAAAAACATTAATCTAACATTCCAATAAAACAGTGACTTTTTCTAAAAAGAAAAAACCCCTCGTAACCCCAAATAAATAGAGTATTTAGCAACCACAACTAATCGGTTCCTTTCTCGGTATAAATAATGAAATAAATCTCAAAATCTCCATCAAAAACAATTTACCACCCATCCTAAATCATCTACAATTTACCATCATAACAAACCCCCCACACTTTCCCCCAACATTTTAGCAGGCATCAAATTACTCTCCGCCGCGCGGGAAACGGCCACCTCTCGCCCATACAGGTGTGAGCTTTCGAGAGAAGAGGAAGAAGAAAACCCTCAAGAGCGGCCGAGAACGGCTCTCGGGTTCTAAAAAAAAAGAAAAAGAAAACGTCCTCGCGAGCGCGCTTCCCCCCCTTGCCCCCTCTTAGTGTCAACGAGTGTCCCAGTGCCCAATTACTGCGAAAAACAGAGGTGAAACAGAGGCGCCCTGCACTTGTGCACACTTCTCGCTCCGCGCCAGGAATAAAAAAAGGAGAAACGAAAGAAACGGGCCAGCAGCAGCGGCGCCGGCACCCGGAAGACGTTTCCTCTTTAGTATATCAACGGTCTACGCTTATTAAAAATCTACGCTGGGCTTTGAGGGTACAGTGGTACAGAGGGTGTGTGGCTGTGTCGATAAAATATAAAGTAAAAGTGGTGGTTGTGGTGGGATGAACGCAACGCTTGGGGTGGACGAGTGTTTGTCGGTGTAGTTACATAACAAATGCTCGTGTTTGCTTGGTGGCTTATCGGGGAAGGGCAAGAGGTGGGCAAGTATCTGACCGAGATTATTGTAAACTGTCGAAAGTAGAAGGAAAACGGTCTGTTTTATATGTATGAAGATTTTTTCCTAGTGAGGTATTTTTATAACTTTTTTGAGTTTAATTAGGGCCTATCAAAGAAGCAAATGTAAAGTATTGTCGGATATTTAAACACCGATATTTCGAAATTCTCGATAATTATAATTCAGAACCAATATAAAATTGCTTCTATACTCTTTTTTTAAGTATCTAATATACTGTAAGATCTTTTAGCTTTGTTTCTTTGATAAATCGTGGTAATTTTGTTCTTAAGGTAGTACTCTCGGTACTGAACTAGTCAAAATGGATACACATTTTTTTACATTCGATTTCTTATTTGTTAATGAGGTGAACTTTGTTTAAATTATCGCATAAATAAACCAACACCAAATTACGAGTATACATTCAAATCAAATAAATGTATTCATCCTATTTATTTACAAAATTTTAATACAGATGCTGATTTGATTATTTTTAAGATTAAATGTACGTTTTTTGTGTTGAATTAATTTATTTTTAAACTTATAGGTACCTAATCATCGTATTCGAAAGTGATACATATCCGTCAAACATTTTTATATTACTACACAAATTTTCCACAAAAACTGAACGGTCACTGCCGTAAATGACGTAAATACGTAAATTTATAACCGAGAGTACTACCTTAAATACCTACGTTGTAAACATGATTTTACAGAAGAAAAGACTTTCATTACTTTAATAACAGCTTTTTTTTTTGAAGAGTTCTACTTTCTCGTTTAGATACTTGTGCACGACTCTTTCCTACTTTCGCACCTCACAACAAAAGGTCGGCTACAAAATTTTCGCACGCTTTCTGATCTTCGCCGTGGCTACGAGACGTAACATCGAGTTGGATGTAAAAACCAACGAAAAGCACAATGGGAAAACAATTTTTCGCAAACATTTCTCTAACCAGGTTCTTCAATAAACCTTGCAGTCGCTGACGTACAAAACGTGATCTATCGCGTATAATATCAGGCTGTGCTAAAGTTAAGCAAAAAGAACGTTACGTATTTCTTTTTATTTTTTGTTTGTTCACTTGTTTCATATAACAAAGCGTAGCTTTGACACGTACACATTCATTCTCAAACAATTTGTCATGTATAAGATTAATTACAAAAATTCGAATAGTACAGCTTTAAAATCTATAGAAAATGCATATAATTATACAAATTATTTGGCGCGATATACACATATCGTTCAAGGTAAATTGATACGCAAATAAAATCAATTATTACGACGAGTACCGAAGTTTATCGTAGTTGTAATGGAGGAACTGTTGCTCTCTTAATGCTATATAGAAAGACGCGCGCCCGAGCCTCGTGAATTCGACATGCGGCGGGGACGAATTTAATAAACCCCCCCCCCCCCCCCGAGAGAGTTATACGAAAATTAAAGTTACTTCGTAAACTCGCGCTAATTAAGCGACCGTTCGCGCGGTTATTGCGCACCGCGATCGAAACAAATCTCCCCGGTTTGTTGTTGGATTAATTAATGGCGGATGAAAAAAATTTTAATTAGAATGGTTGACCTCGTTGCCGAATCGTTGTCGAGGGCAGACAGGGTGAAGAAGATCTTCCCCCCCTTTCAACCGCTTTTCTTTTTTTTCGACCAACGAATTTAGAACTGCGCGGACGAACCCCTCGAAATCGTCGAGTGGGCGGCGCGAGCAATTAAAAAACTCGCTCGTCGCGTCCAAACAACGAACATAAATTATCTTTCGAAAGAAAATAGTACACGTTTTTTGGTACGAATTTAGAAGAGTGTGTACAATTTAAGGATTTCATTTGCTGAGATTTATAAACAATGCTATTAATAATTATGAAAAATTGCATGTCAAGTTCACGAAGGTAAATCGATCGTCTAAAATTTTGGTAAACGTCGTTGAATTGCATAGTTAACTTTCATTTTGATAAATGAAAACAGAAACTTACACCATTACCGGCATCAAATGCAGTAACTTTTGATCAGCCGCGACAGTGCAAGATCATTCGCGTGAAAATCCTCGCGTGGATTGAATCTTGCCGTCAATGTTATGAGAAACTAATTGCACATGATGATTCTAAATGAAACTACAAATTATACATTTTAAAACTTTCGTGTCAAGTTTGCGTTTGACAACCAACACAGACAAGAGCTACGGAAAAATGATCGATTATTAAAGATTAATTATTACGTCGTACTTTCTACATCGTGACGTCAAACTATATAGTAATTTATGAACTTCTACAACTTTTATAAATACTAAGGATAACTAAGAAAGAAATACATTAGTAATAACACGAGATTCGAATATGAGAGCTATTATCGATACAGTTTGTATAAATAAAATATTGAAGTAGTTTGTGCTACTATTCTGTCATGATCAAAGAATTTCATTAATTGTTACTTATATTTCATTTGCGTCTAGTACAACACAAGCAGATCCTTTATAATACTTTAATTCATCTGTATTTCATTTTGATCTTTCACTTTCGTTAAATTCACGTAAATACGCGTCACATCTTCGAGATTCATATTAATTTTAACATTTCCTTTTCTTTTTGTACACGTCTATGAATGCAAAACAAGTGTGTCTACCGCTAAGAGTCATTAGTGCGATGAATTATACGTGCCATTAAAAAGAAGAGAAGTCTTAGTAAATTCGATTGAAGTCGGGAGAGAATTCACACCGAGTTGATTCTCAAGTGGACGCGCGCGACGCGCCTCCGCGGCGCCGTATCGTAGTACAAAGGAACTATCAACTTCGTTTGAAAAAATCTTCGCGTATAATTAGAATTGCATAATTTTTATATTAATTCGAAGCGTTGTTAAAAAGAAAATAAAAGATGCGAAAAATCAATGTTTTCAGTCTGAAGCGATAACGAAGAAGCTTGACTTTTTTCGGAACAGAAATTATTGTCTTTAGGTCTGTTTTGAAAAATAGGTATACTCGAATCAAACGCGCTGAATTTAGTGTGTTATATGAAAATTTCGATGCGTCCAGGCTAGAATTAAACGAAACTCAACGAGTGGCTATGCAAGAGAAGTGTCATGGTATAGTAAGCCATCATCGTCCGCAATTGCCATTTCTTTTATTAATTAATCTTGGTCCGCGCGTTGACGCAGAATAGCATCATTTTGCTTAAACTTGTACTAATCCATCATACTTATCATTTACCTATTAAATATAAAACTTACTTTATACTTTTTCTTATTGTACACTTGGACATTCATTTTTTTAACATGCATAAAAAGCAATATCCTGGATACATTTATGAACGTTCTTGTTGCGACAAGATTTTGTTGAATGTGTACGTACTCAAAACAAAATTACAGCACAGATATTTTCTTCACTTATACGGTAAAATTATAAGATAATTATAATTTAAAAGCGATCAATGCAATATACGAATCTCTATATTGCGTAAAAACTCCTTTTTTTCTCTCTCATTAGTTGCATCGTCTTCATGATTTGATACAGAGAAACAATTTAAAAGATTTCTAAGACTTTAACACGTTATTTTAAAAACTCACTATCAAACAATCGATATCATTGAATACTTATACAACAATTAACGTAATTTCGTTAATAGCTCAGTCTAAGCAACATTATAATAACATTGTTGCATTCTACTTTTAATTTTGTACTGCTACTCAAAGAAAAGGATGCAACCAAGTGTTACTTTAAATATCTATATATGGCATTATAATAAGATCTTTGCTCTGCGGTCACGGTTTTTAATTTCATATTTTATCAATCTCTTATAGCACCTAGCAGTCTCAATACTCTATCTAGATGCACCTGAGTCATCCTGTTTTATTGTTCTTTTGAGCTCTATTGATGTGTAAAAGAGTGCGATGAAAAATTGAAAAGATGAAATATAACGATTTCGCATTGATTTTTCAGTCTGGTTATGTGTAATTAGTAGTATGATCAAAAACAAATACCCGTACTGAAAAAATTTTTTAAATTTTGGCTATTTTGTTGGCATGAATTAACCATAGCGCCCATCCGATTCTGCAATCTAGTCGATTGTTGCTTGTCGATCATTTTTTTTTTATAATTTGTGAGACAAATGATGTCGATTATTAATGTAATGGTAAAAATCTATCTGTACTAAGAATAGCGTATAAAAAAATTATCAAAATTTAATTAAAGTTGTATAAATAAAAGTCATGAAAAATTGTATGCCTATTTTCCTTAAAATTAACACTTATTTTTAGAGTTTTGCAATTACTGCACTTTGGAAAACAGAAGGCTCATAAATACTTAATAAAAAATACCTACTGATGTTTCTATAAATAAAAATAACACGCATGATATGTTTAAATTTGTTAGAACAATAGTTCCTCTAATAAACATAAATTTCACAAAGCACATGCACTAAAATAAAACCAATAAAACTTCTTAATCATTGGAAGACCATTGCAAGAAACAATAACATGTGCGAGTCAATACTGTATAAAAATGTTTGAGTTTCCATACATAAAATTTTGCAACATGTATGGAATAAGCAAATTTCTTATAAAATTATATATTGAGTATATAATTCGTGCTAAACACTTTTATCATTAACAACAATAGGTATTTTTTAAACATAATTTGTCTCACACGCACGATTATCGCGCCATCGACTTGTGCATTATATCTAAGTGGTAAGTGTTGTAGAAAGTTACCTAAGGCTGCCTTAAGTTTGCAATGTGTTTGTTATTTCTCGATGCACAGTGACTAAATCTTGTATGTATCCTGCTAACCGAGCATTTAACGTTTCGAGGTTCTGCTTCTGTACTTTATTAGTACTCATAGAAATCTCTAATTGCTCATGCACAACATTCAACATTTCTCGTAGATCTGAATTTTCTTTCTGCAAACCCTGTAATAATAATAACATTACATATTGTTTTCAGGTCGGTTAACTAATTTTTGATTAGCAAAACTTTTGTTATAATTCATACCGCGTAATCTTTGTTCTTGGATGCCATCGTAAGAGCTTTGATTTCTTCGTTTCTAGTTCTTAATTCGTTTTCCAGAGCTTCTACTCTTAACCTCAAAGCTTCACAATTACCTTCTGCTATTTTACCTGCTTCTAAATCAGCATATTTAGCTTTTACCCTAGCATTTTCTTCTTTGTAGAGCTGAAGCTGTCTTTTCCATTCATCAACATTAGCCGTAGACTCTTGAAGTGCACTTGTCAATCTAGCATTGTTTGTTTTCAATGTTGTCAATTCAATCTTAAAAGAATTATATAATTATTAAAATGCTAATTGAAAAAAATAATAGTTATTCAAAAATTATCAAAATGCTGGAAAAGAAATGAAAAGAATAATGTTTGCAAACAAATTAAACCTTGCATACAGTTAAACTCACCTCCCATTTTTTGGCATTAGCTGAACTCTGAGCAAGCGCTAACTTAAGCCTATCATTTTCATACTTAAGCTGCATTTCTGCTGTTTGACCAGAGCCTGCATTGGAGTTGAGCTGTTGCATCTTTCCCTGATGCTGAGGACTATCAGTGGTACTCTGCTGAGAAATACTTTGCGATCTGGAGTGAATTAGACCTTTGTAATCATCCTCCTTCATTTGCATACAAGTTCCTGGCAAAGGGCTACCGCCCACTGAAGAAATGCTGTTTTGAGCCGAAATTATGTTGGCATTTGGATTTGGATTGTTTGAAGCCGAAATGTTGGAATTTATCATGGATGAATTTGGAGGATCAATGAGATCCTGTTCCGTCGATGGCATGCAAGACCGAGAAGTGATTGGACTGACATTAGCACTTGTAGCAGGAGTGACGGAAGAACTGTTTGTTTGTGCCTTAGCTCCAGCTAATTTAGTTGCTTCTTTTACTTCATTGAATTTTTCAATAAACTGTAAAGCATTAAATAATTACTATGAAAATGATTTGTAGTTAACGTTTACTAGCTAGAAGTTTTCAATGAATCCGCTGTACTTATCAAAATGTACTGTGAGTGCATTTCTAGTTACTTTTCTTTAATAAAACTATAATTTATTATTAACAAAAAAAAGATACACAGTATTTCTTTTGTTGAGTATAGTAGGAATATAAATATATATGTATGATGTGAACAAACCTTTCCTAATTCACTCTCGGAAGAAAAACCTAATCCATAAACAGTATTTGCTCTTACATCGGACCATTGACCAAACTTTTGCGACGTCTTCGTAAAAGTCATAAGAGGGGTAATGGTACTGTTTATAACAGCCTATAAAAATAAAAAATCTTTAATTTATTGAACTATTTTATAATTGTACATTACAAAATAAAAATAGAAATTACCTTGCTGCCTTCTACAGAAATTATTCTGTAGAGACTGCGCGTAGAATCGTAAAAGAAAGATACAGAAACTGCCGCTGTTGATGCGGAGACCCATGATCGTTTAGTTTTTGGATCAATGTGGAAAACGTGTGCCTTGCACGTGAAAATCGGCTGCTCCCTATGACAAAATTTAAATATTCAATAAAAAACTAATTTGATTTGACATAATAGAAAATATTTCTTAAATATTGGATTTAACACAAAAAGATTTGGACAAAAAATAATATTCACTGTCAAATCAATGAATGAAAAGTAAAAAACGACTATGAATACTTAAAAAGGAATGCATACAAAGTCATCACAGCATGAACTATAATAAGAATGTTGCTTAAAATAATAAACGTTACATAGAAAACTAAAAATATAACAACTACATAGATCTATACAGAGTGTTTTAAAACTAATACTACAAAAATAAAAGAAAATCTATAACACGGAGTATAAGATAAAAAATAAATTCAGAATTATTAAATTTAAAGTTAAATTCAAATTCTATCCAGACTACGTATGGTTCCTTCTATTTATACAAATTCTTTTCAATTCCATATTTTTTACTGCTCGACTCTTCCCGCATACTTATAATTAAAGCTGATCGCTCGCACGTTCCTCTCGCAACAACAACCCCCCGAAGAGACTCAACTCAAGCAAAACTACAAAACCGCTGTTGAAGAAAAAAGAAAGAAAAAACGAGTCGGCGCAAAAAATTGATTGAAACCGCGCGCACACCACCACCCCATAAGTCCCCTCGCTGCAAAGTTAACACCCCTAATTGAGAAAAAAAAAGCGGAAAAACAAAACCCCCTCGGCAGAAGCTCGCGAACCGACACACCCACCGCCAATTAAGCATATAGGTACCGCAAAAGAGAAGAAAAGAAAAAGAAGAAAGCAATAATCTGTCTTCCAATACACGCACACACCTGAATCCCTCTCCCAATCCAAATACAACACACACCCCCGAAAAACAACAAATAATAATCCTCTCTCTCTCTCTCTCACCCCATAGTAGTTTCCTTGCCGGATGTCATAAGAGCTGCCTTACGGGGGGCTTCCACACGCTCTCCGCACGGCAGGGGGGGGGCAGGGGGCCCTCAATTTAGAAAATGCATAAAGCACCAGCACACCTCGAGCCGCGGGCTGTACTCGTCGACACACGCGCGGCGCATGCACCGGGAGCTGCACACGCACTATGTCGCACTCCTCGCCCTCGGACTCTCGCGCGCGCGCCACTTATATATACAACGTACACTCGGGAGTATGTACACGCGCGCGATGGGGCGGAGGGAAGAGAGAAAATGAAGAATGTTGAATCGCCTCTCTCTCTCTCTCTCTCTCTTCCGGGGAGGGCGATTGGCACACACCGAGCCCGCGAGTGTATGTACGCGATATCAGACGTCCGCCGGGACGGTCCTCCTCCTCGTTGTCGTCGTCGTCGTCCTCGTCCACCAGTTGACAGCCACCACAGCCGCCATTCGTGCGCCGCGGCTAGAGTGTGTGTGCGTGTAGAGGGCGCTGAGGTGGTAAAGTTAGAGGGATAGTATAGGGACGTATGGAGCAGCTGAGTGGGCCCTGAGTTGTATGTTTATTGTAGTAATGCTGGGAATTTCGAAGGTTTTGTGTGATTCTGAGAATGTTTCTTTTAATTAGCTTCACTTTTAGCTGTCTGAAAATTTGAGAAACTGCGAGAGATTCTGAGAACATATACGTAGGAAAGGATTATTGCTGGAATTATACCGGAAACTCGTAATCTGTAAGTATTTTAATATTGAAGATTGATATTGGATGATGGATGAAATATAATTGTTAAATAATTAAATTCACAAATGTATTTCTATGTATACTCAGAAAAGCGGTTAGAATCAGTTAAACCCAGTGTTATTGGACAGATCTAGATAAGTTTATTTGGATACAAAAGTAGAATATTTATATTAGAAATATTATCAGCACAGCATAAGGATGTTCATATCGGTCTGTCGCGGCCCAGCATAGCGTAGAATACGCGAAAATATACACAAGAAAAACCCCTATTATTGTATATAGATACCCGTGACATGAAACTTCGCCTACATTCGCTCACGCGACAAAAAATTTTTCGCATACCAAAGAAAATCGCTGGTAGGAAAATTTCGCGTACCGAAGAGTACCTTAAGTTCTTATTGTAAGATCTTACGTGAGTTGGATTTTCAGTAGGATATGCGTCAGACCTACTTTAGCTTATACCGTTAAATTATATTCGAAAATTTCCTTTTTCTTAAAGAATACGCATCGGAGTCAAATTTCATTTTCAGGGTAGCTTTATTTACGTAAAATACATAGCGGAGCACTCGAATTATTATCAGAATCGATAATTAGCAATTACGAGATTATGCTAATTTTGGACTTCGATGACAAATACAGTGTTCCACTAAATATGTCCCGTAAATAAAGCTACCCTGAAAAAGAAATTTGATTCTGATGCGTATTCTTTTAATAAAGCGAAATTTTCGAATACGTTTAACGGAGGGGAAAATTTTTCGGCATAGCGCGTTTTTTACACATAAAAATTATACACGTAATTATTGTACACAATTTAGCATTGGTTAAATTATATATAGATATATTTGACCAATGCTAAATTGTGCACAATAATTACGTGTACAATTCTTATGTGTAAGAAACGCACTATACCAATTTTTCGTCCCGTTTCCTAAGGACAAGAATTTTTTTTTGCGTACGCTAAAAATGATGCGCGTATAAATGATGGTTTCAAAATTTTCGTTCGTACGCGAATGTAGGTGGAATTTTAGGTCAGAGGGAAGATTTTCGCGTCCAAACCGGTTATTTAAATGCTTGTTTTAGCTAAATTATGCTTCTTCTAGATACTTTTTTATTTAAATCATTTTTTATCTAGATATTTTGTCATCTAGATAATTTACCTTTATACATTGTTTAAAAAAATTAAAAGGCATTTTATATAAACAAAAATTATTACATAATAGTTTTTAAACTTTTTTAAAAATTTAACATTATCAAAACTGTTAATAATTAGTTATCTTTATATTTTAAAAAAATAATAATTTTGCCGATGATTGCTGAGAACCATGAGTTTTAAGATATTGATGATATTATATGCAGTGATGCAAATTATGTGGGTTACCGGGAAAACGACTTAAGTCCATTTTCTTTTAAAATGAGTTTTGAGCGATTTTGGTTATACATAGTATATTTTAAAATAAAAACGTAAACAATAAAATGTGTAAAAAAGTGACCATTTCTACTATTTATGATTTTTTTAAACATTAGTTTAAATTGAAAATAAAAACTTTGAACCTTCCCTGGTAGAAAATTAATCTAGAACTATGTAGATCTATCTAGTTTGCCAAGGAAATAATCGAGGGCCTCGATAAAACTAGATAATATTCTATCAGGGTTAATATCTCAAAAACATAAAAAGAGGACTTAAATCGTTTTTCCGGGAATCTGCACGAATATTATTGCTGCTACCATTGATTGACCTATTTATACAAAAATATAAAGATAATCCATATAACGACAATTTTATTATGTTGTGTATAAGCAAATAAATCCAAGTATAATATTTTATCTCTCAAATATGTATCTCAACCGAAAATCGGCGTTTTACTTTTTATTTACATCGACTATTGCAAATTCCTCTTGTTATAATGCCGGTACTATATAACGCGGTATCACTGTAATAATAATATTAATAATAATAATAATGCTTAGTTTTACTACAACTATTGTTGTGATTCATTACAATTTTCATTGATGCCGGCCTTACTTTACACCGGCAAAACATTTATCCTAATTACACAGACAAATCACCCCCAGGCCCCTCCGAATTCTCGATCCGACACTGTGCCGACTTCTATATAAATATAGTAGAAATGCTTTGGGCTTGGGCGGTATGACTGTGTGCGTGGGGAGATATGCATATATGCATATGTACACTGTACAGAGTGAAAGTAGCGGCGAGTTGCGCGCACGTATCGCCATGAAGTGCGCGCGACTCCGATCGATCTTATTACTATTCTCGCCAACACCTATACCTACTATTGAAATACCACTTTAATGCACTATTTTCTTTTCATGAACTATTAATTATGTATATATGTGTGTTTTGGCTGGATGAGGAACATACTGTACCTTTCTTACTTCATAATTTTCATGTTTGTCACAATTCTACATATTTTTAAATACTATTTTACATTCATTTTCAAATTCTATTACTACTTTTTTCTATTTATTTAAATATTTTTCAATTAAAATTCTGTTTTTTTTAAAGGGTCTACATATAATGTCAGAAAATTAAATTTAAAATTCTGTAAATTAATTTTAAGTAATACGTTTATTTCTGAGAATCTGTTCTGCTTAAGAATTTAGATTTATACATGGTACATGGTATCGGTTTTACCGGACTTCTTTATAGATTACACAATCAACCACTGAAACAGCCGAACAGTTACCAACTACTATAAGCATATTGCAAATTGTTCGTGTTTAGTGAGAGCTCGCAACTGGCTTAGTATCCTCTGTATCAGGTTGGCAATCAGGAGTGTGTGGGTAGATGCTCGGTTTATTGATCGGATCAAGAGCAATATCTGGATGAGCATCTCTGAAGTCTTCCAGTGTCATTTGTCCATACTTCAGCAAGCCCTCTAAATTTTCGATTTCGCTCAGATTATCTTTGATGCGTTGGTTCGATTCTTGAATGAATTTTTCAACTGCTTGTAGCTGTAATGAAAGAAATATTTATAACAAAAAGTATTGCAGGTTACAAAGTAGGTATTTTTTTAAAATAAAATAAATATTCTTGTCAATGTGTTTAGAAACATAATTTATACAAGGAACAAGAACTAGAAAACTTCTACTAAATAAATTAAAATAAAATTGTTGCATTTAAAAATAAAATAATAAATAGTATTTGTTATTAAGTTTTAAAAGTAACATAGAAATATTTATTATTTAAATTTATATATATGTGTATAAAAGAGAAATCGTACACTCGACGTGGGAAATTTCTAGTCGAATGCATTTCAAATCCTCCAATGATCTTAGCGATAACGTACGTTCAATCCAATGAGACCAAATGAAATTGCAGTATTTCAAAAAAATTCAAGTGTATTTTTGAAAAAATTTCCCACGTTGAGTGTACATTTTACTTTTGCAAAAACAATATGAGGATAAACATAGATGCTAATTTGTGCAAAAAAATTTTCACTTGAATTTTTAAATAATATTATTTGACAATTTTAATAAGTGTTTTTAATAAATTAGGTTCCAATACACGTACAAAAAATATGTTCAATTTGGCTGGATATTTTTGAATGCTCAACTAAAATTTAGTGCTTTATTAGAGTTGTCCAATATTTAATTTCAGTTGAGCTTTCGAATTCACTGTCAACTTGAATGTATTTTTCATCAAGGTCTTCTGTATTCTTTTAGAACTGTCAACCAAAGTAGGATAATCTTAATAAAAACAAAACACTAAATTTGAGTGTAATTTTGTACACTCAATTGAAATTCAGTACGTTATCAAAATTGTACAAAATTCGAATTCAGTTTAGCGTATGAAATTACTCTCAATTTGCGTAACTTTATTAGAAAGACATAATCAAAAACTCGAATACTCACAGACTCTTTCTCTTGAGCATCAAGTTGCGAAGTGTATTTGTCCTCCGGGTAGCTGATTTTCAAGGATTCATATTCTTTCTGGAACTTATCAACCAAGCCTGGCACACCGACTTTGGTCTTGTAAAAAGCCCAATCGATCTTCGGTGACGTCTCAGGGTTCTCATTGACTCTGAAAACAGGATTCATCACTTAACTCTCCAATCATTTAAAACTCTCAACAACAATCAACATTATCCCTTCGTAGTAACCTATATTTTAACGCCGAAGTACCCTTGAGCTCATTTGGTCTACCTCACATTATTTCAACGTACTAATCTTTTCAAACTTTTGAAAAATTCAGTCACTTATCATCTATAAATAATTATCAACAAACAGGCATTTAATAAGCCTATAAACGAATTATTTCACTAAAACTAGAGCCCGAACCCTACATTATCAATAGTAAAATTTGGCATCTGCCTAAACAGACCCAAGGGTATGCCACTTTAACCGACAAAAAAAAAGCAGAACAATCATCGAGTGTCAACACCCCTACACCAACCCAAATCAAAATGAAAATCAACGAAATTTGTAAGAAAACAAGATCGTTACGAGCACCGAGTTTACATTGAAGGTTATCCTCGCGTATTACATAACTCTCGGCCAGAGCGACTCGGCGGCTGATCTCGCGAATTTCCACCCTGGCCCCCTTTTTTTTTTCTTTATACACGTTACCTCCTGAGATACAGGTCGGACTTCGTCTTGAAGGCGATGAAGGCGTTCTTCTCGCTCTCGGACATGCGCTCCGCGATTGCGGGCCAGTTGATGTTCCTGATGGCTCGGCGGGCTGCCATGATTATGAACTCCCAATGCTTGCGACGACCGCGCGCGACCAGAAGAACAGAGAGATGTATTCCGGGTATGCGAGCTAGGGGCTCCGTCAAGGAACGTACACGCACACACACAGAGACACTCGCCGGACGATATGTGCACGGGGTATCACAGATGATCGCCGAGAGTATCGGTGGGCGCAGGTGTGCCAACCGGCGATTGGTGGGAGCGGCAGTTTGGCCAAAGTTTACAAGAGCAGTGGCGCGAATTTCGAATGCTGATGAGTGCACGCGCTCGACGTGCACTGTAACAAATTCTCTTGTAGATTTACTGCTCTGAGAGTTGGAAATAAAATGTCATAGTCTGAGTGTAGTGTTTTTACTAGAATACTATAAATTTACAAGCGTCGTTGTAAATTTACGTGCGACGGTGTAAGCCGTGATGTTTGAGGTTATGATGGCTAATTTTTTCACACTTTATACTCGAATGAAACGCTTTATTGGCTATACCTTTTTTTTTCAAGTGACTGAATAAATATTTTCTGGATTATCCCTTATTGTATTAGCTAAAAAGTATCCACATTTTGAGTAAAACTGGATTTTTGAATTCGTCTTACATTTTTACCTAATACTACTCTGAATGTAGCACTTTTATTAGATTTTAGAACTTTTACTAGATTTTTGTAAATTTACAAGTTTCTATAACTTTACAATGACTGTAAAATTACTACACTCAGAGTAGGATTATTTTTTCCAACTCTCAGACTAGTAAATTTACAATTTTGTTTGTGAATTTACAACGGCGGTGTAAACCTACTACATTCAATGTAGGGTTTTTACAGTGGCGTTGTTTTTTACTACTCTCACACTAGTAATATGAATTTGAAAGCTTGCAATTCTCCAATAAAGTCAGCTAATGAAATTCAATGAAATTGCAGTATTTAGCAAAAAAAATTAAAATTGTTCGTATCATATGTTTTTATGTAGAATGCACAGTGCACATGAGGAAATACCCAAAAAATCGTGATTACAGTAGAACCTCCTGGCACTGTGATACTCGAGACTAGGTACTCCCTTACATGCTGCGATTGACATGCCAGTCAAATAGATCCATTCATAAACAAATTCCATTTTGAAATTTTCATTTTCATTTATGATTATTTGAAGAGGTGTTCATTTTTAACGAAACAGTGCGGACTTTTCATTCTGTCGAGGTTCGAGGGTGGAAAGAGATCTTTATTAATCTTACGATGTATATTAAATACGTAGGAAAATCAGCAAACTACGTAAATGATTCTCAGAGTTTGATCAAAATTTTGGACCCTCAATCCTTACTCAGGGTCAAGACGTTAGTTACTGAATATTTAGTGGTAACACTAACGTCATAGTTTTTAAAACTTTATACACTCGAAAATATATATTTTATATTTAGACTTTGTGTCTAAAGATTTAATATTAATTTGCACACATACGAGTGTGGCATTTCTTCTTCATTTTTTTTTAGAAGTCATCAAGGGGCCGTTCATTAGTATTACGTAAGCACCCTCAGGGGGGGGGGGAGGAGGGACTCTAGAATATCTCACGATTTCTTACCACGGGGGGGGGGGGGGGGAGTGATACGGTAATTGCTTACGTAAGAAATATATTATTATTTACATAATATTAAAATTCAATATTGTAGAGAATATTGTTATTACATCTGTCGGCCTATTGCGGTCGGATATTGCTCATAATATATATAGCGCCGCTTTTGATAAGCAGTCGGTACGGACCCGCTCTATTTTGTAATAGACGATAATAAGTAGAAAAAATTATTTATTTACAAATCATAATATTTTCTCTTTTTTCACTCAACCGTCAATAGGTATTATAATCTATAAGGTACACCCAACACGCATTGATTGTTCCCGAACGGATTTGAATTTAACGAAATATACTTCAAACGTTAAATTTAAACACGTTTGGGAAGAATCAATTCGTGTTGTGTATACATTTTAAATACTCTGTTATATTATGATAAGCATTCTTATATGAATAGTATATTATGACACTGTTGTGTGAGAAAAGTGAGAAAATCGAGCAAGGTAGAAAAACACCTCCCACAACAGTCCCATACGATATTTTATAGCACAACAACCTCAAAATCGACAATAAAGTTGGCATTTTGAGGTTAGTGTGCTATAACATAAATAAAGCGACCCTGGAAAGGAAATTTGATAGGGGAAGGTGGGTTTGGCGGGTGGATTGGGCATTCAAATGTTCACTAAATAAATGAATATTCTAACATGATAGTATTTTTTATATGTTGTAAATAGCTTTTACTTTTTCCCTCTGCAAATCCTAAATGAAAAAAATTAATACAAATCGTATGAGAATTATTAGAAATTGAGGACTTCAAAACGTTGTTTTTTCCATAATTCTAATCTATTTCTCAAGAACAAATAAATCATATGAGCTTCGAAAGGGAATTACTTTTACAGTTTAAATCGTAAATTTTGAATAGTATTTTTGATTGATGATCTCCGATGCTTAGGAAAAAAGTAATATTACATATAAAAATACTCTAAAATGGGGCACGACTGGCACCACTAGCGGGGCACGATTGCCATACGTGAGTCGTCAATTTATTTCCGCCGAGTTTAACAGCTGATTTTCTTAACCTTACTTTTGCGCCCTTAACATTTCGGAGTCGGAGTCTTAGATGTTGGTGAAAGAGTCAGTGTTAATGAAATGGTCTGGTTTTTAGTTTTGATCCTCAATCCTATAAAATGCAAATTTAATAGTAACGTCCAATATTTTTTTTTAAATAAATTTTTCATTAATTCACCGTGCCAATCGTGCCCCACCTCCATGCCAATCGTGCCCCACGGGTGGGGAAAATGGGCAGTTTTAGCGGTATTGTACTTTGCATTATAAAAAACAATGCAATATATATTTTATAATAAAAAATAATGTATCTAAATCTTGAGATATTCTACTTTAAGAAGCACTTTTAATAATTTGTATTGATACAAAATAGAAAGTACAGGATTCTTTTGAAGTTAGGGTGCCCGTACTGCCCCACCTTCCCCTACTGATGCGTATTTTTTGAGAAAAACAAAATTTTCGAATATATCAGTGGGTAATGTAGGTCTGATGCATCTGATCTCCTTAAAGAGGTTCGATACTTAAGTCAAAATGATAAGATGTTTCTAAAAATTGAATATATCATTCTTCTATAAAGTTTACGACATCATGTGAAATTTGAAAGCATTAGCCATTACTGTTTTAAAGATAACTGACTTCAAAGTTTGACTCTTATACACGGGCTCTTATGGGAGCAACTTGTAGACTGACAATAAACTTAGAATGCGATTGTTTAAAAATGATAAGAAAGAAATAAAAAACAATGCAAAATGTTGGAAAAGTATTAAAGACCATGTAAGCGAAATTTTAGAACGAATGATAACACCGATTCCGAGTACTAAGCGAAAGTGTAAATAGATACCGTAGCTTGTAGGCTGCGCAGGGAAGTGCGCAGTGAGAGGGGACAAACGCGTTGTCTGAATCCAGATAATAACAGAATCTTTTGAAAATCGAACCAGATAATGTTACATAAATGCTAAGGGCATAATATGCCGTTTTTTCAAAAGAAAATTATTTTTACAAGAATGTGTGATATCGATTTCTTTATTTTAAACAGTTACTCAGAATAAACGGCTTACTATATGCCCTTTCAATGTGTATAAGCTTTGCCTGCTTAAAATTTTAAAAGATTCGTTTGTTATTTGCAGCCGAGAAACTGTTTTGAAAATTTTTCGTGGTAAGCAATGCGTATGGGTGCTGCTGAACTGAATTAAGAACAAAACGTATAATTATCTTTAGTATAAGAAAAGACTGTATAAAAAGGTGCTTTTTCAAAGTTTCGTTACAAATTAAGTTTTGGTACCTCATTATGATTTATAAAATCTTACGTAAGATGGGTGGGAGGGGGTCATGCTAATCTTATGAATTCTTATATAGGGGTGGGAGAGGGTAAAAAAATGCAGAAAATCACCTAACGTAAGTAATGAACGGCCCCAATAACTATAATAGAAAACAACTTTTTGGTCTAGAATAATTTTTTTGCTCCTAAAATATTGAAAAACTTAGGGCAGTTATATAAAAAAAAATTAATTACTTACACATTAGTATACAGAATTACTTTTAAATTTTTTATAAAGTATAAAATAAAGAAATTTATGTTGCAGATTTGCTCAACACCAAAATGAAAAAAAGTTACGTCATTTAGATAATACAAAACTCTTTTTTTTTTATTTTACACGTTAGAACAAATAACTGTAAGGGTAAACCATACAATTTGTAATAGCGTCGTCTATAAATTATTAGGCATTGAACTACTACTATAATGCATTTTTATTATTTTTTACTTAAAATTAAAAAGATAATTTACGAGTTCTCTGCAATTATATTGAACATACTTTTCTGTAGATATCTTATCATACGACTATATGACTGTACCGACACTCAAGTCGAATTACATTTTTCTCTTATAGATGGCGCCAACTTTACTTGAATTCTATTAAATAATGTACTAATGGTCTAAGGTATTTTCAAATTCTACTAAAGCGATTTATGTATCAACATTTGATTAATTGTTGTAAAAGCCTTTTTCAGGGTGTATAATAATTGCAGCTTATAGTAACATTTGTATAAAAGATTGTTATAACGTTATCAAAACTTATCCGCTATTTACAAAATAATACATTTTTCTAATTTTCGAGTTTCAGGATTTAGTAAAGCTAAAAATCTTGTTTAGTATTTTTTATCTCGACGACATTATAATATACCAGCCGTATGACAAACTTTAGGCAAAGAACTCTATCTCGATCTCCTGGCATCTTATTCTGAAAAATAAATTGTACAACAACGTAGATTACAGCCTATAAACTACCACGGTTAAACTGCAAAGTAAAAATCGTAAACTTTTTTGTATAAAACCTTTGCTCGTGTTAAATATTCTAATCATCCGCGCGTATAATAATATACCGTCGCGCATGCGGGTGTCACATTCGAATCCCAAAATTATACACATCCTACGGGTGTACAAACCCCGAAATGCTCTCAAGTCACGCATCTAGTATACGACAACCGAAGCCTTTGATTACACACCACACAGCTATAGATCATAATTCACTCTCCTAACCGTTTCTAAAATCTCAACAATTTCTGTTACAAGTATACACAACCATCCTAAGACAGACGCTCTTCGTTTTATTCCGAGTCCCTGTCTCGTCTTCACATACAGGTATACCTAACACTGCCCCATTAACCAGATGTATTGCAAATTGTTAGCAATTTGACATACACGTTTTGCTATCGATTTCCTTAAATTTGACGTAAAACTGCGTCCGTATATGCTGGAAATTTTGTATCAAGTATTGAAGTAAATTATGACGGCAAAGTGAAGACAAAATTACAGCAACTATTGCTTATGATGGGCAGGCGTATCATAGGCATAAATTGCCATCAAATTGTCGTCACATTTCTCGATTTCTATGTTACACAAATTTCCATCAATATGCTGTTATTAATTTCCTCCCTCTCTCTCTCGCACTGTCGCATATATGAGTAATTTTATTGAATATTATCTGAATAATATTGAAAATAAAATATTATAATATATTATTAATATTGATAACAAGTTGAAAGCAAATTGATGTATAAAACTTGCAGCAACAGTTATACATCAAATGTAAGTAAGGTAAAAGTCCCCATTATGGAACACTTTTCGGGTGGTCCAAGATTGTCATCTAATATACATTATTAAAATTGTTAATATTTGGTATAAAAAGAATATTGTTTGAAGGGCTATGGTTTGTAATTAATTTTTTTTTTTAATTAACGTCGCCATGTATGTGCTCCCATGTGGTGCTAATCGACGTCGGAGGTCTGCGGTGTGTTTGTAAACAAAGCACATGTTATTTTTACAGAGGTGCCTGTATCAATCGGCAGAGACTAGGATTCGAACCTGGGTCACCAGCATGGGAATCCGATACTCTACCGACTGAGCCGCCGCAGGCCCCATAAATTAATTTAGAATGTGCAAATTGCAAATTTGTTCTTAATTTGAATTATTACAAATAAAAAACTAAAGCAACAGCATGTACGTATCATGACACGCTGCTTTCACAGCTTGTCCCCGTGTTCCAAACTTCATGTCCCTATGATGGAACGGATAATTGCTACATAAATATGACTTTATTTTATAGGTTTTATTTGTCATTGTTATAGAAATTAATAAAAATCCACATAATATGCACTAGGAATGAAGTAAAAATTAAATTGACACCGTTTTGTGAAAGTTCTTTAATAACATTAAATGACCATAGATACCCCATTAACCAGGCTTGCCGTGACAATATCGCGGCAATAGTCGCTGTGCAATGTTTGTTAGCAATTTGCTTCCAACTTGCGCTCAAGAAATGACGAATATCAAGGACTGATGTCAATCTGCCGTAAAATTGACTGCAAATGCTTGCCACAAAATTGCTGCCATATACGGACGCAGATTTACTTACATTTGATGTATTACTGTTGCTACAAGTTTTGTATATCAATTTGCTTTCAACTTGTTTTCGATATTATTAATATATTATATTATTTTATTTTCAATATTATTCACATAATATTCAATAAAATTACTCATATATGCGACACTGCGAGATAGAAAGGGAGGAAATTGATAACAGCATATTGATGGAAATTTGTGTAACATAAAAATTGAGGAATGTGACGACAATATGATGACAATTTATGCCTATGACACACCTGCACATTATGAGCAATATTTGCTGTAATTTTGCCTTCACTTTGCCTTCATAATTTACTTCAATACTTGATACAAAATTTCCAGCATATACGGACGCAGTTTTACGCCAAACTTAAGGAAATCTATAGCAAAACGTGTATGTCAAATTGCTAACAATTTGCAATACATCTGGCTAATGGGGTAGGGTTAACTATTTTGATATGTATTGCCGATATGACTTGCTTTATGAGTTAGGTTTCTAAATACAATGAGCACATTTATTTTATCAAATTTTTGTGTGCATTATAAATAAATCATTAAAACATAACATTTAATACATTATGAAATAGAAAACAACATGCTATACGCTACATTTATTATAAAAAAGTACTTACAAAGGCGCTCCATACGTAGGGACTAACGAGATTTTATGTACCCGTTGTGAAACAGCTAAATATTTAATAAAAGTAGCATTAATATAAAAATAACGTGTGAATAATTGGAATCTATGGATGGTAAGCTACAATTTAAGCTATTGTAGCTATTATTAAATCACTTAGATTTATAATTACAGTGAAATAACATAGTCGTAGTGATCAGCTGTCTCGGCTAAAAGAAAGACACTGATTTGTAGAGTTCTAAGAACACATACGAATAAATATTTTTTTAAGTGACTTTTTATATATACTACTTATGTTTGTATATTTAATAAGAATACAAGCATAAATATCAATATGATTTTAATGGTTCCTTATTAATATTATTATTTCTTATTTCATCATTTTGTTTACTGTTCCAAGTAAGGGACACGTTTTTGAAGGTGTTCCATAATAGATACTTTCACCTTAAATCTGCGTCCTTATATGGCAGCAATTTGGTGGCAAGCATTTGCAGTCAATTTTACGACACATTGTCAGCAGTCCTTGATATTCGTCATTTCTTGAGCGCAAGCTGGAAGCAAATTGCTAACAAACATTCCACAGCAACTATTCCTGCGATTTTTCACAGCAAGCCTGGTTAATAGGGTGGCACTGCCATACCCACAGGGCCCAGAAATATTGGCGTAATTCAATTATCGCCCTAAAACCCGACAGCCGTCCTCGGCTCGTAAAAGCCCCCGTGTCGTCGTCCGCTGCACTATAGCTCTCTCTTTCTTTCTCTCTTAGGATTGTAAGTGCAGTGTATATAGGTACGTGTGCCTTCGCTCTCGGGAGAATATAATATTCGAATATTCGTCCGCCGATTGCGTACACATTAGCCCTGTGGAGACAGTGCGAAAGCGGCTATATGTATATGCCCCGTTAGGAGGTGGAGGACGACAAAGGACACCGGGGAACTAAGGAGCGAAGAGAGAGAGAGAGAGAAAAAGAGAGGAAAGTGCGAGGGGGCGCAGAGAGGAGAGAAAATATGGGAGGAAATGAGGAGGTGGGACGGGTCCTTCTGCGAACAAGGGGAGAGGAGACAGTTGCGACGCGCTCCGATGGAATATTACGAGGGAATTTGTGTGGAAGAAGGTGGTGAGAAAAATTGGGGACGATTCGTTGATTTTTTTTTTTTACTTTCGAGCCCTTTTTAGCGTCGATGGCGGATTTTTCTTGAAGTGTATGTCATCGAAAAATTGTGAAAAGAGTGATGATTTCATAAGGTACTGGGCGCTATGCTGTATGAATTTATTGAAGTGAAAATCTGACTTCAATGACTGCGTTTTCGCAATTTTCAAGAGATTTCTGATACGTAGAATTGACAATATTGACTAGGAAGAGTGGCTAACAAAGTTTCAATCTCAAGATTTATAGAGCTATAAACATTAGTATTACTCTAGATATACTAATTTGTTAATGTTTGTATATACCTGTATCTCGAGGTGAGGAACGCGTTAGTCGCTTTTATTAATCAAAGTCGTCATTTTTATAGACATATCCTAGAGGTGGAACCATGTCCAGCTTCGACGTTTTTTCAGTTTAGGTACCAGAAGACTTATCCCAAATAGCTTCATTAATTACACAGGGTCTTAAAAATCGATTTTTTAGAAGTATAGTCTTTATTGAAAGAAGAACTGTCAGAAATTATACCCTAAAAATTTCAGATAGAAATTCAAAGTATTTTCCGAGTTACAGGCCCTGGAGCATCGAGAACTGTGCAGGTTATATGGGCAAATGCAAACTTTAAACGCCTTTTTCTCAAAACGATATTTTTGTAGTTTGTGTACACGATAGAAATAATTTTAATGAACAGATTAAACTTTATCAGGGCTTATTTTGTAGATAATTAATTTTTATTACATGTGAATGAACTCGTTTTTGATAACAGTTTGATTAAATCATTTGATTCAGAATATAAAGTCGAATTTTTCCTGTAAAAATTGCAATTTTTTTTAAAAGCATGCTGAACTATTAATTTTTACTTGAAAAAGCAAAAAAAAAATTGGTTTAGTGGTTTTAGATAAAAATTGCAGATGCTAGAGTGTACGCAAAAATTACTTTGTATAGCAGTTAAAATACATAGGTATAAATACATCCTTAAAAATTCGAAATTCATTCACTTTACTGTAACTAAGAAAAAAATCATTAAAATTAATGCACTAATCGACGCCTATAATTCGGCCTCTCCGTCCTTAAAACCCGTGATCCGGAGATATGATACTCTCGTAGTTAAATTTTATTTAATCTCCACTATATTAGTAAAATAATATTTAAATTATAATGTAGTTGTACTATTCTATTACTGAATATAGATTCAACAATAAATATATTTAGAAACTAATTTGAATTCCAAAACATCATAAGTTTGAAAATTTGTTTATTTTAATTGTACACTACCCTTTTATGCATATTTTCTTGACATATGATGAATTCACCTAGCAATAATGTTAATTAATGAAAATGAAAAAAAATTGTAAAAAATTATATAATTTAAAATATCTCAGTTTATAGCCTGCATTTTATTTCAAAGCATTATATAACAAATTATACAACTTACAGTTATACGATAAGAATTATATAACTTATTTTTCTAAGAATATACTCAATTGTAAAATTTGTACACAAACAGTTTTACATTTATGAGGGTTTAGTAACAACTTATTCATATATTTCGCATAATATAGTGTTTGTCTTATAGAACCCTAGACAATTATATAATCACACCATATATAATACATCCTCCATCAATTAATGAAGGACGACTCTAATCCCATTGCTTCTGGTCTCAAAATTACGAATTGTATTAGATAATAAAGTATTTGTATAAAATAAAAGAAAAAAATCTTTTTCCCCACACCTGCACCGAAGGTACCACTTTTCCTCCCGGGCGCCTGGAGAGAAATGTGTATTTTCGGTGCTGGTGTGAGGAAAAATAGTATACGCACCATGGGAGGTAAAATGGCGACCCCATAGCTCGCCTTTGGCTCGGGTGGCATTTTACACGTGCTATGGACTCGCCAATTCTTTACCTCCCTAGATGCGTAATATACTATAGTAGGCAGGAATTTTTAACATTCAAAATTTGGTAAAGTAATTATAAAACCGAAACAAATTTACCAAATTCGCTGTGACTCTCAAACAATTTCTAAATATTAATTAAGTTAAAAAATAAGTATCAATAAGAAATATTCATGCTTACACACGTTACATGTACACTCGATGTAGATATATTCTGATTGAATGTTTTGAAAACGTCCCATCTTATTGGTTAATTTCTGTGAATCGGATAATCTCATTGGAGCATTTTAAAAACGATCGATTAGAATATATCCACGTCGAGAGTACACTATATGTGCAGCGTGCAAACTAATACATACGATCACATATATTTTGGCAGTTAGCATGATGCAAACTCTCCATGTCAGAGAACATATATGTAATTTCTACATTAAAATCGTACAACAAAAAACTGTTTAAAGGAACAATTCTCTCTCTCTCTCTCTCTCTCTCTCTCTCGCTCTCTACCTCTCACTCTCGTCATTGTTTTTCGTTAAATTCTGTTCAATCTTAATTTATTCTATGTGTATTATTTATTCTTGTAGTCTTTAATTTATTTAAGTGTTAAGTGTGAAGTGTGGGTGTAATTATTAGCGTGAATGTGTGCATGAACGAAAGAAGAATGTAAGGCGTTTTATTTTTCGACGCGATAGATATATGTGAAATATAAATGTGTATGTGTATATATTACTGTTATCTATTTATTTGTATATTATTAAGTTGACGAAACAATATGTGATACTACTGACTACATCATGATATGTTAGACAATAATTGACGACCTGTGATAGCGAACCAAACTTTTTTAACAAATTTTAACAAAATGTACATACAGCTGTAAATTTTTGTCATTAATGATAAATAAAAAGAATATCTATCTATATATCTATCTATCTCTCTCTTTCTTTGCCGACGCAGCGTGCAACATTAAGCTAATCCCCGTTAAAAAAAAATCCACTCTAATTGGATTCGGACAATCCAATCTTCCACGAGCGAGCGAGCCAAAGAGTTCCACTCGAAAGAATTCCCAAACAAGAGCTCTGTGCATCATCAAAAAGAACGGCCCGCTCCTCCGCGCCACCGGCGCAAACAAAAACCTCGTGCATTTCTCTAACGAAGGCACGAGCGCATAATATACAAATACATACACGCATATACGCAGAGTCCAACCGCCCGCGCGTCTCCAGCCGAGTGAAAAATTCCGTGAAAAACCTGGCGAGAATGCGGGTGAAGCTCGGACTTTGACTAAAGGGACGAGGGCTGCAGCCGGACGGACAAATAGGACGAGAGAAAGCGAGAATGCTAGCTGCAGATCGCCTGGTACGAATATAGCTATAGACTTGCAACTTATAAACGGGGATGGAGAGTCGTAAATCAGGCTTCGGGTATTTAGTTAGAGGAGACGCGAGGAGGATTTCACTGACCATTTGACCAAGTAAAGCTGCGATGTCTTTTTCGCGAGAATCGCTGCAGCGGTGGGCTGTGGAGAAAGTCTCTCGAGGTATTGCCCTCGAGTCGTTTTCTTCCTCTTCTTTTTCTTCTTTCTTTTTTTTCTTGAGGAAATTTCATTGCGCGGCCTTGAGAGAGCACATTTTGGAAATTTACGATATCGATGCGCGTTTATAGGGTATTTATGGGGGCTTATGAGAGCGTTGAGAGGGGGAAAATTATATGGGGGCGATGGTTTGAATTTTAACGGGATTTTCGGGTGATATTTTTAAAGCGACTTGGAAGATACGATATTTTGGGACTGTGATTTATGAGGCTTCATAATTTCAAGGATGGGCAGGCTTGATTTCTAAAAGGGGTTTTCTGATTTCTATAAATTTGAATGACTTTTTTTTGTAGTGAAAGGGGGACGTGTACGCTTGAACCTGTGTTTCTCTAATCATATTTTGAAAGACATATGATAGTATATTACGCATCTAGGGAGGTAAAGAATTGGCGAGTCCATAGCACGTGTAAAATGCCAACCGAGCCAAAGGCTAGGACGGCAAACACGTGCTATGGGGTCGCCATTTTACCTCCCATGGTGCGTATACTATTTTTCCTCACACCAGCACCGAAAATACACATTTCTCTCCAGGCGCCCGGGAGGAAAAGTGGTACTTTCGGTGCAGGTGTGGGGAAAAATCGGTTTTCTAATATATGTAAAAAATTCTTAGGAATCTACACCTTACCAAATATCATTTAATTAAATATTTAAATTTTTTTGAGAAAAAGGTGCATCTCTGCCCTTAGAAATATCGTATAAATAACCTCTGGTTAAATTTCAATGAATTACATACATATTTGCAATAGAAAATTGGTTTAAAAATTTGTAATATATAAAAATACATGATGTTAAATGAATATGTTTGTTTTTCAAATGTTTTCAAAATAAACAATTATAATTAAGAAATGAATTAAAAGAAACTAAAACTCAGCTTTTGAAGGCGACTATATGGCATTGTCATGGACCGGTTGCTGATTAGAACTCAATCGTGATAATCTTTTAAGAAAAATTATTGTCTTTAATACATTATAACATAAACTTTTGATAAAAAATCAATAAATAGCTACAAACTACATGACGCTCGTTGATAACGTAGACTGAGAGAAAGAAATCCTTACAGCAAAGCATATTTCTTAACTGTTAAGAATTATGGATTTGAATACGGGCAAGTGAATATTTCTTAACAGTTAAGTTTTCGGTGACTTGAATTTTGTATTGGACGTTGAACGCGTTAGTTCTTAATAGTTAAGAATTCAAGCACTAACGTTTAAGATATCAATGACTAATATTTAATTTTGATTGTAATGAGAAATTGATGTTTTTATTCCTTATTAATAAAACTATAAATAAATACACTAAATTATAAGATATACTTTCTATATTTTTTTCGTACATATGGAGATTTCCATTGATGGTATATATATAAGCTTGCCGATAATTATTTTTACTTTCATGATATACAATGTAAAGTGTAATAAAAATTTACAAAAATAACTTATTAATTAAGGTGGCTCCGCCGCGTAGTCCCGTATCTATGGGGGCCCCTTGGGGGGTACATATATATTTTTTCTAATAACCCACGCAATTTTCATAGAAATGATTTAGGATTAATTATCATAGTTATTGACAAAAATATATGTTATGATACATAAAAAATACCAAGAATATGCATATATATACATACAAAAATACACTCATTTTAGCTTTTCATTAATTATTTTTTATATTTGACTGGCAATCGGGTATTTTCCAATTTCTTTGGGACGCGAGCTTTGAATCCGGGAAAAACACACGCCGGCCGCGAGATGCCGTATAGTCATAGTCAAGGTTGGTTGTATCGGGACTCCCAAAAATGAACCGGCTCGTGAATGCGTAACTTTCTTGACAAAATGCGATCAATATTCACAGAGTTATATTTTATGCAACTGATTGTGAATATTGTACTTATAATATATTTATTATACAATTATTTTTTTACTTGATTTTCATTTAAAGTCACATTCTCTAACTGTTAGGAAATGTGTACTTCTGCGAAAGAAATTTTCATGCTTTTTCTCAAAGGAACAAGTTCTTAATAGTTAAGAATTATTACTTTTTTGTTAAGAAATTGTCATTTGTCACAAATATTATCAACTCGCGCTGCGACAAATGAATGATTCATTTGCCACAAGGAATTCTTTCTCTCGGTGTATATTTAAAGTTTAAAAGTATTTAGTAACATTTAATTCAATAAATAACTATGTTTTTCAGGAAAGTCTTAGCTGATCAGGAGCCGCTGCTGTATCATACAGTACATACGTTCGTGTTTATTCAGATAAGACAAATCCATCAAAACAATTCTACATCTAGAATCAATCAAAGCAAACCTGCACAGAACATTCCCGATTTTTCTCCAAAAACCGACAAAAACAAATCTAAAAGCCCCGCTAGTGTCCGCATAAAATATATTCCCCGTACAACGTGCCATCCGACGCATTCACGCAAACGCAGACCCAAAATACCCACCCACGCGCCTATACACACACACACACACGCGCGGCAGGGATTTTCCACGCAAAATCCGCCAGACGACAATTCATTTCTCTCTCTACCTACACTATACCTACCCTCTGGTAAACTCTCCCAAACGGCGGCCCGCGTGCGCTCGGCGCGTAAATAAGAAAGAAGGCATGGAAGCAAAGTAGCAGAAGGCGGAGGAGGAATCTCTCGTTTCAAAACCTATTGGCTGCAAACACTTCCTCCTCCACACGCGCGCGTGCATAGTACACTCACACACACAGGCCGCAGATCGGAACCTTCGATTCCGTAGTCTGTCAACCGTCGTTACGGATCGAACAAAGCTGTGCGACCCCCTCCATGCCCTTCCTCCTCTGTCCTGACAGCGAAGCGACTGGATGTATAGGGGACGTCGGGGCGGAACGGGCTGACGAACAATGATTTTGCTTTTCTTGTGTTGAAAGAGTGGAAAACAATTTTGTAACAATTGTTTTTATTTATTAGCACCTTTTTATACGGGCATAGCGCGTTTCTTACACATAAGAATTATACACATAATTATTGTACACAATTTAGCATTGGTCAAATTATATATAGGTATATTTGACCAATGGTAAATTGTGCACAATAATTACGTGTACAATTCTTATGTGTAAGAAACTCACTATGCCTTTATACGAAATGCGAGGTGTATATAAGACATTTACTAAAAATAATTGACACAAAACGAGATACCTCAATCTTAATTTTAGCTTTGGTATGTGGAGTTCTACATATTTAAAATTAAACAAAAATAATAAATAAACAGAGAGATAAATTGTGACAGACATATTTTATGAATTATGATAATATTTTAACTTAAATAATTTCAGATTTTTTGCTAGAAACAATTTTTCTTTTCATGTGCTTTCGATACTCTATTTTGCTCCAAGCAACCTTTTTCGAACTAATAAATATATAAATACCGTAAACCAGGGTGACTTTCAGCCACTTTGGAAATTCGTCTACGTATCTCTATTATTATATCTACAGACATAAAGAAAACTCTCACGTTATGATAGCAGCCTATAGAACATATTCCAAGAATAAAAATTTTTTTTACGTGTATCGTAGTATGAAAATACAAAAACATGTTGGTCAAAGTCACCCCGGTGTTCGGGGTTTTTTTTGAGTCATATGATTAATAATTTATATCTAAGCTAAAATAATCGTATATAAATTAATTAAAATTGATTTAAGAAATAGTTTTTATGTTAAGGAAACTGAATATAATAGTTTTTTATCAGTGAAAGAAACTAATGTCGGAACAGCGGGAAGTTTGAATTAGGGTAGCTAATAAAGTAAAGCTTTCAGATTTAAAAACAGGAAAAAAATCTTCATTTATTAAGTGAGATAGAAATAAATAATAATTATGATTAAAAATTTCTTTAGTCGTATACCTTCAAAATAGACCCACGCTAAATTTTTGTTTGCGTCTGTGAGTGTATAACGCATAAGATAGTATTTTTAAATTTGGCACAAAGTCACTACGATGTCCAAAGTTACCCCAGTCTACGGTACTTTATATTGTTTATCAATTGTGACTTTTAAGGTCGTTTTTCAAAGCTCTTGAATAGCAGTACAACGTCGTGTTCTTAGATTTTTCAAGACTAACCTTCTCTGTTGCCTAGTACAGGTAAAATACCTAAGTCAATACTTTCGATAGTGACTATGCTTTGATAACGTAACTTTTGTCCTGACTGCCTATTATAAGCATTTAAAATGATTGAGACCCGTACTTTTCTACCTTGCTCAGTACACAGATATTAGGGAGATTTCAATTGGTTTTGCGCACCGCGATCGTAAATAAAGGTGACAAGAATATTGGAAAAACATTAGACTATAATATAATATAATTAGAACATTTATAAGAGTGATTCTCAGACTGGATTTAGACTGTTCTTCAAACATAAACAAATATCAAGTATCATTCTCTGGTTACATTCAGTTTGCAAACAAGGATTGATATTGTTGATCAAGCAATGTTAGAAAAACGTTTTAAAAACGTTTCAATTATAACCACCCAACTGCATTATATTACTGTACTTTAACAAAGTCCATTAAACATTCTAAAACCGTTTTAAAACTGTAAACGTTCTTAAAACGTTTCGCGCTGCTCCGCGTACAAACGCCGGCAACCTGTTTCTGCCCCCAGCTCTCCCCCTAGACGAGAACGCCGAGTAAAACGCAAAGGCTGCAGCGGCGGTACGTAGGAAAAGCCTCTCGCTCCGTGCCCGGTGGAAAAGACCCAACCGGGCAAAGCTATTATAAGAGAAAGACCCCGAGAGCTGCACAGTATAGACACTGCCAAATGAATGAGAATTACAAGCGGTGCCAGGTGCGCAGGCGAGCGGCAAGCAAGGCCCACGAAAATGCAAAGTAGCTTTGCGCGGTAAATCCCCGCGCGTGTTTTCCCGTATACCTACCCTGTGTAGGTATATATATATACTGTAGCTTGCAGAGAGTTTCTTCTTCCTCGGCGCGGTGACGTAGAGCCCCGTGGTCCCAGAGTGAGAAAGAGACAGAGAGACTTGCGCCCGCTCCTCGTCGTTCATTGAAGTTTTCACGGAAGCGGAGCTGCAGTTCCCATTGTGCGGCTCGACGCTCGTGCTCCGATATATATATATAATCCGAAGCTATATGGCTATGGCTCTGGCTCTGGCTCCGGCTCTGGCCAGCAGGTTATAATGCCTGTATACAAGCGAGAGGACAGAGATCGATTTTACAGGCGAGAGAGCATGCTGCAGGCGTGTGCGGTAGGTATTGTTTGAAATGTTCGTTGTTACCAACCAACCCCCCCCCCCCCCCGTCCTCCGTTAAATTAGTGTGTACGTACGTCTGCATGTGCACATTATCTTTCTCTCTCTCTTTATTACTGCGCTTCTCTCTTATTATTAAATAGTGAAATAAATTTTCACTACTTGAAACAGTGAAATTTCACTGTTGAAATAGTGAAATTTTAACATTCAGTAAATTAAAAAAATAAAGCTGTTATTAAACGCGTATGTAAATATATACGAGATGTATTAGATATTAATTATGTATTAGATTTTCATTTGAACATTTATATATATTAAAATAAGAAATAAATAAAAAATTTGATAAAAACTTCTGCGATGGGGATCGAACTCTTGTTCACAAGGTTTACAGTCCAACGTCTGCACCACTTGCCTACGTAGGTTGCTTGCATAGAGTAAATTTTATACCTCTTATAATGTGCTGCGAATTTAACTGATATACATATATTGATACAAAGCTACTTCTGATACTTGAATAAATTTTTTAGTTGCACATTACAACAAAAATTAATATTTGTACAAAAATTAATACAAAGGAAATATGGATTAGAATCATAATTAAAAGATTGTTTGCACCATTTTTATTAGTTCATTATTAACTACCAAACTAGTGAAAAATCACTATTGTTCTAGTAAATACAGTTTTCACTGACAAAATAGTGTAATTTTCAATGTTTCGCCAGTGGAATTATTTTCACAAGCTAAAATAGTGAAAAGTTCACTATTTCAAATTAACAGAGCTGGTATCTCTCTCTCTCTCTCTCTCTCTCTCTCGGGTGTTGTGTTATAAGTATATAGGTACAATTCGACCGGCTGTAATCTCGTGCGCGCGGGCATTGTCTTTCGAGTTTCGAGAGCTTTGTGAGGGGAGGAGGTGTAGTTGTAGAGGTGTAACATGCAGGTGTATATGTGTGTACAGTTGATAGGTTGGGTGGGAATATAGAGACGGGATGTTGCGAGGGATGCGAATAATGAGTCTAATGGGCTAGTTGCGTTTAGCGCGCTGCACGTCCCGTAACGTGGATTAGTGTATTATAACAGAGGGAGGGGGCGATGGAAAAGTTGGAGTATATTTGGATCCTGCGTGCGGGGTACAAATTTTTGACAGGCGTTGTCTGTTAAAATGTGTTGGCAAGCATTGGTCAGTAATTTCATAGCCGAATCTCAGATTTGAATTCGTCACGAGGAGTAGCATATTTCAAACTGTCACGAGGAGTAGCATATTTCAAACTGTCACGAGGAGTAGCATATTACAGCACTCGCCACGAAGGGTTGCACTTTTGGAAATCTGCCACGAAGACTAGCACATTACGCCCTTCTTCCACGAAAACTAGCACCATTCGCAATTCTGCCATGAAGACTAGCACCATTCGCAATTCTGCCACGAAGACCAGCACATTTCGCAATTCTGCCACGAAGACTAGCACTTTTTGCATAGAATATGTAAATTTAATTTGTACTGATAAACTGTCGGTGAATCGTGTTGATTCTTCTTTTTGGTACTCAAAGAATTATCCGTTTACACTAGAAAATCAGGATACCCGAATAAATAAAAGTAGCCTGAAGAAATCAGGCGACAGAAAATCGTCAAATCTGCTAGTCTACGTGGCAAACGTCGCAAACGTTCTAGTCTTCGTAAGGGTCATCGGATATACACTGAAAAAAAAATTTGTTAAATCTAAGTAAACGTTTCCTTGAATCGTACTAAGAAAAGATTTATTTGATAATAGGGGCCCCCTTAAAATATCGGAAAGTTATTTATTCGGAAAGCCAAAATATCGGAATATATAAAAAATCGGAAAGTTGAAAAATAGGATTTAGAAAAATTCGGAAATATTTTTACTCAGAGTTAAAAATTCGGAAAATTAACAATCGTATTACTAAAATAACGGAAATTAGATATTCGGAATGCCGCAAATTCGGAATATTAAATGGAGTGGCACGCCGTATTGAAAGTATGCATTTTGTAGGGAATCTAACATTAAAACAGCATATTCTTATTGGTGCCATAAGGCCCATGTAAAAATAAATGAAGTGTCTAGATTTGTAATCAGTTTACATTTGTTAGATATGAGAAAACATAGTTTCCTTTGAATTATTTTTCCACTTTTCGATATGTCCGACTTTTAATTTTCCAAATTTTTAACTCTGAGTAAATATATTTTCTGAATTTTTCTAAATCCTATTTTTCAACTTTCCGATTTTTTAAATATCCGAATTTTAAATATTCCGATATTTTGGCTTTCCGAATAAATAACTTTCCGATATTGTAAGGGGGCCCCTTTATTTAAGTAAATCTTTTCTTAGTACGATTCAAGGAAACGTTTACTTAGATTTAACAAATTATTTTTTCAGTGTAGTGTCTCCGCTTATCTCTGCAAAATCGATTTATACCATTGATTTCATTGACGCCCCGGAAGAACGATTGCGAAAGCTCACTTTACTATGAGGAAAAATTCGCCCAGTGCATATAACTTGCCTTGCCTCGCATTACACCTTAATATCTGCGCTTTCACCTCATACGCACGTGTATTAGGTGTGCATTTATATGCATTCTTACATCCTCAAAGCACTAGCAAACGAATGTATATACCTACACCTATATACTATACGAAAGCCGGCCTCGAAACCTCCAACGGGAAAACAATTTCCCTCTCTTTCATTCTCCCCTTTTATCTTCGAGTATACATTATAGGTATTCCCACACAAAACGGAAAAGAACCGAGAACGTCTCCATCTCTGTCGCTCTCTCTCTGTATTTCTCGGAGCGGCCGAAAAGGGACTAATCCGTCTGTTGAAGATTTTCCTGGACCTCGAGAATACGCACGCGCGCACCTTGAAGTTTTTACACCCGCGTCGTCTGCGTCTCTTCTCTCCTTTTATTTCGGATGTTTGCGCACCCACCGACAAAGAAAGTGAAAGACTTAGGTAGGAAGAATGAAATAGGGAGAGGGAGAGAGAGAGAGAGGGACATTCGGTTTTTGGTGTTATATTATAGAGAATTGGAAGCTCGAACTGTGGCAGTGGAATACATTGTTCATTATTCGTTGATGTTTCATTCGAAGCTCGTGCCTATATAAATATTAGGGCTATGTGCAATTGACAGCATGTTTTATTTTGTTGGATTATCTGGAAATAAGCGGAGATAATGTAAAAATGCTTAGTGACTGTTATGTAATTGATGTTTATTTTTTCAAATGTACTTGTAATTGTAGCTTTAATAAATTTTATTATACAGTCGACTCTTGATGATTCGAATGTTGACAATCTGAATCGTTCGAGAATTTAAAGTTTTTTCTGGATCCCGGACCATTTCCTATCTTAATTAATGTTTTAAACTCGATAATTCGAAGTTGATGTTATCCATTTCAATGATAAACTATGAAAAACAAACTCTAGGTAATACGTATTTTCATAATTTTTATGAATTTGACTCTCGTTAATTTGAAATTAGCTTTTAAAAGTTGAAATAATCTTTTTAAGAACGAAAATTTTTCGATATTTCAAATTTTTTATGAGTCTGGATCGACAATTAAAAACTCGATAATTAAGACTTTGTGTTCGGTCCATTCAACCTCGAATTATTGAAAGGCGACTGTAATTTAATGAGCATTTTAATTACACATTTCTATTGGAGCACATCACTAATCAGTCTGATTAGTTAGGTAATGTTACATACTGGCTAGTAATCCCTATTATAGTGTGTACGTAATGATGTTTACTTATGCAACGTAGATATCGAATTTTCTCATTATCTACACAATTATTAGAAATCTTCGCAGTACTAATGATGAATCTGTAATATATAGAGTAAGTAAAATGTATTGAAACCTACAGTACCTCGAAAGGGTAGTGTTTTCATTGTAAACATTGGAGACAATCAATGGAAAAGTTTCCTTTGACTAAAAATCTAATCAGCCAGTATAATTAATTTTTTTGAATATTACAAACTAATAAAATTTTGTTTTCTGCAAAAATTCTTTCCTTTCAAAATATTTCAGTCTTTCCATACTTTCCACCCTGTATGTATGATCAGAAATCATTCATATTTGATAAATTAGCACTCTTATTATTATTAAAAGCACATTACACTATTTTTTTAATTAACATCAAATATAAGAAAGGTTATGAATTCCATATTTTCATTAGACTTCGACAAACAACTCTCCACTTTTCGGAAAACAGCGTCAATCCAATAAAGCGCACTTGAACCCTGACCCTAAGGGTAATAATAATTCGAGGGCTATATACGAAAGCCTCGAAATCGCTTTCCTTCAGTTATAACTATGTAGCTAGGTGGTGTATGTATGTTCTCTTCAATATTGTATCAGTTAATCAATCTGGAGGCTCGCTCAGTCAGAAAATGAGGCTAAACCGAAAGCGTTAACTTCTTCGTCTTCTATTTAACGCTCGGATGACTCGCGCGGCTGAGAATTGGTATTTTAATCGTGTTTGCTTTCCGAGACTTTTTTCTTAACTTCAGGAAGGAAATTAATTTTGTCGGTTGTTCGATTATACTTCTTTTTTAGTAACAGGGGAATATTGTTTTAATTTTCGATAAAGTTTTAGTGATAAGATAGGTACGGTGGATTAATGAACTTATTCTAAATGGGTAAGCTAATGAATATTTCATAGAGCGATTCGAGTGAAAAATGGCTTTTCTTCGTTTATTTTACGTGCGTCCAATTATAGATTTCTTTTTATAGCCACTATTTATTCTAAGTATAATCTTAAAAACGCATCGAACGAAAAGTTCGTGGGCTCAGAACTACTATACGCTATAGAAAGTACGAGGTCGTCTATGTTGTTTTATTTTATAAGAAATTCATCTTACAAACTGCAAATAACATAGACAGTTTCTTAAATTAATCATTGTAGATTAACTACGCGTAATCTATAGTGATAAAATTAATTTTTATAAGTATATAAAGTGGAAAAGAATGGTGACATTGTTTATTATTAAACTTTTTTATAGATAATCTGTTTATTAATGTAATGCAAAAACACCGATAAATACTCGGATAAATAATGATAATATAATAACAATAATAATGATACATAATACTTAAACACTATAAATTAGAGTATTAGCAACTCGATTGTCAGCACCACCATATTAATTGCACCCTGACGAAAAAGCTGTACATTTTCAAAAAATAAGGAAAATCGTGTAGCGTCCACAGTCTTTACTTCGGTAAATACATTCTCGACCACTACTGGAAGCGGGTGTCGAATAGCACTTCGAGCCTCCCGTCGTCCTCCTCTCTTATCTGATCCGAGCTACACACCATTTGGATCAGGTTTTCCTCTCTATCTCTCTCTCTTTCTCTAGCATCAGTATAGTGGTGCGGCCTATTCACGTCGAAACAGAGAGAGCGAAAGGGATCGTTGAATATATATTTTTTTCCCCAGATGCGTGAGAATCTCATTTACGATACTAAACGCAGGCTACCATTTTCATAGGACTCTGTAAGCGGGAAGCGAAGCGTAATTTCGATGTTTGAGGAGCTGTTACTCGGCGCTTCATAAGAATAATAAGATAATTGTAAAAAGAGACTGGAATTTTGATGATAGTTGGTTTTTGTGTAAAAAGGTGACCATTTATCGGCTAGGATAAAAGGATGTTTAACTACTTAACTTTGTCATTTTTGTGTAAAAATAGCTAGTTTCTGATCTAAAAATCGTTTTATAATTGGTCTAATTTTTACTAGATGATTTTAGACAAAATTATCTGAATAATTGGAATCTATTTCAAGTAGGTTCTGGATAAGTTACACAAGCTTTATGTAAAAAGATAAGGATCGAAATAGTGTTGCATATGGAAGCTCAAAACATTTAGCTTAGGAATAAGAGAATAAAAATTAGGTATAACCTACTACCTATATCTTAAAAATCATCAAGAATAGGATAAAGATTTATAATATAAGAATAAAATTCGGACTTAAGCATTTTATATTATGAAAAAAATTTTGTTAATAGTTAGTTTTCCAAAAATGCATAATTTCGGGTTACCATAATTCTTGGTCAACGGGGGATGCGACGTAATATCATTGCTTATACCGAACACCAAAACCAAAAAGTGATTACCCTTACCGTCAAAAATCAGCATTGAAAATGCAGCGAATAAAACGAATGTAAGAAATACGCCAATTCTTACACCGATTTTCAATTAGATAACAACGTATAACATCATCCCTCTCGCGCAAAAGCCACGCACCTCCTGTCTCATAAAACTTATTTGGTAAGACAGTACAGAGCGAGGGAATATAAAGCCCTGATGAACGCTCATTCGAGCCATGCGCGCGCGCTCTGCCCGCTTGCGACGCAAAAAAAAATCCACTCGCAAAATCCCAGTTTTCCCTCCTATCCTTCTCTCTCCCTCTGCGCAGCGTTCCGCGCTCTTCTTATTGTAATTTCGCTCGCTCTCGCTTTTTCCGACTTAATGGCGGCGGCGCCCCTCCCTCGTCGGCGGCTTTTGCGCTTATTCTTCTGTTCTCCCTTTTTGCCCATTTGAATCTTTGGCTGGGGAGACTCCACTGCGATCCCGGTTCTGGCGCGCGCGTTTTCTCTCGTACACTTTTGGTTCGCTTCGCTGTCGATTTTCTTCTCTCGCGCCGGAGCTTTTCTTCTCGGTGTTTCTCTATGGCTTGCTTGTTTACTTTGCTACGCAGCTTATCGATTTAACACTAGATACTACTCGTTATCGCTTTTTACTCGTTTTCTGTCTCGCGGGGTCTTTTTTTAGTTATTCTTAAGCTTTAAAATGTACAATAAGATAGATTTTTTATAAAGAGAAAAATAAAAAATAATTTGAGAGATTATTATTGGACTTTAGCATGTATAATTTAATAATTACATACCTTTCAGAAGTCATGACACATGTTTGTATAGTATTTTGTATTATACAAAATCAGATGGAAATTATAAATTATACACAAAAGTTTTTCTTTATGAAATTAAAACTGCAAAAGTAAATTGATATCGTATTTTTTTCTGTTAAAGTTTATGATAATAAAATGTAATTATAACTAGATCAGATCTAAGTCCAATTTTATTTAAGATATACGATGGTAAAAAGTGAATATTTTTTTAACAATTACATTTTTAACATTTTTCGATTGCTCCATTTATCAATGTTTTAATGATTATATTACAGTACTGTGATTTACCGCACGGCGTAGTTATTAGATTGTTAAGCTGATATCGACCTGTCATTTTTAGAATATAGCTTTTAACTACCATCGTACAATCTGTAAGTTAATATTTACTATTTGAATTATAAGACATAGCTGGACGGCGTAGTGTTTTTTCATACGAAACTTTAAAAACGTTATATAAATTACAAATGCAATTTGTAACAGATTTTAGTACATGTGTAAGTCATTGTAGACCTGATATCATAGGAATATTTTCTTTATAATTCACTAAAATAACAAGGAATAGTTAAAGTATTTACGTAAAACAAAATTATATATAAGTTCCGTACTTCTCTTTGCTTACCATAAACACTGCAAGTGATCAATTATTCTCTGATAGCACAATCTTCCAAATGCGCCATTTTACATAGTGCACACAAGCTCTGTTTCAGACTTTTACTATATTTCTACTGACAGACGATTGCATCAAGCACTTTGCATCAGAATTTGCAGCAAACTTGCAATAGAAGAGTGCAAACAAAAATACGTATAATCAAAGCTTTCCATTTTTCTGCCACAAGTCTACTGCAATTTTGCTGCAAACTACTTGCAAAAGCATCTTGATAAAAAGATGTTCTTTTGCAGTTTTAATGTAATTCTGTTGCAATAACCCGATACAATTCGCTCTCAGCAGGTCTAAAGTAGACCACTCTCTTCTGCAATTTCTATTCAGAACTACGATGGATTTATTACCAGGGTTGATCATGTACAACCAATGTATTCATGGAATCAAAGATTCTACATCAAGCATAACTAATTTGTTGTAACTAACTAAGTCAATAGTCCTCTGAACTCAAACACTGAAAATTCATTAATTCACCAATCCTACATGTCCACGCTGATTAAACTCAAAATAGAATTTCCACAAACTCCCTCAATAACGATTTGCTCTCAAACCTCCTCAAAACCACACGCCATATCAGCGGAATTTCCAGAAATCCTTCCTCTCTCTCTCCTCATTTTCGCGCTGCGTCTCGCCATTTAATTCACTATCTCTCCTCTCCTCTCTGCCACTCCCTACATGTGCACCCACCCTCTCCCTCTCTCCCAGAGACAGAGAGTTCAAACACACACACACACCCATATATGCACGCATATACATACATACATACATACCCACCGCCGCCCACGTTGAGCCGGCTATGCGTATAGGCGTCGCGACGCCGGGCGTCGCCGCGCACAGTCGTATGCTCGTCGTACTACGTAGTTTCGCTCTTGGCTTGACCTTGAAAAGCTCGCGCCCACGCGCAGGGAGGACTAGCAGCCGCGCGCGGGAGGGAGGAATGGAAATTCGCGGAGTGGGGGGATGGCGATCGTTTTCGTTCATCGACGCGCGCTGCCTTGGCAGTCACCCCTGCTCGCGCGGTTCAACCGCCCCTCTCTCTCTCTTTCTCTCGCTGCGCGAAAGCGCTAACGACCCCCGGAGTAGAGAGAGAGAGAGGTGTAGGAGGGTGGCGCATGCGCCGGTGGAAGGGTATGCGGCGCTGATGAGCCGGGGACACGGGTGAATCCGCGTGGAGATGGAGAATCGTTCGGAATGTTTTTTTGTAGCTTTTGACGGGGTGTTTTTGTAATGAGTGGTGGTTCTTTTGTAAGGTGACTTTATGTGGAGACTTGGGTTGTATCGAGCGAGGACCCCCACGAGGTGCTGAATTAAATTTTGGTTGAAGTATCTCGATCGAATTTCGATGAGAACGTTGTGGACTGTTTCTGAACGTCTATGCGAGAAAATTATTTTGATGATAAATAAGAGACCGGTAATGTATAGGTACATTCGTCGGAATAAACATATGATTGATGATTAGTTTGAATTTTTGTATAGTACTGATGGTTTATTGGATCGAATGATTGCATCCGCAATATCTTTTCTATTTGATGGTCAAGTCATAATTATGATGACGTTATTGGATTATCCATTAAACAATCTTCTATTTCATATTCCGTTTGTTAAGAACTATGTTTTTATAATTTACTAAGATTGTGTGTTAATAATGATTTTATATAAGCTTAGTATTTTAAACAGATTCAAAGTTTAGTTAAAAGAACATTTTTGGATAGCTTCAAAGACATCTATAATTTTGTAAAAACGCACCAAAAATTAGTTTACTGTAAGGTGATATTAGGAAGTATGTACACAAAGATTCACTCTTTTACTTAATGGCCAATAATACTCTGTAAAATACAAAATATATATTTTTTATTTTTATATAATAATGAAATGGAGTCACCTGATAATGATTATAGATGCTAGACAAATTCGTTGCTCATTCGTGTCATTATTCAGACGGTAAAGAAGTAAAATTAATCCTATTTGGAACATACATAATTTCGTACTGTACTTCAAGAAATACCTTTAAACGTTCCAGATTCAAAAGGAAAAATAATTAAAGCTAGTTTTTTGACTGACAATAATCATTTTTTATTTAAAATTGCCTTAAAATGCTCACTATTTTCTAAATTTTGCTCTAATCCTCAATTTATAAAGTTCAAGTTCTGTTAAGAATTTCAATTTTTGTTAAGAATACCTTGAAGAATATATTCTCAAAATTCCAATCAGATTCCTTATTTGGTATATGCGAGGATCATTTTTTGTTCAAATTCTGAAATTTGATAAGACGATTCATCTAAGGGTGACTATATGACTCAAAAACATTTTTTAAGTGTAGAATTTTATTTTTTATGTATCTGATAGTAGTACAGAATAAACCAAATTATTTTCAATGTAAAGCAAATGAGAAAGTTAATTTTATTATGGAAAATAAATTAATAGATAAATTATTCAAAATCATAAAAAAGACCACCAGAGAACCAACTTAAGATTTTACTGAATACTGTGCCATACTAAACTAGTCTCAGACTGACAAAATCTAAACAATCAATAATACTTAATTTTATTATTATTATAGTTCTTACGTATAGCAAAGGACCCTTCACAAAACTAATGTAAAAGAGCGTACAGTGAAATGGGGTTGGATTTAATGAAAACCTTCATTAAATCCAGATTAAAAGTCCTGATTTGGGTTCTAAAGATTTGAAAATAGTCAGTTATCGAGACCGCGAAGACTTTGTGGTAAGAATTCGAATGCAAATATTGATTACTAAAAGAATCAGTGAAAATTACACTGATTCCCATTATAAATAACGAAGGTATCTTATCAGTCTAGCGATTAGCTTTTTATCGTGTGCTGAGGTAAGTGGTTAGGGCACTTTGAGAGGATTGGGGACTTTTTAGCAGTGGATTTTCGAAAAATTTTAGTTTTGAAATGGATCGTTCTAGAGCTTCTATTTCGACACGAGAAATCTTTATACCATGCTGGGGAGTTACATTTTATAGATGAAAACGTTAAGTTGAGAACTTTTATGAACGTCGTTATTATCCCTCAGTTTGCTTTCAAAGTTTTTTTGCAAGTAATGAAAAATCTACTGATTTCGTATTATTGTAAACTACTTTCATTATAACAATATTTTTAGATTACTAGAAAAATGATATTGCTGCAGCATTTTAAATTTTTGAGAATAATTCATTAATTTATATAATATTCTACTTTTAATAAGTGACATCTCTTGAACAGATCTTATTTTTGGCTACCAACGATATTCCTAATTATATAGAATAATTATTTATATAAATCATGACAAATTTTTACATTTAATATTGTTATAAAAGGTCACATTGAGGATTAAAGGATTAATGAAAATCTATTTTTAATCCCAATAGAGAAAAACAAAGTATTCGTAGAATTAATTCATAACTGATAAATGTTATACTCATATGTATATACACTAAAAAAGCAAACACACCGGCTAATCGTCGAATTCAATGTACATCTAAAATATAAAATTTAACAGACGCGCACGTGCAGGAGTAATTCGCACATAAAACTTTGACTAAAACTCCTACCCAAAATTCTCTGTAGAACGTTAAACAAAACATTCAACCGCGTTTTAAACTTCTACGAATTAAACCTTCATATCCCAACACAGTATCCTTATAAGCACGTAGTTGTACATTTTCATTGAATTCAAATATCAAGCGCATACTTATATGTCATGTAAATCTACATACATACAGACGCGCGCGACCGTAGATATTACGCATACGTCTCCACATTATATACAATCGTGACATTTTATAAAACCTCGCTATCGCATTCCTCGACAATTAGGATGTTGCATATGATTTTATTTTATTATATATTTCAATAGATTATGTAAAAAGAATTAGTAAAACGCAGGTAACGATGGCCACAACAAGGCTTACAAATGTGTCCACCGCATTTAATTCAACCCAATCCACTTCAAAACGAAATCCTTCATTTTCATACTAACATCCCCGTTCCATCGATGCCTAACACCGAACCCACCCACAATCGCGAATGACAAAGCGCGCCGAGCCGCAGGCAACAGGAGACACACGACTCACCCACACACACACACACACACACACACGCGAGAGGAAAAGATTTAATGAAGTCGCCGAGCGACTGTATAATACGTACCTACACAGCGCGTATACCTATACCGCGCGAGCTTTTGCGGGGGCGCTCGCGACCCGGTCAATACGCGCGTGGGCGCTGGCTCCTGCGCCCTGGATGGGGTGTATACAATTCTCCGGCTCTCCTTTTCTCGGGGGGAGGGCTGAAGTTTGTTTGTTTTTTCGCTCGATGCCCCCTCGGCCAACGCGCTGTGACTTTTTAAATGTTTGTTACACGGTTAAGGAGTCGTTGCCGGCTTTGGAGCTTTTTGACGGAGCGGATTATGGGGCTGATGGCGATGGATGATTTATGGGGGTTTTGGGGATTTTTGGAGGTAAAGTGGGTGGCTGGTGGATGTTTGGTTTGGAATGGGGAAGATGGTTGAGAGATAGGGGGTGTGGGTTTAGTGTTTGACAGTGGAGTTTGGTGTTTTAGATTGGGGGGGTAATCGGATTTTAGGGTTGAAGCGAAAAGATCGAAATTCAGGATTCAAGTATAGTCATTAAAAGCCTTTACGTAATGTCTTCGTTAAAATTAAACGCATGAGTTAATCGCTTGTTAATTAAGGCTTCAAGTAACAGTGTTTAAGGTATGAACCTTGATGGGATTTTGTTAACCTTCTCTTGATATGCAGTTTCTTTCGGTCGCGTGAAATTTGATTTTAGTCTCAAAGCACAAGTATATAATGCTTATAGTCAGAAAACGATCCTTTGATGACGGTAGAATGTTATGTACTATCAAGATCGATAACTAGAGGAATTTCATTAGGACCAAAATGTACGTGAGAAATAAGAAAGTTATGTTCCTTATTCATAAAAGGAGTTTAGTCACTAATAGAATACCACGTATCTAATATTCTGAGAGAAACTCATTTTGGGACAATATGATCAATATGTGTATGATTAATAAATACATTAAAATAGTATTCAAATTTTGAACAATTTTAAACTAATTGAAGATTCTATTAAAGTAACTACTAATACAGAAATGTTTCCTATAGAAGCTGAGGTTCAGATCATTATTTAATTTACTTTAAAAAAAGTCATTACACGATACTATTCCAAAATATTGTACATAACGCACAACAACTACACGCGTTTCAATATAACTTTAATTTACAACGTAATCAAAATATATGTCAACGATAATTCCAGTTCAGTGTCCATCTCAAGCTACAACCCTGCATAGCAACGCGAAAGCACCATTATTCGAATCCGCATCCCGTCAAACGAGCAAACAACACTATCTCGTTCTCTCGTGAAAGAGACAAAATCGCGAGAGAGAAAGTGTCGTCATCGTCGCAATCGTCCTGGCACCGCACGTGTCGTCTTCTCCAAACCTCTCCCCCCCAAGAAAATAAAATCTCTCTAGGAGATAGGTATATAGCTCAAACTTCCGCATTTCCCCTCTTCCGCTCCAAGGAAAACAGCGCGAAAAGGCGGAAGTGAGGAAGCGAGCATTATAGTCCCACTGTATACACGTATATTTCACCCAACACACGGGGTCAACGCGCGCGTCACTACCACCTCCCCCCCTCCCTTCTCTCTCCCGTTCAAAGTCGAGGCCAGAGTATGTACATAATACGCTGCCGCCGCTGCACCCTTGTATATTACCCACCCCTCCGCGGGAACTCCGCGGGAAACCAAGTGAAGCGAGAGAGAGACTGAGTGGAAGCTCGTAAAGGACCCCGGAAAGCCATCAATGAACGTTTTCGCCACGGTGGAGGAGGCTTCTATAACGGCCTCGTGTGGTGCACGCACGACCGCGATGACGTCAGTAGAGAGAGGAAGAGAGAGAGTAGCCGGTGGAAATTTCGCCTACAGGCGAGCTTCTGCTGCTGCACCCACGTGTCGCTGCATCTTTCTAACATACGGCTTCACAGGTTGTGCTATATAGATAGCTACAATATAGGTATATCACCCCTGCTGCCTTTGACTGTATTGCGATTTGAGTATTACGTGGGATTTTGAGGGCTGCGTGTGTAACAAGAGGAATAAGGAGGGGTGAGTGAGTGAGTGAGTGAGTGAGTGGGTTGTGGATTGTGCGTGGGGATTGGTGAAGCTTGAATGGAAGCTTGCGGAGTGAAATTTCGTTTGTTACTTTGTGTGTTTGTTTGCTGTTGAAGAAGGATTGGGTTAAGTAATTTGAAGAGCTTGAGTTTAGTGGAATTTAAATTGAAATACCAATTTGACCTCGACAATTCGAAATTCACGAATTCGTGTACTAGGTTCAAGTTAGCGAAAATTTTGAATTACTAATTATGTACTGAAGGTTTAATAAGAAAACAGTATAGCATATAATAATAATTTCTCTATAATTAATAACACACGCGTTGATAATAATAATTGTATTGTAATTATATTCGGTTGATAATAAAGAAACGCGCATATGTGTTTGTGTATGCGTGTAAGTGCATGTCTGTGAGTGTGTGTGTGTGTGTGTATGTGTTAGCGAATGTGTGTAAATGTATGTGTGCGAGAACGTGCGTAAATGTGTGTACACCCTAGTGTGAGAAATCTATTAAATCCTATTCACAAATGCAAAAATTGCATATACATCCTATTCGCAAATAGGATCTTTTCATATTTGGAAGAAAGAATTAATAGGATTTAATAGATTTCTCACACTAGGGCATATGTATGTGTGTGTGAGTGTGTGAATGTGGTGTGTGTAGAAAACAGAAGGTGGAGGAGGAAGGTTGAGTGAGTGAGTGAGTGACTGGATGAGAAGGGTGTAGACACTGCGAGAGGTAATGTATGAATGGAAGCTTGCGGAGTGAAGTTTTGTTTGTTTTTTTGAAGAAGAGAGACTGGGATAGCACTCGGGGTAGTATAACATTAGAAAAGCTGGATTTTGGTAATATTTAATTTTAGATGTTGTTGAACCGTTATAGTACGAAATTCAGCTTCTATTGGAAGCTGGTTGTAATTTAACATTAATGAGCATATTTTAAATACTTTTGAATTAAATTTATGAATTTTGTCATATATATACACATTTCGAATAATTATGAAGATTCATTCACAAGCAATAAAATACATTTATAAAGAAACATGGATAATGATATCTTTATAACAATATACAAATTGATAATACCTAATCGATCATGTTTTTTAGCAAATACAATTTGTAATTATATAGACATTAATTGTATGACTAGTTCTAATTTTAAGACCATTTTAAAAGACAAATTATATGTTTTTGAATAGTATTCACAACTGTAGGTGCGATTGACATTTTATTCTTATTTATCATACATGTTTTGTTTGTACATGTTTCATAAATAATAATAAAATAAAATATTTGTAAATGACATTTAATTTATAGTTAATAAAGAGATATGAATATGCGTGTTTGTATTTTTGTTTATGCATGAGTGCGAGAGTGATAATAGTGAGTGAATAATGGCTGAGAACAGGTGGGTGGTGTTGGTGGTTGTTAGAAATGAAGCTTGAATGGAAAGAAAGAAAAGTTGGATTTAAAATTTAAATTTATCACAGTTGAACCTTAATAATATGCAATTGAGGAGTTTCAGATTGTAATTTCGAATTATCAAATTTCGAATTACAATATATAACATTTATTACAGATTCATTTAAAATAAGTAAACAAATTGAACAATAATTTCTCTACAATTATACACAAATTGATAACAATTGTAAGTGGCATATAAACAATATGTAATATTTCTGATCATTTATTAACATCTGTTAAGACTATTTCCTGTCTACAAAGGTCTATTTTTAAAATTAGAGATCCAATGTTGCTCATGAATGTAAAGTTTGTTATTTACTATAACTTTAGTTCTTAAATGATGATTAAGTAGCGCTGTCTGCAAATATTTAACATTATTTGCATATAAGCAAGCATGCCATTATATCGACTGGGAAATAAAAATAACGATAACGAATGAAAGAGGAAACGAGCAGAATACGAGTAAAAGCGAGTAAAATAAAAAGTAGCTGTGTACCTATACGAATTGGCTTCCTAAAGCAAAAAGCACCATCTGTAAATTCTGTACGGCGAGTCCATAAGAAGCTTAGTAGAGGGGCTACACGTGTATGAGTTTTAGTTTTGCGATTTTTTTTAGTATGTTAGAGATAATATCATCGATCCAGTGAAAATGCATTTGAAAGAGCATAAAATTACCTAACTTTTCCAACCCGAAATTTTTAGTAAAGTAATTTCCTTCGTTTGTTATAAACAAAAATGTTTCTTTTTCTTTTTTGAAACTGTTATATGTCAAAAACGATTGATGGAAATTTACTAAACAAATTTGTGATGATTATAGTAACATGGAGTATAATAATCCAGTAAAAATTTTAAGCCTTTTTATTTTTCTCTTGCCGAAAAAAAAATCATTTTGTAAAAAGGAGCCCACGTATGGCCCCCCGGCTAAGCTTCTTATGGACTCGCCGCATAGAATTTGCAGATGGCGTTCTTTGCTTTAGAAAGCCAATAGAGCGATATTGAAGGATGCTATAAATGATAATAATAAGAAATGTGAAAGAAATAACCATGCAGGGATGGATATGCGTACCTATTAAGTTAGGATTCAATATATTCTATATTATTGACTCGCAAATAATCTTTAAAAAAATTAATAAAATGGCGGAAGGAAATGAATCGAGAGAAAAATATACTGTCGAACTCTAAAATTTAAAAACCACACAAAACCTAAAACAAAGCAGCCAACTTCACGGCGAAGCAAAGTCTCCCGAGAGCAATCGAACCTTCGACAAGCCAAGACGAAGAATCTACAGGGTAGAATGACGCAGATCTCTACTTAATCCCGGTAAACTCTTAGAAAATAAAAATAAAAAAAAAGCCCCTCCCACAGAGAAGATTGCTCCCAACGAGCACGTCTGCACCGGTAGGGGTATACAGAGCTACACATACACACCCCTACCATAGATACATACACACATACACACCCATATGTACCTATCTCGCGAGATCCGCGAGCGGGGCGGAAAAGCGGCGACGGCACTGGAAGTCAAGGTGAGAGCCGCGTGCCCCTCCCCCCCGCTCCTCTCGCTTTCATTCGCGATCGTTAAGCCGCGAGTCGTGGAGGGGAGGGGTGCAGGCGCGGAGGGGCGCCCACGCGCGCAGACGTATTATACGCCGGAGGGGCGCGCGCACACCGGCCGGTGACGTCGGTCGCTCACTCCATTCATAAAGCTCGAGTATGTATACCGCGCGGGGAGCTGATTTTCCAAGTATGTGTATGCGTTATACGCGCGCGTGTAAGCCGAGCTTTTTTGATGTTTCATTGTTAGCGGGAGAGGGTAGTTTTTGTTTCTTTTGTTTTTGAGTCTATTTTTAGAGGGAGGTTGCATTGTGGTGCGGGAGGGGGTGGGGAGGGGGGTTCGAGGAGCTTTTGTATGACGTTTGTGTGTGTGGGAGGGTGGGGGGAGGTTAATTTTTTAGATGAGGGTTTTTATGAATGGGAATGGGATGAGGTAGTTGCATACTATGATGGTGATACCGAGATGATTCCTGCTTTATCGGCACTACGATTTCCTTCTTTTTTTTGAATGGGTTGTAAATTTTTCTTTTTTGGAAAAAATAGTCGTTCGAATAAATAGTCTTTTCCTTCAAAACAATTTTTTGAACTATTTCATCAATATTCTATTATTCTATTTTATTTTATTCTATTCTATTCTATTCTACGCTATTATCAATATTATCAATATTATCGGATTTTCATCTCCAAAACCTTATACAGTCGACGGAAACCAAATTTCACATTGACATAATATTGAGGAAATTGCTTGAATATTTCGTTGTTTATCATTTATTGACAATTGTAGATATAGACGCTGCCAAGCTGCTTCCATTTAAAAGAATATTCGCCAACTCGATCATAAATAAAAAAAATCTACTTGTCTACACGAATTCAATTTAGATTCTCGTACAGAGGCTTTTGAAAGACTTTACAAATCTACCAATGGAAGGACTTTCGACAAAATTAAAAATGAATAATTTAAAGAAGTTGAAGTTAATGTTAAAAATATATCAAAATAATGAAAAATGTTTCTCATCAAATCACCTGTTGCAAGCCTGATAGGTAAGATAACAGATAGTTCCATCTTACAATTAGACACCACAGATTGTTTTATTTTCCCTAATTAAAAAGATTTGTCAGAATTCTGCAGAATTTTTTCACAAGCATGAATTTTGTCTTTTGTTACGATTTGATCACTAATTATAACCGATTCCTATATTTGACAAATTCTGTAATTTTCTGACGAATCATTCAAACATTTATGTATATAAATGATTGACATAGCATACAAATTTTGTTTTATTTTGTAACTCACTTTTTGCGGTGTATAACAAAACATACCTGGTTACATATGCACAATGATTAAATAATCAATAATATTTTAAACCCTATAACTCTCTTTTCTTTTTAACTCGCACTTTTTGCGATGTATAATAAAAACATACTTTGTATAACCAATTCCCACAAATTCATCCGACCCTTATTACCATATTGAAAGTACAATCCTGAAATGGATAATTCACCAAAGCAATTGAATCCACAACCCTTCCTAAACTTAAAATTCTCAAAATTACGAACTTTCCTCATCTCCTGCCTACAACCCTTCGCTTTAATACTCTTCGCCCCTCGCTCGAAAATTATTCAAATTCGCGCAGCTGCGCTCAAACAAAACTTCGACGCGACCCACAATACCTCGATTTGCCGCAGCGAACGATAATAAAAGCTACTCGGTTAACAAATTATTTCTACAGATGTCTGTAATAAGATAAAAATAAGATACGAGTTTAAAAAATGTACCCTTTAACACCCACTGTCCATATAAGGCCAATATAATAAGTTTCAAGTGTGCTGTAAAAAGCATTGATCAATAAATTAGGGAATGTACCGGTTTAATTTTGTCAGGTGACTATAGAAGAAAGTACGGAAGATGGTAAAATCTATTTTATTGTTTTGTCTTACTAAAACTGCAATATTAAATCGGTGCCTCCCATAAAACTGACTACGAGAATGTACCAAATTACCTACGGTCAGGATGAGTCCTTTTTTACACATTTAGACAAACATATTTCCGGTCTCTATTCGGTTAAATAGCTATTGCTAAACTTAAATAAACACACGCTTAGATAAAATGCGTTAAAAAATATTTTTAATCTTTCCTGACTTCAAAAAGATATATGTCATTTTAATGATGCGTTCAGAAAAACATTGTAAGTAGTATAACTAAGAAAATCATGGCGTTTATAAGTAAATGAAGCCAGCTAACTCGTCAACTTCCATACCACAATTTAGAACTTAAAAATATAAAGCAAAAGTAAAAATTGTGGAGTATTGAACTTTCAACCACCATATTGTAAAATCCATCTTATTTCCAAAAAAATAAAGGGTACATACATATTTTCATCAAGTTATCAACATTTTCTTCGAGAACTATGAAGATAGAGTAAAAATATGTCGAGTAATGAACCTTAACAAATATTCAACGCCGAGGTATATAGAACTGAAACTCCAGGATTTTCTTATTTATACCACTTACAATCGTAAATACGTTTTAAATTGATATCGATCGAGCACCCGAAGACCTTCCATCTTATGCCAGTGCACAAGGTCCATCGGTACCAAAGGATCAAAATACCTTGGTTATACGAAGTTCGTACACACGCACACTCGGTCTTAATTTGGTCTCGAAGGGGTCGGTGCGCGTAATCGATGCGTTATGCGCGACATCTCTGCCTATATAACCGCCTGTCGCAGGATGTGTCAAGTGGAATTCACGGATCGTATCTACCTATCTCTGACCGTGATTCTCGCACGCCGGAATTGTTCGGCTTTCAGAGGCGACAGTGCGAGTCGAGTGTGTTCGTATTGATTGGCGAGACGAGGCGACGGCGAAAGCGAAAATAAAAACGCCTCGCGACGGTATTTCTGGCAGCGGACGGTGTATAAATGACGCGAGGTGGTATTGCTGCTTTGTAAAGCGTATAATTGGCGGAATTCGTTTGTTCACCCGAGTATGGGAGGTGTAATATTCTGAGTGGGGTTTGCAAGTAATGGTGCAATAGTCAAAGTGGGTTGTGTCTGTATATGTGTCGATGATGAATATTGTATTAGCGTAGATAACTCAGATGTCAGAACCAATTGAAATCTGGCTTAGAGGCGTCGTCGAAGCCATAGAATAGGTATCTTAAAATAGACACTGAAAGAAAATTCAGGTACGGCTAATGCGGAAATCGAAAAATCGCGTGCGTCATCGCGATGTAGGTATTTAATCTTTTACGAAGCGATAAGTTCACCAGAAGGTAAACATTGTTTCCATTGTCTTTTTTTTCTTTGGTACTTTAGTTCTTTTGTTAAGTTATATATAGACTCATAGTTAGATATAATTTTTGATCGCATACATATTTTAAATTAATTATACTTAGTAAAAGTGCATTTAAGACTTTTTCAGAGAAATTGTAATGATGTTGTTTTGTATCTGCAATTGTTTGAATAGAAGAACATATATACCTAATTGACATAAGATCAACATTACCCCCAAAGTACGTTAATAATCTAAATCTATATTTTTTACTAAACATCTTTGATAGGTAATTTTCGCCCCCATTGAAGAATCCAACAAACAGTTTTTATTTGTTAACTGCAAAATATAAAAAGCCTTAGAGTAATATATAAATGTAGATTGTGCAATCATTAACCTCAGTCTTAGTAAGTTAACCAAACTCTTTATCATAGCCTTCCCAATCTTCGTCATTTATGACTCCTGCATTTTTAATGAGCCATTTATGGCAGAGGTTGGGAAAGCTCCTAGGGAACACACCTTGGCTTCTTTCCACGATCCTCTTTACCATGGAGAATTCATAGTAAAATCAAATTTGAATCTGAGAGCAATTTCACACCCTATACTGCATGCCTACCCGGAAGTTTCCATTTCAAAATTTAATTTGTCTTTGCTTCAAATAATCAAAGCTAAAAAATAAATTAACCATCCAGGACAATTTACATCCATCCTCTCCTCTCTACAACCTATATTTTATACATACATTTACATACATATTCACACACATACATTTACACTGCATACACACTTTCCATACACATACACACATTTGCACACATATACACGCATATTTACACAGATACACAAAAGTACACACATGCACACAAGCACACGCACATACACATACACGCACTCAGAAAACGATCCCTTTATCTCAAGAGTTTGTCCTCTCAAAAAAGATACCCGAAGGAATTCCATTTCGAGGAATTAGAATCCCCTTGTATGGAAAATAAGTCATCTATACAGTAGGAAGGAGAAATTAATTTTGCTTCAAAATTATTCCTTTTTCCACAATAGTATTCTGTTCCACACAAATGGAATTCCTCTATGTATTCTTTTGTTTCTTTTTCGAGAGGACATCCCGAGGGACATTCTCGTGGGACAAAAGGTTCGTTTTCTGAGTGCACATTAACACTCTTGCAGACGCATTTACACAAATAAACACACCTTCACACATACACACACTCTCTCTCTCTCTCACACATACACCATGAAAACCCAGCGCAATAGCGTCGCAAACCAGACATTACAAAAGTACAATCCTGATCGTCTATCTGGCTCGGAAATGAAAAGTCGTCCCCCATATCGATCGTCCCGTTCTCCGATATACATATACATACGCGCGAGCGCGCGCCCGGCACCGGGGCTAATGTCGTGCGCGCGCGCGCGCGCTTACGCAGGCGGAGAGAGGGCGCGCTCGCGGTTCAAGGGTGAAAGCCGCCGCCGCCGCCTACAGGGGTGAGAGAGAGAGAGAGAGAGAGAGAGGTGGCTAAAGAGTCAGAGTCAGGGGCTGCGCTGCGAGCCGGGGCGCGAACCCTGACATTGGCCCGCCAAGGGCGCCCCCTCCGACGGCGAGCCTTGCCGCAGCCGGCGGACGTCACACTCCCGGACTCTCCCCTCTCGCGGCTCTCGGGGTGTACACGTGTATAACTATAACGGCTCCGGGGCTATATAGGGATAGGAGGAAGCTTCGCAGATCGAAGGGGGTGTATATAGGCTGATTTTGAAGATTGAGGGGGGTTTGGGATGATCGGGCTGATTTTGTAAATTTTGAGGGGGTGATTTGTGGAAGGGTGGTTTGAGGAAGAGGTGTGGATGGTGAATTTGGATGCAATTCGAACGGATGTAATTGTGACGGATTCTGAGAGAAGCGGGATAGGTGTTATGGGGTTTCAAAGGGGCAAGAGATTTTGGCAGATTCTTTCGGTTTGTGGCGAAATTTTTCGATATTTGCAAGAATTTGTCAGAATGGTTCGAAATTTTCCTGATTATTACAGAGTTTATCCAAATGTTTCAGAATGTAACAGAATTTGCCCGCATATTACAGAATTTGTCCGAATATTTCAGAATGTACCAGAATTTTTTGGAGTTTGCCAGAGTAATTCGGATTTTGCAAAAAATTTTCAAAATCTGTTAGCATTTTTCTGAATTAAGTACAATTTTTCAGTATGTGCTTAAATTTTTCAGGAATTGTTATCAATTTTCAAAATTTATCAGAATTTGTACAAATTTGTCTGATTTTTCAAGAATTTCGTGGAATTCGTTAATATTATAGGAAATAGCTTGTCACAATTGATAATACTTCTAGCAGAAATCTGATACACTCTGGGAAATTCTAAGAAGACTGTTAAAGAATACTAAGAAATGCTGAGAAATTTTACGAGATATTGAAAACTTCTAATGAACAATTCTGACAAATATTTAGAAATTTTTTGCTTTCTGACATAACATAATAAGCAGTTGTCAAATTGAAACAGTAATAATTAACAATTTTAACAATTGCTACATACGATAGTAATTCTGCCATATTTTCTATCTGTGATCGTATAACAAAAATGAGATGAATGTATAATATTAAATTTTCAACGAAGAATTCTTTTTTTTACGCTTACTCTACAACCATTATTATACCAATAAGAAAAATCCAAGAATCTCATCAAAAATCAAATTCAAAAGAAAAAGAAAAATACAAAACAACCGTCGTCGCGCATTGTACATTCATTACGCCCAGCATTCTTCGATCTCCCTCATCTCGATTCCGCGAATCGCCCTCGGGCTAGCTGCTCCCGGAACCACCGCCATCGCTATAAAAAACCTGCACGCACCGCACATAATAATCCACCAAAGGCGAAGCAGCTCGCAAATTAGCTCTTCCGCGTCGAGGAAGACAGCACCAGCAGCAGCAAAACCTTCAATACTAGAAATTCCTCCCGCTCGCTTATACCCCGGGAAGCGCGCAAAATACTTACATACAACCACGAACACCACCGCTGATTCATAAATCCCGCGCCTCGGCACGTGCGCGTAAAAGCTACACACGCGACCCGGACGGCGAGCGTATTAAGGTAAAGTAGGTAGTACTTGGACACGTTTTGAATGAAAATACAAAATCAGTGTTTGTAGAGCCAAAACTCAATATTTTTCCTAAATCTGTAATCTAATCGTTAATTCGGTATGTTTTACTGTTATTAGTACAAGAAAAAATACGCTGACATACTTTTTTATACTAAAAATGTAAGTTTAAAAATTCAACTATATGTCGCAGTAGTTGGACATCATATCTCAAGCTTGTCCCAATACTTGGACATAGTTAGGACCTAGTAGTTGGACAAATGAATTAAATGTGTCCAACTACTGGGTTCAGAAAAAGCAGTGGACGTAAACTTGGACAATACAATGGGCCTATTACAGTTTTCGACATAACCTCAAAATGTTACATTTACATTTATAACAAATTTAAGACGTAAATTAACATAATTTTGGTTAAATTACATACTACACATCATAAACTATCCGCATGAATGCCAATGAATACATCTTTTTATCATCTTTATCGGTAATTACACTCTTTGTCACTGTCCAGGTACCGGTCACAATTTTCATTTTGTCCAAGTACTGAACACTTTACCTTACGTAGCCGTATACGACGCTGCATAGGCACGCGTGTACAGGCTCGCGGGTTTTCGCGCGTAGGCGTGGGTGTATATATAGGTATACAGTAGCTGAAGATGTAGAAGTGGCGCGTGTGTGTGAATGGTTTGTATGTGCGGGAGGAAAGTCACGGTGGAGGGGAGTGCGTTGTGACGCAATGTCGAGGTGGAGCGCTCGTATTTTCCGCGGCTTGATTCGGGATGTATAATATATACGCGAGAGCCTGGGGACGATCGTGTTTGGATAATGTTCAGGTTCGCGTGGTATGGCTGTGTGTACTGTGTGAGTATAACAGCGTGTTTATTGGGTGACGCGCAGGTGGAGCGAGGAGAATTGTTGGTCGCAGGCTGTTGCGGAGAAAGTAATTGATGAATTACTGCGACGTTGGTGTGTAGCGAAGCAATAGAGGTTTTAAGAGAATTAAAATGTTGATTAAGGGGGTATGTTCTTGATAGTGTCACAGGCAATTTTCAGTTTTATAGTTTGTGGATTATTTAAGAGGAGCAGATGAAAGTTATGATGGTCAGCCTCTTTCCTCGATGTTTATTAATATTTCTAGAGTGACTACAAAATTTATTATTGAATATTCTTGTGAAAAAAATTCATGATTTAAAAAATGGTTGTTGTTTAAAACGAAAAATTCAAATTAATTTTGAAAATAAAAGCTTTTCATTTTTTAATTAAATTTTCTTTTATCGGGCTGTTCAAAATGGAAACAAAAATATTTTTCATTTATTCTGGTAACTACTATGCAGCGAAACTCGTTTGAATTTTTAGTTTTAAATAAATAGATAAGGCAAAATCATATAATTTTTTATACATCACTCGAGCGTCAATTTAATTTTTTTTGCTTTAATTAAATATAAAAATTCGTAAATCTTTTGAAACGTTAATAAATATAGAAAAAAGGTAAATGTATACCAGAACCCCTATTAAATAAATAATATTATGTTGTGAAACAATCATTTCCCAATAACGTACTATTATTGTCTTAAATACTAAAATTAAAAACTATATTATTCAATAACACTGTCCTTGTACTGCCTCGATCTCTATAAAAAGATTAATCAAACACTATTTACACTCACATCTACATTAAAAAAAAAAACACATTCGCTATATAAAGACTTCGACTCCCGCTCTAGAAATAATTCTTAACGTTATTTCCACACCGCGACTCCTCAAACCACCCCGCCTACCAGCAACTACACCTATACACTGTTAAAAATATATGATTGAAACTTCAATAAAATGTAATTGAAGTTTTTTCCATGCACGTAATTGAAAAGTTCAGTTACATTTCTACTGAAAATTCAAGAATGAGTTATTGAAATTTAATGAATGATTATTGATTCACAAAAATTAAATATTATAAAACTTGCATAAAAGTACTTTTATACAGCAATAGTTTTTCAAAATGATTAAATTAACACATACTTCCAATCTTATTACAGGTACTTAAGATAGATTTATTCAAACAGATAAATATAAGGAGGATTCGAGCCTACTTAATGTTGTTATTAATAATATAAAGTATTAATGGTAGAGAAAGAGTATAAAATCTAATCGGCTATTTGATATTGTTTTTATGCTAGTGAAAAAGTTTTTTCAGTTACATGTACTTGAATTTACTTAGCAATGCATGCCGAATCATAAATTCAATAAAATGTTACTGAATTTGGTTTTCAGTTGCTAAAAGTTGAATTTTCAAATACAATTTGTAATTGAATTTTCAAGCAATTTTTAACAGTGTACTACATCATACAGCCAGCGAGAGATGCGACCAGGACGAGTCACACTTCCATCAGAGGAGAATCCATCCAGTCGCGCTCGCGAGAAAACGTGGGCGAGCCTCTCTTCTCCTCTTCTCGGCCGTGGGTGGCTTGTTAGCCTCATCTCTCCGTGTATATGTATACCTATATGCATATCGCGTAGCTTGGAGGCTCCCTTACCTTCTTTCCGAGGGGTATTATACGGACGATCCTCGGCTGCGCGGCTTGATTGAAAAATGTCTTTTTTAATTTAGGCGAGCTTCCGCGGGGTGGCTCGGCTCGTGCGAGAGTCGCAGGGTCTCGATTTTTGTCGCGCAAAGTAGGTGGGGTGGGATATACGTGTCTTCTGATTAAAATCGGGAAGACGGTGCTGGAATTGCGACGCGGGAAATTGGACGGAATTGAGGGGTCATTTTGAGAGAGGAATTGGATTTATCAGCGTAAGGATGAAACGTTTTTTGTTGGATTATGTATGTGGGCTTTGAGGAGATTTTGTTTGAAATTGATTCGTAATTATTTGTAACAGATACGTTACTGAAATATCGTAAAGAATCCAGTTTTCGGTTCGTTATTAAATAAGTATAATTGTGTAATAATAGTTACTGTATTTAAAAGTCAGTTGAAAATCATTTTGCAAGTAATAATAAAGTGTTCTCAATATGTTGTATCACTTTATTATAACACAAATATCGATGTTGAAATTTGAATCTCCTTTAAATTTTTGCTTAGAATATAAAAACTGTCTTAAGCTTTAAAGTTTATTTTTAATTTATAGAAAAAAATTTCAGGAAAAGGAATTTTTCACGTGTATTTAATTTCCCACACTCCATTACAAACAACAAAGATATCGCGAGATTACTCTTAACTAACCAAAATAACGTTCTATCAAAAGCTTTCTCGCATTATAAAAGTAATAAAATATACTGTATTTCAATGAACAATCAAAGCCATTAACTCATCCCTCCCCTAATTTCATAAAATCGATATCGCGCCCCTACATTCTCATAAAAGGCGCAACACCACGTGCACGTGCATCCCCGAACCCCTCAAAAAGAAAAAAAAAGCGAAAAATATGAATGAACGACAATTTCGATCCCCTCTCCTCGCCACCCACGTACCAACACTACACACCTATACTATACCACCACACGAAAATGCACGATCTCAGCAATTAGCTCCTCCATTCATCCCGCACCGTCGACCATCCTCACCCCCTCCGTCTCTCTCTCTCTCTCATTCAATCGCTCCTCCATCGTAAAATCCACCGCGCCATATTATCCATTACACAATCCGCTAATCGTCCCTCTTACACGTCGCGCGCAATTATACACACCCGAGCCTCTCGAAATAGACGCGGAGAGGGTATACACGAGGATCGCGTGGGCGCACTTCTGAATCTTGAGCGCGAGCGAGAAGAGAGGGGACGAGAGAGATACAGGGAATACAGGTATTCCTATACCCGCGCGGCGGCGCAGTGCCTAAATTTAACCCCGAGCCTCGCGGAAGCTCCGAAGAGCGAGAGAGAGAGAGAGAAATCCGAAGGTCGCCGCTTGCGCGCGAGCTTCTCCCTCCCCTATATCGCGCACGTGTGTGTGTGTGCAGTATGACGCTAGCGCCGAGGAAAAGTGCAACTACGTCTGTATATACGTATATAGTGAAGCAGTCGGGGTGGCGCATTGAGCCGGCGAGCTCCATTCATGGATTGGCCGCGCACGCGCAGTTTGATGTTTAGAGTCGCGAGGGGTGGCTGCTTCCGAGAGCATCGCGGAGCTGCGGTCGAACACGCGCGACGACGCCTACGCGTTTCAGCTCCGGCCGGCCGGTGTTATCCAACCCGGCCGAGCTCTGCCTCTCTGTGTGTCTGTATAATGTAGGTATGTGGATGTGCATAGTGTGTGTACGTGTGCATGTATGTGCGTATGTGTATCTGGGCGAGTGTGTGTGTATGTGTACGAGAATGGGCTCAAGAGAGGCTCTCTGAGAGAGGCTGCTGCACCGGGAATTATTGATACGCGAGCTCGTGTGCGCACCGGCGTTTTCATTCATGCGCTTGCCGGGGAAAAGGAAGGAGATAGATGCCATTGCGGAGTTTTCTTTGATGATTCGTATAGCCGTACTTTTAACTTTTAAGATGGATCTGTGCTTTACATTTTTCATTTCTGTTTATAAAATTAGTCCTTTGAAGATTTATTACTGAACTTTATAAGTAACTGAATAACACTTAATTATTAATGCAAATTTTTTAGGAAAGTATTTGGATCTTCGAAAAAGAATGATAAATAGAAATGTAACGAAAGATTGCTTTGCTTACTTTTAAGTACACTCGACGTACATATATTCGGATCGAACGTTTTTAAAATGCTCCAATGAGATTGTACGATTCACAGGAATTAACCAATAAAGTGGCACGATTTCAAAACATTCGATCCGAATATATGTACGTCGAGTGTACATGTTAAAAAGAGTCGAATAACCGGCGAATAAAAATGTTTATTCATCATGTCACCTTGAATCGAGCACGCCGGAAAGTACCTCCAATAAATTTTATATTCATGTATTGACACTGGTGATTTATCGTGACCTGTAGTATGAAGATTTTGAGGTTTTACAAGAGTGAAATTGAAGATATGACTAATTATCTATAAGTATAAGTAAGAATGATTGCTTTTTAGGGGCAGTTCACAAATCTCGTGACGCAAATCTTCGAGATTTTGACCCTCCTCCTAGCCCTTCGTGATAAACCGTGACGTGAGCCAGGCCCCCCTCCCCCTTGTATCGTGACGTAATGGCTATATACACATGTCATTATAATTAAAAATGAGTAATTGGTGAAATGAAAAAAAAAACAATATTTCTTTGTACTTATAAATTTTTTTAATTTTATATGTTGAGTGCTACCATTTCTGTTCAATGAAACGTATAGCTTTCTTGCATATCAAGTACGCAGAATTTATTAAGTCTTTCAATGAAAGATTTTATGTACATTTATGGATAATAATCTAATAAAGTGCAAAATCTTTTACCCTCGATTTTTTTCTTTTTGAGAACATCAAACATTTTATATTTAATAAATATAAAAAGTGTTATGTTCTCATAAAGGAAACCGCTGCCAATTCATTGGCACTTAGCTTCCTCAAACTAAATTAATTGTTCCAATATGAAATTCCTATATCTCTTTCTAAATAATACCTCAAAAAGGGTGTGCTTTCTTTATCATTGATGGTTTGACAAAAGATAATTTTTTACTAAAATTACAGAACGATAGGTTTTAGCTGTATTTCACTGAATTCCTAATCAACTAAAATTTTGTGAACGATTTGCCATGATAGATTTCCGAGATATAACCGTTTAAACTAAATATGATTTTATGCCCATTTCAAAGAAAATAGCCACTTATTTCCCTGAAAAGCGAGACCAAAGTAACACCTTTTCCCCGCAAAAAGGATTAGCGGGAAAAATGTACTTTCTCACAAAAGCGGGAAAAAAGGAACTTTACTAGAAACTAGTCCAAATTCCTTTATTTCATCAAGGTCTACCAATAACCCTGATTTTCGATTGTCTTTTAATAATATAAGTTATGAAAAACTATTACTTAGAGAGTAGAGCAGCGCCGTCCACTCCACGCACCGACCACGTTTTCAAACATTCTACGTTAGTCCATTGGTCCCGCTTTCCAAGTCAAAAAGTGGCCACATTTGAGATGGGCATAAAGTACTATATGTAACTCGACAAAAAAGTCGATTTTTCCCTCGGATCGATTTTTCGCTTCGCTCGCTCGGCCAGTAAACTCACCCGCGGGAAAGATATTCGACTTTTTGCCCTTGTTACATAATGTACTATTTTTCGTGTATAACATAACAAAAGAAGGGAAAGAGCCTATCTAAAATTTGCAGTTTTAAAAGTAGGTAATTTCATGCTCTGTTTAATTCATTTACACTAAACTGATCATAATATTTCTAACATACCAATAAACTTGAAAATCTAAAACTCAAAAATCTAAAAATCTAAAAATTGTTATAAAAAACGAGTCGATGAATCTTTAAATATCTTTTCAATTTCCAATCTTCATAGACACACACACACATGCACACGCACACGCACACGCACACACACGTACACACACACACACACATCCATACAGACATTTTCTAAAAATAGTGTATTTTGATTCCCAGTTTCTCAAAACATGTTGCTAACAGGTTTTTAGCAAAACTTTTTTTACCATCACAAAGCTTCCTCTATGTGAAAGCAAACATTTTTTTGTGTTTAGCCCAGGCCTGCCTCTTAACGTTATACCAATTTTTCATAAAAAATCGATATTTTTGGTATTACATTAAAATAATATATAATAAATGAAAAATCTTCTTTAATCAATATTAAATGTTCTTGTGACTTAAAAAAGAGCTGTATATTGAAAAATAAATTATTTTTTACCATAGGGATAGGATAAAAGTCAAATTCTGATTTTTTTGTATGATAAAAGTGTTGTTATCTTGTAATAAATTCATATCTTTAATGTTCAAATTACTCCTTGCGTTACAGATAGTGATAAATTTATCAAAAATTTGGAGGATACATTCTTAAAGGTATTACGGTGAAAAATTTGGAACGTTTTTTTTTTCATTTTTACATAAATACTATTAAAAATCAGGGTGTTTTTACCAATATGAGCAGTTTTTAAAAATCTTTTTGATGTACATTTATAATATTAGAACAAGAAGGTTAAAAACATTTGTTCCCAAATTTTTCTTTATTATATCTCTATAAACACTTCAGTATTTTTAATTGGTTTGACGACGTTGTGGTTACAAGAAGCATTTGCAAAAAATGCTTGTTTTTGCTAAATATTAACACATTATCCTGCATAACTTTGAATAAACTGGTTTTAAAAAATTAAAGCATTGTGAAAAATATATGTTTATACTATATATAGTTGTAAAAAGAATTTCGACAACCGAAAGCAAAAGGGAAAAAAGTTACAAAAATTGGTATATAGTAATCAGTAGCTTAAAAGTATAACATAATGATTCTAGCTCAACTTAGATGTTTACCTCGTGATAATATAACTTTGACACAACTAATAAAAAAATTAAACATTTGATTTTTCAATGCTTTTCTTAGTTTATGGAGATAAAGAGAAAGCAAATTTAATCAACTAAGGATCAACTCTATCTGAAACAAAATTATTTTACACTTTAACGCATCACAATTTCACAAAAATGAATTAAAAATAGTTCGACGAACATTCCAAACTTAAACTACATAATAAACGTATGTATATCATGAAAATAGATAAGATACTCAAATATATATATATAGACATAATATTTTCTCTCATGTAGAAATTTAAATAGCGTTATAAAATCTGTAAACTTGAAAGGTCGAGCAGATTTACAAGGAATGTGAGAGAAAACATCGTAGAATATACTTCAAGGAAATGTGTTCATATAGTTTTCTCAAAAAATAATACGTCTGCAGTGAATAGCCCTTGAAAATGCTTATCGGCAACCTGCAGATAAGACTTATCAAGTTAAGCCGATATTCAGAATTTATCGGAAAATATTCAAAGTTTTGGGTAACAGGAAATGCACGTAAAGATAGGATGTTAAGTATACATCGATTGAAGCACAAAAATGATAGATTATGAGCTAATTTTATTGCGTAGATAAGCACTGGTGTATAATGCATAACTGTATTAATACTTTTTTGTAAAGCATATGATGTGCTTTAAGTATTACAAATCAACTTTCTTTAGGAAAATACAATTTTGACCACAAATACAAATCAGTCAATTTTATTATTATTTATTTAAAGGAGTACTAACTGTAGGTAGCTAGTCAAAATAAGTGCACTTTTTATTTCTTGTTTATTCGTGAGATATACTTAATAACAGAAGTTGCATAAATCAATTTACACCAACTAATGATTATACATTCTCATTAAGTAATTATATTTGTCATAATTATCAATAAAAGGTTTCACATGGACATGGAAGCTGATTTGACTCATTTTTTAAGGGTAACTGTACTTTTTTTTATTTTCATTTATTTATTACTACGATAATAGACTCCAAATCCTTATTTACAAGCACTAAAATTGTTATTTAGTTTTCTAACTAATAATCTGCCAAATTTGAGCGAATTCTGAACCGCCAGTCTTATACAATCAAGAGTTGGAGAGAAAGATGTGCGATTGATGAAAATTGAAATGTCTATAACTATTTCTCACGCTCCAAAAGTTCAACAAAATTCAACTTAGTCATTTTTTAATTAAAATCTACTCTTACGATAAATATCTGACTTTTCTAACCCGTCAATCTCTTACCGGTAGTACTCCCTGAAATTTTTCATAAAATCTTTTTATATTGAAATGATAATAGATAATTGAACGCTTGAACAAATGATGAAGAAACTATAATTTTAAAATCAAATAAAAACCCTTCATAAACGGTGTATGTGTGCAAATAAATAATTAGGTATTAATTTTTCCGGTCAAAATTGCGTGCCTCCTTGAAAGCGAATGGCATTCACACTCATACATGACTACTTTATATCGCAATAACCCACATATAATAATACAAACGTCGTACGCTGACAAACGTTGCTTCCATCCAAGCAGTCTTACAAACACGCTCCTCCACCGTCGCACGGCATCCTGCAAATGAAAACTTCCAGAGAAAGATGAAAACAGGGAAATGAAGGACGCGCGAGGGTGAGTACGAGAAGGAGCGCATAAGAGGGAGCAAGTAAGCTCCAACTTCCAGCTACACGACTGCTACTATACACCATATAGCCAGATCCTTTCTTCCTTACAACCCCTCGCCCTTCGCCCTTGCACTATCACTCTCTTTCTCTGTTTCTCTCTCACTCACTCTCACTCTCTCACTAACTCTCTCTCTGTCTCTCTTTCTCTCTCTCTCATTCACTCTCTCTCTCTCTCTCTGTCGCTTCTCTCTCTCTTTCTCTCTCTCTCTCTCAATCTCTCTCTCTGTCTCTCTCTCTCTCAATCTCTCTCTGTCTCTTCACTCTCTCTCTCATTCACTCTGTCTCTCTCTGTCTCTTCTCTCTCTCCACCTCTCTCTCTCTCACTCTCTCTTTCTCTCTTACTCTCTCTCTCTCTCTCTCATTCTCGTAATACCCAGAGCCGGCGGGGGACTTGTTTTGCATGTCAATGCGTCGCAGAGAGAGAGAGAGAGAGGCTCGAGTCGAGGTGTCCGCTGGCGCGCATAAATGCGCGGGTGCGAAGAGAGCCCGCGCGCATCGGCCTTATGGAAATAAACGAATAAATGCGCTCTATGCTAACGAGACAGCGGCCAGAGATAGGCAGACAGATGGATCGGAGAAGAGTCTCAAAGAGATGGATCTTGAGGGTGCACATAGACACACTTTTGTATTTGTGTGGGTGGGACGTGGGGGGGATATGCGTTGTGCGTTGTGTGTATATATTGTCAGGAGCAGGAGACGACGGGATTGGACGGTAATTGTGTGTACCTGGACGCGACAGTTTCTGTGTATAAACTATTGCCCGCTTTTTTTTGCTGCTGTATCTGGTAGGGGCGCCGCACTTGGCTGATATACTTGGTCGAAGTTGTAGTAAAATATTGCTTTGTTTCGATGTGCTTTTATTGCGCGCTGGGATTCTGCGGACTTTTATTATGGAGAGGTATTTATAAAGGTTGTGAAAGTTGACAGGTTCATTTATAGCTTGGAGACTGGAGATTGCAGGTGCTCTTTTTGGAGGAGGGGAGGGGCAAAAGAGCAATCGTTACGATGAATATGGTATTCTAATGAATGTGATGTACATAAGTATAATAAAATTTCACTCTAAGAATTTAGCGGATGTTTTTAACAAATACAACATTTTACGAATTGTTTAATAATTTAATTTGTAGAGTGAAAATAATACTTTCAAAATGGTCATAAGGTTTGTCATATTCTAGGATATTGTTGATCTAGATATATAAGATATCAAATCATCTCTTAATTCAAAATTGACAATATTTTGAGTTACTCTATTTTAAACAAATTGACAAATCTATACCTATAGAGGTTAATTAATTAAGTACAAGTTTCAGTACATTTGGGGAGATAGTTTTCTTGCAATCACGTACTCCCTCGTGTACTCCGGCATTTTTAAAGTGCACAGTTCAGTGCTATAATGCAATAAAGTGAAAAGAGGATCAAGGATAGTGGTGCAATATAAGCAAGCTTTCAGTATAAACATTTTCGAGTCCTGGTCTACCATCGCTCGATAACGACACCTCACCAAGTGAATTTGGTGTATGTTTCAGTGATTCTAATTTTTTTTCGGAAGCTTAAAATTATTACTTTGGTATTTTAATGGATAAACAATTTTGGCGAGAAAATTTGAACTCCACCCATTTTTTTCTTCATAGAGGACTATTCAAAGAATAAAACTTTTCGTGGAGAGTTATGTCGTCGGGTGAGTGCAAGAAGGAGTCAACTCGCGAATAGAGGCAAGAAGGGGCCAACTCAAAAATAAATTTTTTTGACCCAAAAAAGTTCGCCAAAAATCAATGAATTGATCATTTTTAATGTTTGATATACGTGGGTTTTTGGGAGCCCGTTCATGTTTCATATAATATATACCACGTTTCATTAAAATTGATCAATTCATTGATTTTTGATGAGTTTTTTTCTGGTGATAAAAACATTATTTTTGAGTTGACCCCTTCTTGCCTTTTTTCCGAGTTGACACCCCTTCTTGCGCTCACCCAACGATGTTTTGTTGTTTCGTTGCTCCAATCAAAAGTTACAGCCAAAATAGCTATAATCGGTGTTCACACTGTGCTACCTTTACCCTATATTAAGCAATTCAAAAAACATATTTTTATATTCTGAAAGTCCTCATTAATAAGTAAGTAAAATTTTAGTTACATTAGACTTTCCATACCCTAAAAGCAAAATTCCTTAGAAAAAATGACAATTATTAAGTTTTAGTAATAATAACAGTAAACGCATGGATATTCAAATTAAAACAACAAATTATAATTTGAATACCAATAATAACGCACTAAAAACGACATTAAACATTAATTCTACAAAACAGACAATAACCCAGCAGAAACCAAAGATAACGAAAACTATCGAATCTAAAAGTGGCAATAACTCACCGCCTCACCGAGTCGGTTATCCCCGATCTATATACCTGCCGCGCTAAAATCGCATTATAAAAATATACCGTTAGATCCCTCGACTATCCTCCAACCCCGTAATCCCTCCCTTCCATCCCCCTCTTCCCCCAACAATCCTCACCCGACGATATTCGGGCTTTTGCCCCCGCGTATATAACCACTCTCTCTCTCTCTCTCGGGTCGTCCGCCCGCGTCTCGTACACACCCTGCGCGTGTGTGTGTGCGCGCGCGCGTGCGTGTGACCTTTGAAGCCGGCGAGAGGTCATCGGCGCACGAGCCTCCCGAGACTGATAACGCCATTTTCATTATCAGGTCGGGGCATCGAAGGCAGAGTTGAGCTGTGAGAAGCGAGTATACAGCGAGCGTGGAGTTGCCGAGAAGATCTTCGTGGTGTGGATGTGATACGCGAGGGTCTTGCGGTGTGCAGGGATAGGATAGGATTGCCGATTCAAGTGGGGGATGGGTACACTTGTGTACGCTGAATTATCAAGGGCTTCGCGCGGGGTTTCTAGGTCCATTATATTTTTCCTTTACGAGGATGATACGTTGTTTTTTATTGCTCTGATGAGGAATGGGTTTACTTGGATTCTCGTGATTTTATGTGGAGGCTTTGCCGGTTGGTTATGATGTGGTTGAGTTATTTAGCTTGTCTTTTATTTTGAACATTAAGGGGAGGTCGTAGCTTACGTGCAGTTACGTAGTTACCGACAATTTCGTACTTTTCAGTTTTCTCATTGGACTTTTATTTTTTTTACTATTATCTCAGTTGTCCGATGTTCCTTAGTAGAATGAGAACACCGGACAACTAACATTTTTAACTTTTATGAACAATTAAATTAGAGTAATGTAAAATTCAATGCAGAAATCTGTGATCGGCTCCGACCTCGCCTTAATGAAGGACGATAGAAAGCACGTTTTCGCTTTTCAAAATGTATCACTGTTTGAGAGAACGCCTACAAATATAAATTATTCATTTATATTTTATTACAATATTTTGATGAAATATATTAAAATCCATCGAAAAATCGAGTAATATATATGATGAATGATTTATTTTGGCATACATAGTATTGGTAATTTAATCTTCAAAGAGTTGTTTTGAAAACTTTTGATTGTATCTTATTTTATCATAAATGTTGGCTTTGAAAGGCTATAATTCTTTTTTATCAAAAAGCTTTTCAAATTTTCACATTCATGACCTACTATATGCATTTGAAAAAAATAAGACCTTATTAAATCGCAATCCGCTCATTGGGACTCTCTCAAAAGCTTGTCGGTAGGTACATAAAAAAGGTAAAGATGTTCTGAAATTCAGATTTTTTTAATTGCTACTATTTTTATCAAAAACGTACATTATTCTTCGTATATTATTTGATTCATTTTTAAGATTTAATCAATACTTGGTTGCAGGTACAATAATTAAAGAATAGTATGGAAAATTATAAGAATAGCAGATTTTTAAAAATAAAGTTTTTTAAATAATTCTCTTATCTTTAAACGGATGTTAGAATTAAAAAAAAACATTTACTCTTAGAAAGTCTTACAGAGTATTCTTCTTTGATTCTGGTACCTGCTATAGCCAAACGCATACTGATTAAGATTCATTTCAATCAATTTTTGTTTTAAATAAAGAGAATATCGCCCGATCGTAGACACCATACTTTTTCCACACGTGACCAGAGTGCTTTGCAGAAGTAAATTTCAGTTTTTATATTTTCAATTAGAAGAATTCGTAAAGTGAAATGTGAATAAACATACAGGAAAGAGTCTAATGCCTATAAATGTTACTATCCTTTTCCAAATTCTTTTCTTTTAAGAAAAGATAATAAAAAAATACAAAAACTGTTACTCTTTATACAAAATAAAAAAATGCAATAACGACGTCAGTTTGAAGCATTCTTCTAGCTAAATTGAAATCGAAGGTGGTGAATTTGTTGTTCGACATGTACGTCGAGGTTGATGGATTGTCCTGCTAAGAATTTACTGTCCAGCTGCACACCCTGACCTACTCCAATATAGCGCTCGTTGTTCGTGACTCAAGTGTGTCTAGGTCTAACGCGAAGGGATTCGATGGATGTCCCGTGTAAGATACGCTGCGGCCCTTTCAGAACACCGTGAAAAATCACACGTGGAACGTAGGAAAAGTTAGGCCGAAAGTACTTGTAGTTTCGCACGTAAGAGAAACGTAAAGCTGATCCCCGAACAATTTATTGTAGGAATTTGTGATAGATTCAGCAAAACTCGCTGTGCATGAGAAATTTACGTGAACTTTGGATGGTCAATTATATAAAATATAAGAAGAGTATTACAGAACTTTTAACTTACAGGAGGCCATAAACAAATGTTTCTAATAAAGGCATATAAGAGGACCAAAGTACATTTTATAAAGTTTATATTTTAAATAGACATGAGAAAAAATTTTACTTAAAAATTGTATAGAATATTGTAAATACTTTTTATAATTTTGAGGAAAATTTTTAATGTTTAATAATTAGTAATAAGATTTTTTAATTTTTTTATTGATTAATGTAGCGTAGTCGAACATTCAATAAGGGCTTGAATTGCTTTTTTCTTTATGAAGCATATGCTACACAATTTTGGGAAAGATCATCAAGCTAAACCTTTTTTTCGTACATAGATTTAAGCATGTGATATTGTGCCCTTTTTAGTGCTTTGTTTTAGACAATCTGAAAACTGGATTGACTCTACTCTTATAATACATGTAAAATTAGATGGGCAGACATAAGATTGATTTATAAGCCCTGACTGAGCGATGTAACTCTACAAGAGTCCGAATTACTGTCTTTTTATAGATGATTTCGTAAAAGTTAAAAGTTCTGTCTATTCCTCAGAAGCATATTCAAGAAAAAAGACACGCTTTTTCATAATTTCAAATTTATAATTAGAAAATTGCACAATATTCGCACCCAATCTCCAGCATCAAAAATTCACTAAAAAAGCGCAATAACTTAAAAAAAAATCACAAAGAAGCCCATTCCTTGCCCATTTCCATCCAACCTTCACTGCGCACTCGCCCCCCTCAAAACCAGCTCTTGTCTCCCATCGCGTAATCAAATTTACCCCGAGTAAAAGCTCTCCAACAATCGCGCTCGAAAAAAAGCTCGCCAGGAAGTAAAGAAAAAAAGAAGCAAGCAAGCAAGCATCGAACCCTCCTTCTTGTGCAAAGACTACAAGGTATACAGGCAGCTCCCGGCGACGTTCGATTTGCTCCAATAATAAAACTGCGACGCGTTAAATCCCCGCGCGAAGGCATTTTCGATTGCGCGCCAATATATACCTTATACTCGTACATATACACCCATCGAGCGAGCGTTCCACCGGCTAGTAAAAGACAGAAAGGCAAAGTAAATGCGCGTGCGAGCTTGTGTGTGTATGTGTGCGAGTTTGTGTGTGTGTGTGTGTGTGTGTGTGTGTGTGTGTGTGTGTGTGTGTGTGTGTGTGTGTGTGTGTGTGTGTGTGTGTGTGTGTGTGTGTGTGTGTGTGTGTGTATAAGCGAAGAGCGAGAGAAAAAGAGACGCACATTTTCCCGATACGCGGGGGATTTTTTGTAGGCGCCGCCGTTGGGGTGAAACGAGCGTTGCCACCCTCGCGTTTTCTTTCTTCTTCCTTTTTTGTCTCTGTGTGTGTAAGGATTATCGGAGTATGCAGATACGGACGAAGCCGCGTGTGCGTGCGCGAGGACGATTTTAGATGAGGTTTAGAAGACGGAAGAGTGATTGTTGTGCGAGTGTATAACGTTGGTTCGGTCGTAGAAGTTTTGGTGGTAGTGTGGATGGATTATGGGGAGGAATAGAATATTTGTTTTTTGATTGGCATTGGTGTAGGTGGTAATGAGTGCACCCCGACGATATTGTCCTATTAAAATGGATTATTTTGATCCTTGGAGCAGAAATCACCATTAAAACGGATTGAATTTAATCAATTCTAATCAATTTAAATGAAAAATTGTGCATGGTGGACAAAATAGTATTTCAGCAGATAAAGTCGACGTACGTTTCTTTTTGTTTTTTAAGGGGACTAGGCAGACGTAAAATCGATCTTTTTATGACATTTTTCCGAAGTATGAACCTTACGCTTTCGAATGCGGTTAAGTTTATTTCGTTATTCGAAAAATTCTCGATTTGACAGGTATAAAAATAGAGCAGCGCAAATGCGCTGTATTATGATATGAAAATTTTATATGCGCTATTCTTCAAACTTTTTTTATTTATTATGCCCTGATAACTTTTGAATGCAGGTGTGGATCGATTTGGAAAAAATTTGAGGATGTGTAAAACATGTATTATTTCTCGTGGAAACTCCGAAATAGCTTGGGAAAATTTGCGTTTTTCCATGAAAAATACAGTTGCCAATTTTTAAACCCATATTTTGTATATACATATAACGAAATCACCTAAAAAAATGCTCTTTTCTGGATCCAGAAATTGCAAAAAGAAATTTAAATGCTCGGGTTTCCAAACCTATTCTATTTTGTTTTAGAGGCTAAACTATTAAGAAAAACGCGTTTGAACGATGAAAATTGGCCATGTGACTATGTTTTTCTGGCAAATTAGGTGTTTTTTACGGTTTTTTATATATAGCAGAAAAAGAAGGTTTTACTGCGCTGTTAATAACTGTGCACACAAAGGTGGAAAATTTTATTCCCATAAAGTAGAAGAGAAGACCTTTAATTTGAATTTTTGTTCGTTAAAAATGGATGTTCCGGTGCAAAGTTATCACCAATTGAATATTGGGTAATAATTTGTTAAAAATAGGGCAAAAACGGACGGATTTTCCATTTTTTGCAGAATCTGAGATTTTCGACGAATTATTACCCTATTTTCAATTGACTATAATAGTAGTCTATATGATTATTCGTAGGGTTATAAGGTTGATGTTATAAATTTGTATGTACTAGTACACCATGCAAAATTTGTAACATTAATTTTTTATTCTATTGACGAATGGAAATGGAAATAAATGAATGTCATGAAGAAATCGATATGATGAGTGCAATAAATTACACGTTTTGTTAAAGAACAAAAATACATAGTATTAGTTATGCTTATTAGCATTCGTTCTAAATTATTAGTATGTCTAGGTTTATTACCGATTTTGTCCAGGTCAAGTTTTAAAATTGTATAGACATATATTATATACAGTCTACATTATTTGTATAGGTAATTGTAATACAGTTTTTCTGAGAAAAGTACGTAATTATTTTGCCTCGAGCATTATTATTTATTTAACATCCAAACATTCTGACTCTTGGATTATTAGGCATTATAATAATTATAACAATTCACACGTTAAAAAGCTTTGAGGACAACAGATTATAATTTTGTCTCTTACTAATATTTCCGATCTATATATTTTCAGCGTTATATAATTCGAAATAATTGCTGTCTATATATTTTAAAGCTACAGTTTTTACAAACCCAACTACGAATAAGAAACTTTTTAAATAAATATATTCTCCGATTTACAAATAAAAGTAGAAAAATGCAATCAATCCTCCCCTGTATACACTACGGTAACAATGGTAACGGTACTCAGAATAAAAGCAATAGGCAAATAAAAAAATCTACCCACTCTATCAGAATCAATTCCTCAAATTTGAATGAGCCATTCGCAATCACATATACCTACTCTTGTATGTTTTAAACTCTCGCAAACTACGATTGTAAAGTGTATACTGTATATGGGTGATTATCCACAAAAATACAAATCTGTTTCTGCTCAATAATCTTTTCATATTTTAGACTTTAATGGCCAAATTAGGATTGTTTAATTGCACGATTTCCTATTTTTTTTACTTTTCACCCATAGTATAATTCTCAAAAACTCATACTGTCAATGATCCTTATTTACTATATAATTTAGGCTCGAATTTCAAACTTCGTAGATATCCCAAAATTATTTTTATTTTCTATTAAATCTTTTAAGACACTTTTGCAGTACAGATAAGAAACAAGTTGCTTGCAAATACTACATCAGTTGTTAGTAAATGAAATTTAATTTTGGGTACTGTATATATTTTAGTACATACCATGAACTGTATTATGTTATTTATAGAAAATACACTCGTATCGTCGACAATAAAGCAAAAACGGCATTTGTAATATTGAATATAATTAAAGGAATAAGAGTATTTTGGTTGAAACATATTTTAGAGAGATAACAATTCGATTGAAAGCTATTGGGAGATGGATAATTCTCTTTGAATCTCGAATGTACTATATACTATTCAAAAGCTCTCGTCTTCTGTAAGACAATTTATAAGTCCTTTCAATCTTGAAATAATTTACACTGTTCCCATGTGAAAAAACATTACCTTGTGCAAAGACTGTTAATGTACATACTCTCTTAATTTGCATTAGTGAAACTTCACTGTGAATAGTGAAGTAGTGAATTCTCACTGATTCCCAGCGATAACTCAGCCGCCTGGATAAATCAGTTTCATTATTTTAAATTAAGCGACTGGGGTAATTTTTCGGTGGTGTGGTGACTTAATGTCAGTCAATATAATTATATAATGTAATATAATATATATTATAATCATCAGATTTAAAGTAAAATAATTATTACAGTAATTTTTTCGAAAAATAAAAGGTTAGAGCATTTCTTTTATAATTTTTTAATCTTCGATACTCAGTTTACAATATTTAATTAAACCTGCGGCACGAGTCACCGTCAATTACGAGGACCCACATTTTTTATTTCATTTTCAGTTTTGAGTAAAAATACCTTTCTGGTACAATTACTGTCGTCTTATAATTATAAAAATAGTTATATTTAGACCAAACCCAAACTTGCTCACCCTTCATTGAGTAGCAACAGATCTCTTGGCACCTTAAGAAAATTATTGTAATGAAATATTGAGAAAATTTCATTCCAACGATCGTTTATGCCGTCATTGGTTTTGACGTCTGACACTTCGTACAAAGGTCTATTATTTATATTCAACGAAGGGCAAGCAAGTTTGGCTTCTGCCCGAATATCAATATTTTTCATAATCATAACCAAAATCTCTCGGCCCTCGGTCGGTATAAACCAAGACGGGAAATTCGAATTTTCAACTGACCATCCGACTCTCTTAAGAGGAGGCCGTATCTACTGTCCTTGTCTAATTACATTTTTGCTATTTATTCAAATAGTAGTTTGTTAATTGAAAAACTAAGAGTCACCCCCAATTCTTCGTAAAATAAGGAATATTTTGAGACTTAAAAAAATATTTAACATTCTTTCCTTTCCGAGAATACTACGAAACGCGACAAAATGAGGTTAGGTTTTGCGTTTCGAACTATTCTAGGAAAGGAAATAATGTTAAGTACTTTTTTAGGTCTCAAAATATTCCTCATTTAAAGAAGAATTGGGGACGACTCTTAGTTTTTCAATTAACAAACTACTACTCGAGTACTTATCAAAAATGTGCTTAGACAAGCTACACGAACAAGATACTCCAAAATTCAAAAATCCCCCCGTCAGTTCCTATGCGCTGCACTCATCGCGCAGCGGAGAATCCTCCATGTACATCCACCTCAAAACCAATACACAGAAAGCTCCCAGCGCCGCCGTCGCGGCCGCCGCTCCGCGCCATCATCCATGCTCCGCACGCGGCGCTCGCTCTCTCGGGGTAGTCTCCTTCGGCGGCGGCTCTCCTCGCCGCCGTCGCCGCCGGGAGGGAGGAAAAGGACGGTGAATGAAAATGGAGGGTTAACGGCGAGAGTACAAGCGGCGGCGGAGGGGCGCGCCACCGGCCGCTTCTCTCTCCTCTTCCCCCCACCCCTCCTGCGAGGCGACATTGCAGAAGGGAGAGGGAGAGCGAGAGAGGGAGAGAAAGTCTCGATGAACGAAGCCGGAGAGCAGTGGAGAGACTCAGCTTCAGTGCGGACCTGCTCTCCGTGGCGTGAGGACGTATCTCTCGTGCTCCACTGTTGAATACTGTACGTACACCGTTCTCCTCTCTCGACCGGCGCTTCGATCATCACGAGTAAAAACGACACAGTATATATATCGTATATACCACAGAGACACAGCCAGAGAGAGAGAGAGAGGACAGTAGTGGTCCCCTCGCCGCGATCCAAATTCCCGGCACATCCGCGATACTTTGAATTTCCCGCGCTCGCGCGGCTCTTGTTTTTTTTTTCTTTTTCCTTTCTATCTTCGTTCCTTTGGTGAAGTTCACACGCGCGCGCGCCGCTGTATACGATATATATACGTACATCCAGGCGGATCGATCGGCGCGAAAATTCGGGACTCTCGCACACGCAGCTCCGCAGCGTCGGTGTGTTTTTTGGATTCGCCGACAGCCGCAGCGCCAGGAATCGGAGAAGAGGAAGAAAATCCCCGAGGAATCTCGACTCGGAGAGGCCGCCGCCAGCGCACGGAGGTGTGTTGCATCAAGTATATAATACGCTCCGCACCGGCCGGCGTGTTATGAGCGCAGCCGTATCTAGCGATTCAGGTGTGTATATCATGTCCATGATTGCCTTTTTTTTTTTGCTTTTGGTCCTGTCTCGAGTGCGACTGTTGTGTATTTGGGGTGTGCTTGGTTGTTGTTGGGAGATGTGCGGAGATGTGGGAAGGTTTCGACGATGGAGGGGGACTTCTAGGATGTGCGTTTTAATACGAGGGAAGAAGTCCCCTCTGTATCGTTGCGGATGAGAGACAGGGAGAGAGACAGTTTTTCTTTCGTGGGGATTTTCACGAGCGCGTAACGGAAAAGAAAAGCCGAGTTGATGATCGGTAGGGGGATTATGGGTTTGGGAGCTGGCTACGCTTCGCTTTCTTGTTGTTTGGGGGTTTGCGCGTTGATTAGTAATGGTGTATTTGTTAGCGGTGTTATTGAGAGCGCGAATTTTGCGCAAACTGCCGAGGTAGGTTAGGATTTTAAAAATGGCAGTTTATTGTTTACAAACTTTGGGCGGCTGCGACGGCGTGTGCGGCTTGGGTAGCTTTAAATTCGAATTCTAAGGTGGTTATTGGTCGCGGCTTTTATTTTGCTGGTGAAGGTACGTTTTGTAATTTGCGAAATTTCCGTGAGATTTCGAGGTACGAGTTAATAAGAGATGGATATTTTGATAATAAAATCGGTAGAATAATCATTATTTTTAACATAATATTATGAAACAATATTGTAACGCGGCATTTGTCCGCTTTATCTTTGTTAAACAGAAAATATTCAAGGGCATGAGAAAGGTTACATAAATCTACGAAGCTTGTAACAAAAGTAACGTCTCTCTTTAATTCAAACATAAAATTTAGTATACATACTTCTCCAAAAATGTATATTCCACGATAAAATTTTTAACCCATCATCAAAAAATTAGCTTCCTCCACTGAATTACTAAACTCTATTCTATCAAGTACTCAATATAAATTTCTCATTACAAATTAGTCCCTCGACCCGAGAATGCAAATTCTACCCTCTATTCGCTTAAAAGATTCCCTCAAAATTCACTAATCGTTCGCTCGCAATTTGCCGATTATTCACACCAGGCCCTTGTCTTTGTCTTTCCTCTCAAAATCCCCGACAAAATTCATTCGCCCAGGCTCAGCCGGTATATACACAACATACATCCAAACCTTCTCCCTCGTGGAAAGCACGCGCCGAGACGCAAGAACGACGACGTCGGACACGTTATACACAGTGTATACGTACACACTCGTCCAACGAACGAATGTGTCGCTGTCCCGCGGGTCACAGCCGCGCTTTGTGTTGACGTAAACACGGCCGAAGGAACGTATACACGGCAGTGTGTATACCTGTAATGTAATAAGTCGCGGGAGCTGTGTAGCGTTTGCGTGGATGCGATGGGACTTTTCTCGCTGCTGCCGCGGCGCTTCGGAGCCACGGGGATTGAATGTGTAATGTATAGCGAGCGCTCGGCTTTAAAGGCTTCGACGCCGCGACGCGACGAGAGAGATAGAGGTACGATGAGTTTTGTAATTTTGCGTTGCTGGGGAATTTGTGTAGTTTATTGGGATTTTCTTTGGATTAGAGTGATTGGATTATAATTTTGCTTTGCAGGCTGTGTAAATTTGCGACAAAAGTTTGTTTATTCATGTAGAATTTATGGATAGTAGATTATTGTAGGAAGTACTTTTTCTTTAATTTTGAGAATACATACCTAATTGAATCATCAATTCTTAAAACAGTTTCATTGTCATTTGTGATTGCAATATGACGCAATGAAACTTGTTCTGCTATTGATTCAATTTGAATTTAACATGGCTCACATTGTTCAGTTTGGTATTCTCTATCAATTCGCTCGGTCAAATATTGAAAGAGTACTTTGCACGATGAATTATTATCGATTTTATTTGAAAAGAACTAACTTTTGACACGGATTGTATAAGTCTGTACAGCGTTAAATTAGAGTAACTCGAGTTAGGGGACGGAATTTTTTACTAGAAAAAATTTGGAGAACAAGGGAACGAAGAGTATAGAAGGGGATGAGATTAAAAAACGGATGGTAGAGGCTTGGGGATAGACACGAAACTGAGAGAGAGAGAACAATTTCAATTAAAACGTAGCGAATTAACAATTACGTAAAGTTGTTTGGCCGCAAATATAATATACGCGTTACACTCAGCAAAGTAAAATCAAATATTCAAAACAAATTTTTGCGAATTCATGACTTAAATTATGATTGTATCGCTTGTACAATCAAAGACAAAAGTTAGTCTTTCAGTTATAGATTGTAATACTACTAAGTAGTTAAACGAAGTATATTTTTCATTCTTTGTTTAGTACATCAGTCAGGTGGATAATTTTTAGTCTAAATGATGATCTCTTATATAAGTTTTGAAAATGACAAATTGGCATAAATAACAGAAAGTCTCACTATTATTGTTTAAATCCTCACTACGACACCAAATTACGGTTTTCCGTGCAAACTTGAAAAGATATTGTATACTTTTCTCACATTTTCTTCGATTTATGATGTTCAGGACTCCTATCATTACAATCATACTCTCCATAATATTCTACTAAACCAAAAAAATAACCATTTCGCACAATTAATTATTCCATTTCCCACAACGAAAACAATTAATTCTTCTCATGAAACCCATCACCAAAACACCCTTAACCGAAACCCACCACTATGCAATAAAAAACATAGGCACATCCTCACCCCCTCAAAAGAAAACCCAAAATCGATGAAACCGTTAATTTGATTTCGCACTACCCGAAATAGCACGCAAAAACGCTCCGCCAAAAAAGAAACGAGCCGTTTGCGTATATATACACCGCGTCGCACGCGCCCGGTCGATCGTAACCTTTAAATTAAAATTCGACGGTTCGGGACTATATCTGGAAAACATCGCGCGCGGCGCGTCTCCCTCGGTCTCTCTCTTTCTCTCTCTTCTCGTTGCCGGGTCTGGAGCGCCGGCGAAATCGATATTATAGCTATCGGCACGGCGTCGGATGCAGATGTAGGAGGAGGAGGAAGAGGAGGCTTTTTTTTTAATGGGACTGTTTCGGCTTTTTATGGAGCAATTTAAGTTGGACACAGGGTGTGCCGAGAGAATTAAAAAGTCGTAGATTGCGGGGATGCTGCGGAGTGTTGGTAGAATTAATGAGATTTTTACGTGAAGGGAAATTTGAGATATAAAATGTTGTGGAGAATCATGATTTTTACCGGTCATCGAGGCAATTGTTTGTGGTGAGGTCAGGCTGTCCAATGTTTACTAGATAGTTGGGTCTGGGTAAGATTTGTAATTATATTTAGAAGTTTTGTACTATTGAAGCATTGAATATGCTTTTGGAATATTGAAATGTTTATTTTGATCATTCTATTTTGGAGTGATGAACATCACACTTTAATAGTGTTTTGAAAACAGTTTTAATTAACAAAAGGGTGCTGTACAAACGTGTTGTTATTTAAAAAAAGCTGCTTACGAGATAACGTTTTTATATAATAAATAACGTGGTCCGTAGATTTTCTCTCTTCAAATATGTACAATGATAATAAAATTCCAAGATCACGTAGTAATATGTAGTATATATCCCGTACCTTTTTGTAATGTTTTATGCAGTAATCAATATTTTGGCAATAAGTACATTGGTCCGTGTTTCCGTAGCCAATGCTAAAAATCAATATTTACTGTTCGGTATTTTCGTATTTCATTAAGAGAACGCACATTTTACGTAATTAAACGTTAATTCGTTTCAGCAAGGGCGGGGCTAATTAAGAAACCAAAATTATTTGTATTAAAATTGCTTTCAAATAAAATTACATTTCGCCGTGTTGCATGAGGCAACGAATCGCGAGATATGTATAACCGGAAGCTCATTAAAAACTTAATACAATGTTAAAACGTGAACATAACATAAATTTATAATATTACATGATTAAGTACTATATATTACACTATATTACATCATGCCTTTGAATTGAACGAAACTTCACGACATCTACACAATACATACTTCAACAAACCGAAAATACATCAATTCCTTACTTTGCATACTAAAACACCCATATTACTTCAATGCCCAGACGAAGTTCAATATAAACACACACCTCGACACATAACTCCGCGCAAGCGCTCGCTTGCCTCTTTTCTCACCATCATATATAGCACACGCGCGTATCACGCTCAGGGCGATACGCGCATCTCAATCCAAAGGCCGTAAACCCGGGGTATTATACACACATCCCGCATCCTCCCGGCCACGACGCGCAAACATCGTAATCGCGCGCGTATATCACTCATAAAGTCAGCGCGTATAAAGCTCCCGCCCACACGCGCATACTCGACAATGGGAGAATCCCAAGAAACGGAGCAAAAATATCGCTCTCGCTTTTTTTTGTACGCTGTACACAGGCACAAGTGGGGAAGAGAGAAAAAAAGAGCGAGAGGTTTTATCTTTCTCTTCGGAGTATCAGGGGTTGGGTGTAAGGGTTCGTTCATAGTGAGATATCGGGGATGGAGGCGATGGTTGGGTTTGGACCTTACTTGACATGGTGAGACCCAAGAAGATCTAATTAGAATGGAGTAGATCTAATATGCTTTGATATATGTGTAAAGGAGTATAAATTGCTCTGTAACTTATTTATAGGTAAATGTAGCATTTTTTTATTGCAAAATGAATTAAAGGGTAGATAAATAAATAAAGATTTTTGTCCAGTTTAAAAAGAATATATAAAGAAAAAATGTTAGAGTATAAGTGTATATAAAAAGAGTACTTTATAATAATATATAATAATATTTATAAGTGTATGTGTAACGAATTGTAACTTATAAATTTAAAATCTTATGACGACAACAAAACATTGTATTCTGTCAATTCAGGTATAGTTAAATCTGATTGGGTCTGTTGGCATCTAGTTGGGTCAGGTCAGGTCTAGATCTAAATAAAATTATGTCTCTGAATAAAACCCCAAACACTGTTAATGTTAAAAAAAATGGTATATCGTGTCATTTAGAATCATTTCGATAAAGTAGACAATATAATAATTTTTGGATGCATTTTGTAGTTCATACAATCTATCTTTCTAAACAGAAGATAAATTTCAATTACTCATTAGCTTATTATACTTCATGAGATCGACTACAAACTCGGATGGATGAAACAAATATGATTTTTTAAATGATAAGAAAAGGCGATACTTGAAGATCAACTTTTTTGTCTTTGTTTATTTCACCATCAGCGTGCCCTCCAATTTTGATCACAACTCTAGAACACCATACCATAACCTTCAACATACTTCAAACTCTGAAAATTCTCGAATAACGTGTTCCTCGTAACAATCCCACCTATTACACCAGCATCACCCCGTTGTTCCAGCGCACACCTCACTATGAATAAACCCTAACACACTTGGGCGCCGTTCGCGCACACCTATACACACACAGCAGTTCTCTGCGTGAGCACAGGCGGGAGAGCACAAGGGAAAGCGAGGGCGAGGGCGCGAGTATCGATTGCGCGCGCGCGAACATGGATAGGAAGGAAGGAAGGAAACGCGAGCATGGGAGGGGAGGGAGGGAGGCACTTTCGCTCTCGTTTCCACGGGCACGCGGGCGGAGGGCCGACGACTTCAAAGGGAGGGAAGCTCTCCAAGTGAAAGCTCTCGGCTACGAAGTCTTTCTTTCTTCTTCTTCTTCTTCTTCTTCTTGTATATAGGTGTCGCGTGTGTACGTGCGTGCGAGCATGGGAGATGAATTTTTGCGCGTGGATTGAATTGGTACAGTGGCGAGGTGAGGTTCGTGTGTGAATGTGTGGATGGAGGGGGAGGTAGGGTTTTTATGGAGATTGTGGGTGGTTTTCTGGATGGGTGAGTTTTTGAGGGCTGAGTAGGAGGAGGAGAATATAGGTAAATAGTGTGGTTATAATGGGTGGGTTGTTGTAGGTCGAGTGTGTTTAGTTGGTAAATGGAGCTTGATGACAGTTTTAGTTTATAGTGGAGGAAATTGGATGCAGCAGTCGAATGGGTGGAATTTATTATTATTTTGAAGGGAAATATGATTTTCGGGTGTATATAGGTGCTGAATATCGCTGGGGGAATTGATTTGAACAATAATTATAAATTTGAGTATGTCATAGATTAGACGCACTGAGAACGAGACATACTCGATTTTCTCTGAAAATGATTGCTACATTTTATTAGCACTTCCGTCATATGAAATTATCTACTTTTAATTAAAGAAATAACATTAACCTACAGATAAAACTGGAAAAATTTCTACGATAATTACCATCACTATAATGAAACCTTCCGAGTTTTTTGCCAGCTTCTACATATAGCTAATGTGGCGAAATTCACAAGATTTCAACCAATTTCCAACCAGAACTCGTTAATTTACTACCACGGGTCATTTCTACTATAAATACGCTAATCCTTCTAGAAAATCATACCCATGTCCCCCAATGTATACAAACCAAAATCAAATCCCAATTTTTCGCTGTACAATACATCTCAGTCCAGATATCAAAAACCCTAAAATCATAACATTCTTACATACCCCCTCACATTCGCTTCCGCTTCATCATCTAATCTCCATATTTCCAAGAAGAAAAAACCTTAAACATTCCCGCATCCTCGTCCTTATCCACCACCCACCCAAGTCCATAAAAGCACGCGAAATAAGAAAACAGAAGCCTCGTCTTCCCGAAAGCACACACATCGTAATCTACTTTCGCAGCCCCACACACACACAACCCCCTGACGCGCGGGCGTCGACATGCACTCGTGCACACTCGCACTCGCCCAACTCCCACTCTCCACTCCTCGCCGTATATATATACCGAAAGCGAAAGCGAACGGGGAGCTGCTGGGCTGATCGCGCGCGGGCGCCTGCCTTCCCCATCGGGATGAAAACGAAATGAACGCGCGCGTGCGTCTTGGTTCGTTGACTCCTCGGCGACGACGACGACGGCGGTGGTAGGTTTTTTTTCTTCGGCGTTTTAGCTTCTCTTTGAGACGGACGGGAGCGAGTGTGGATTTCGGGGTGGGTGGGAGTGAGGGTGTGTTTACCCGATATTGATAGCGCTGGTGGAGGGAAATTCCTGAGGGATCGCTGGGAGGGCTGGAGTCGGGTTTGCCTTTTGCCGGATGATTGGTGGGAATTGGAGACATTTGTGGCGGAAATTGTTATTTTTGTGTGTTTGTTGGGGGGTATGGTGTTTTATGTGGGAGTTTCTAATTTACGTGCAGGGTTGATTGTAGAATCGAATGTTGAAGGGTACTATGTGAGAATTATTGTGATTTTTAGCTGCAAGTAGGTGGTAGTTTTTGTAGAGGATTAAGACAGAGATGTTGCGAATTTTAATGAGGAATTAAGAAATTAGATATTTGATGAAATATAAGTATATATAGAGAAGTCTATGAATATTGATATTTAATACGGAACAATAAGGCGAAAGAAAGTTCTTAATAGTTATGTTCAATCGTTTTTTAAGTAACATGCAATTAAAATTAGTTATTTTTGTTAATAATAATTTGTTATTGAACGTGAAAGTTCTATTGCGACGTCATATTTTAGTGAAATTTGGCATTATGGCGACACTTCAATAAACTTTACACGGCTATATCTTCGTAAATATTGCATGCACTTGAAGAACTCGACAAATTTACAACAGTACTTACACGCCAATAATCTTTTCTACGTTCAAATAAAATAATTACACTCAGTCTCCTCGCCAATCGATACGAAACATTGCGTTTAACTACTACGCACCAGATTCCCCGTATACTGTTAAATAACAAGACAACACCGAGACGCCGCACGAAAGCTACGAACGTGAATGTAAATTTTATTGTGGGATTTTCCGCGGAATCCTCTACCTGCGCGCACCCACCGTACCCTATACCTATATATGCGTCCAAAACCTTTGGCCTGCGCAGACACAGAACGGACGAACGAAGGAGAGAAAAAAGAAATCGTAAACCACCCGCAGGTAGACGCAGCGGACAGACATCAGCTTAGCCATGAAAACTTCAGGCAGCGAAATTTACTTTTCCACAATGAACCCCTCGGCTTTCAGCGGTCCGGCGCTCTCTTCTTTTCATTTTCTCTCTCTCGCTCGCTCGCTCTGTTTCTTTGACATGCGTATTCAAAGTAAAGGTCGGATTGTAGCGAGCGGCCAACTGTTAAGTTGGAGAATTTCGTGTGGAAAATTTTGGGAGGCTCTGCTGCGGCTCTGGAAATTGCAGCTACGTTGGAGAGGGATTTTGTTGGGGGCGGGGGGTGGATGGTAGTTGGGTGTCAAAGTGCGCTATTTGATTTTGGTGTCAGGTATAGTAACAGTTTGAGTGAGCAGCGATACGATAACGTTTTATTTTCCTGTTGGCCTTTTTATTAATGTAGGATGAAAGTGTTAATTTTCAAAGAAAAAGAATCCTGGGTGGGAGAATTTTGTCAGACTGGTTAATCCTCAGATGGGCGTTTATTTAGATCGACAAATTTGAAATGTTAACAAAGTGATATGCCGGGATAATTAATACAGTTTGAAAATGTTTTAAAGAAAAGTAGGGATTATAAAAGTTCGAAGAGATGAAGACATCGATACAATAATATTGCGAGTTATTGAAAATGCTCGAAATTAGCTCAATTACAATTAATCATAATATGATTTTTCGTTTATCCTAAGATATCGACAATAAACCTAAATCTATCGTTATGTATACTATAGTTTTTCTAAATAGATGCCCATATGAAAGTTCGCTGAACAGAAAAAATTCCTCGCCCAAATAAAGCTTTTAATTAAGCATTTTAGCAAAATATCTTGAGAAATCCTCCTAATACCATACGTATCTCCAAAAAAGCGCTAACGCCATCTCAAACATCTCCACTCCGCGCCCCACCCTTAAAAGCTCGCACCTCCGCAGAACACCCATCCACACCGCAAATGCATCGAATCGCAGACTTTTCAACCTCCAGCTCTCGCCAAAAAAAAGAAGAAAAAATGCGCAAAGCAGAGAGATTCCGCCATCTCCGTCGGTAAACAAGGAGAATCTAATTCGCATTCGCGATCGCGCGGCCAGAATTAATTCGCCGCTCTTACGCCGCGCACGTAATGCTTTTCAAACTCGACGCGGCGCACGCGTACAAAACGACTCCAAAAAAAAAAAGAGCGAGAGAGAGAAAAATGCTAATTAAATACGCTGCCGCTGCCGCTGCTTGCTGTAAAAGGGCGGCTGCCTCTCGCTTTTCAAAAGGCAGCGACATATGCGCGCACGTGGATCGTGTGGAGGAAAAAAAAACTGGTCCACCCTATTTTTACGTTGACTGAGTATGCGCGCGCGCGTGTGTGTGTGTGTGCGCTTCCGCGTCCCTTGTATATTAAAGCACGCGCTCGCCATTGGACCCTGCTGCTGGTCTGTTAACTTCTTTTTTTTTTCCTTTTCTTTTTTCATTCTGTTGAGGCTCGACTCTTTTTGATTATCATGATGGCAGCGACGGCTGCTGCTGGACGATCGAAATAATGCGAGGGGGAGGGGGCGGGAGGGGCAGAGGAGCGGAGATAAAAGATTAGGTGAAATTATAGAGTGAGGAAAGTTTTACATATAGGTAGGTAACGCAATGTGAGGTATGTTGTGTGTAGAGGGGAAAAAGGTAGTAATCACTACTGTGGGTGGTTAGTAATTCGGTGATAAAGAGTAAAATGGGTTGGCAGTATATTACGCAGGTTAGGACTCGGTTTTAAGATGTATTGGAATGAATTAATTTCGAATGACCTTTGATTCTAGGGCTTTTCATACTTTTATATTATTATCAAAATGTGTTATGTACACAAATATTTCATGATTATTATTCTAATAACTAAGGCATTTTCTTCAATAATATACGTGTAACATGTACAATATTTTTTAATTAACTAAAAATCATTGATTACTGGATACAGTTCAACTGTCTTCCATCGACCGATTTACCGATCATGTATTGTTATCAGTCTTAACCACGTTCAGTAGCAATTACTGTACTTTTCTTCCCGCATAATTTTTTTCTATAACGTTTTTGTCATGGAGGAATCTTATTGGTTAATATCAGACTTCAAATGAAGGGTTTTAAAAAAATTCCACGAAATATTGACTGGCAAGTGTACATACAAAAGGGAAGAAGGGTCATTAGATTGCAGTATAGTGTCAAATAATTTTTTAATAGGGTAATGCGAACATTATGATAATGTATAGCATCGAATAATTTAATCGGGTGTGTGTAAACGAGAAAGATAATGCGAGATTGTAAGCTATTTTTTGAGAATTAGATCGATTTTACTGTGTTTATATTACTGAAGAAATATTGACGCGGTGACCTTCAACGCGATTAAATATTTTAGAGGCAGTAATTTATGTGTTTGCATAATTTGCAGTGGCAAGGTCACAATGTGTAATTTTGAAGAAGTACATGTAATGAATTTTATGATTTTGATTAATTATTTTGTTCGTAGTGAAATTTTATAATAATTACAAACTTATTTATCAATTTATCTACAATTCCTTAGATACAAACTATTTAACAATGTTATTAACTATAGAATAGAGAATATTATCATACTCGAAACGACGCGTAAAATCTAAATTACAGATATTATAAAATGTTAAGTTAGTAACTATAAGATTTAATAAATTATCCTTTTGGAAAAAATGTAAAAGACAATTAAGTGATTTGTATAAAATGATACAGCTATATAGTTAACTATAGCATTAGGATGTGTATTTCATTTTTAAATACATTTCGGTACAACTATTATCATCGATAAAGTAAAGAAAAAATAGCAGAGAACTAATTTTCCAAATTTCATTCCAAAATTCACTTCCAACTACAGCAACCTTGTACACGCACACTTGATCGATGGCATTCATTATGAGAAAAAGAAAAATAACCGTGGAAAGAGAGAGAACCCAAAAAGAAGCAGAAATTTTCCATCCGTCTCCCTAAAAGCGTCTCACTGTGTACCCATACACACTATGACACAGTACAGCCAGCTCAAGTGGGCCTTCCGCTTTGGGAAAATTCGTGTAATCCCCAGTAAGAAAGGACTAAACCAAGAGGCCCGAGAAACCCAGAGAGAGAGACATAGACACACAACCCACGCCCGAGCGAGAGAAAGATGGAAATAGAAAAAAAAAGACTGTCCCTACAGCCGGCTTCGCCACTGCCTCGGCATCCACTGACCTGGGTCTACTATGTGTCTGTATGTATGTGTGTGTGGGTCAGGCGCTCGGAAACTCGAGGGAAAGTTTCGGGTTCGCGCGTGGCCTTGTGCACACATCCATACACACGCAGACACACTGCAGAGCAGAAAGAGGGCCGCGATGGCGATATCGGCACGGGTGGGCCCCCGGGTTGCTTCTCGGAAAAGCGAGAGAGCGGGACGTGCACTATAGGTATATACCTCTCCGAAAGAGAGAGAGAGAGAAGGCCGCATAGCAACTGTTCGGAGGTTCCTAATATAATACTTTATCTGGCCGACAAATGTTCTCTCCCGGGAGGCGAGGGGCGAGAGAACCGAGCGTATGGTCGGCTCCGGAAAAGCTCCTTCTGTCTCTCTTTCAGTTTGGGACTCGTCATGTTTGGTTGGGTTGCTTATATAGGTATACTGTGGGTATGCGGCGAGTTGTTTTTCTCATTTTCGGTTGCTCGAGAAACGTGGCCTGCCTGTGTTCGTCATTTATCCAAGATTAGGGGATTATTTAGAATTGTGATAATTCAGAAAGCTTCTTCTAACTGATAAATTATATTTACTTGACACTTATTCAAATGTTTCGTGCTCTTAAAATCATCGAAATTCGTAGAAGGGAATCATGTATCAATTAAATACATCGCTAAATACTCTACTAGTGAACAATAGACTGATCCTTCAATGCAAAAGAATACATAAATAAAAGACTCATTATATGAGTCTTACAAAATATAGAAAGTTTATGTTTATTGATAATCGCACCAATGGCAATTTTTCTGAAGCAGTGTCTTTAGTGATGATATATTTGATGACTTTTTCCATAGAAACGAAGGTGCTAACGAATATGAATTGTTATACTTGTTGGAATATAGTAATCATCATAAACGTCAAATCTAATGCGTGAAGCAATATTGGAGAAAACGAAGCAAATCTATTATAAAAAAAATCGAGACAAGGTGTAGCTCAATACAATAAATAACGTAGCCTCACAAATAATTATCAGTCGTTACAGATTAAAACCGTTTTTTCCGATTGTCGAAGGTTTCTTCCCCTTTCATAATTTATATTTTTGTTTCCCCCTCAGTTGGGCCGGTGAGTTTCTCTCATTTGAATTGTGGAATTTGGAGCACTCAAAGCATTTTTCCCGGGAACCGTAGCTTTTGTGATCTATTTTTCCCTTGTTTTGCCTGTAAATCTTAAACGCTGTAAATCTCGTGGAAAAAAGGAGGAGCGTACTTGGAAGTGTCTATGATCGTGAGAGAATGAAAATGTTACGCATTATTGAATTTAAGACTAATTTTCGTGGAGGTTTATAACTTTGTATTAGTGTTATATGATAGTACAGGATTCTCACTTTATTTTCTGTATATTTGTTATTTCTATATGTATTCAACCTCAATCGAATGAATGTATTTTATTAAATAAACTTTACAATATCATAAATTAAATATATAATAGCATAATCGTATAGAAAATATTTCATACATTATTAAGTTCTCAAGAATCCATGCAAATTGAAAACCTTCAAAGACGGAAATGAAATTTATTAAATTTTGCAGAAACTAAATTATTATTAAAATACTTAAAATATGAAAATAATATTTACAAACCCCAACTCATACGCTATAGCACTTAATTTACCTCTACTTGCTTTACGAAAAGTCATCGGCAGATTGTAAAACCTGCACCTTCCCATTTTCTCTTTTCCGGCGCCCTCGTAAAAATACCCACGTCCGTTTCGCTTTCTCTCCATCCCCCTTTTACGGTTCGTAATTTTTTCCCCGTCTTGTTTTCGTTCTCTTTCTCCGCGCAGTTTTCGCAGGCTTTTCTCTCTTAGCTCTCTCTCGCTCTTTCTCATCGCCGTTGCGGTGGCTTTCGGGGGGCGTCGAGAGGCATCGGGAAGGAAATTTTCCCCGAAACGGGAGCTTTTGTGATCGATGTCGTTTCACGTCTGCCGCCGTGTACGAGGGTACGAGGGAACGGGAGAGAGATGGAGAGAGACGCGGTCCGGCACTGGAAATTTTTCCCAGTCATTAACGGCATCGGCGGGGTTCGCAGGAAGGGAGAAGGGAACGAGAAGGATTTACGCCAAAACGAGAAGTTTCTCTACAGTTATTGAGCGGTGCGTGAATGTGACTTGGCTGTTTTTTTTGTATCCTTTGGGAGCATGAAGCTTCGTTCTTGGGTAATTTTATTTAACATTTAATAACAGTTAATTAGGTCGACTATTCATTTTAAGCTATATAATAGCGTATTCTCTTCTTAGTGGGGTAGTTTCTTTGTAAAATTATGGAATTTACGGGATATCTTCAATATTGTCAAATTTTTGTAATATTACTTCGTTGCTGAAATGTCCTTTGAACTTATAATAAAGTTCCTTACTTAACAAGCTAAAATATTTGAAACATTCATAAAGATACAAGAATTAGCTTAGGTACTCTATTAATTTTACGTATCCTGGTATAAAATTAATCCAGAACTATGTAGATCTATCTAGTTTTTCATGAGAATAATCAAGGGCCAGGATAAAACTAGATCATTTTCCGGCAGGGTACATATATATCACTTTAATATCAAATAAATTTTCGTAGCCAACTCTTTAAATAAGTGCATAGATTGTTAACCTGTAATTTTGTGTAATAATAGAGCTTAAACGTCAAAGTAATTTAGAATCTAAGAAATACATTTAGCTCCTGTAGGGTTTGAAGAGAAAAAGTACAGAGAGTTTCATTTGAACGTAAATAGCAGACTCTCAAACATCGAACTGAAAGAACCCAATTTCCTCTATCGGGTCAAAGTTACTTAATTGCTTTTCTAAAGTGGAAAATTTTCAAGTTTTGCTGGAATTCTAAATGTAAACGCAGTGGTCATAAGGTAAAATCACTTAATCATTCTGTAATTGTTCAAAAAATTAATTGATACAATTATCTCAATAATTACACATTTTCCATAGCAATTTTCTTTGACATTTTCGCATTGCCTAAAATTAGATATTTTTGATTATATATTATTTCAATGAACGGTCTACAGCACAAGCTATAATGAAGTCATATTTCTATAATTAGAATACGGTTTAGTCTTATCATAACACGAGCCCAAAACAATGAATTAAAATAACTCAATTCTCATTTTGTTACGTAAGTACGAAAGAAGTCCTTTATTACAAAACGCTGCACGAATTTACCCGAAAAGAATTACCAACTCATCGGTAAATTTTAATCACCCAATCAAATCAAGTCCAACCGACGAATAATAATTCACCACCGTTCAACGCTCTCTCTCTCTCTCTCTTCACCCTTCTCCTTCGTACACCAACTACCACCCAGTGCAAAGTCCGAAAAAAAATGACGGCGCGCCGACAATACATAATCACACATGCACGGCGGCAATCAGAACAGCCAAAAGAGAACAGGAGAAAGCGAAGGAGAAAAAAAAAAGACTGCGTCGCGCAGGGGTAAATGTACGCACGTATACATACGTGCTGTAGCACTTTACAGTGTGTGTCAAAAGTTGCGGAACAGCGTGTTGTTTGATATTAAATGTACTTTAGGTAAAGTGGTCTGTATGTAATTTATAAGATTTTGAATGGGGAGAACACTGGTGACCTTTGATCCTAGCTTCAAGGTTATTTCAAGGTCAAACCGGAGTTGTCATATGGATACGCCTGTTTATGACACCGGAAATCAATAGGATAAAGGTTATACGTTAGAATATGCAGTCATAAACCTTTGTCAATCGATTTTATGGGCCAAATAAAGGTCAAATCATACTTGACCAGTAAGGAACTTGCTCGACAACAGCAATCGACAAAAGTAGATACTTGGTTTACTGCGTGTTCTGATCGAATTTTCCTACGTTGATCCTAGATGAACGAAAAAAGTCTTCAAACACAGATCTCAGTGTCAGAGTCTCGTCTGATATTCTACGGTCTGCATATTTGATTTTTATGTTACGGTACATAGAGTATACACGCCACGATACAATCTTCGAACGTAGGGTTTCCGTGGTCTGAATCCTACATCTGTTACTCCAAAATCCGCGTTCTTGATTTTCAGGTCCATGGTCATTGGACCCCAAGGGCCAATTTGACCCAGGACCATGCCCACGCATTCCAACCTAAAATTCCCTCCTCGTTCTATCATCGGTGTAAAAAGAGAATGTCTCCGATTGTAAAATCACATTCAACCTGGAACCCAGCATCCACACTCAAACCATAGCTCACCCCCGATAAATCCCACACGCGCACCCCGTACCTCCCAAACCACCACTCCATCCCGTGAACTTTTGCCGAGCACTGTACCGTATGCACGCGGGGTCTCTCTCTCTCTCTCCATCACGCTTATAGCTACACGCGGGGCAAGGTCGAAACCGGTAAATCGGCGGCCCGCCGCGAGAGAGAAAGTGTAAAGGGCGCCGGTGAGAGTTTCGCTGCAAGCGCTCCCCTCGCGCATCTGTGTGATGCCGACGCACGCGCCTCGCATGCAGAAGGGTAAGAGAGAGAGAGAGAGGGCCGCAGATTTCCCGTGCGCTAGAGCTAGCTTGATGGCCCCCCCGTATAGCACTTTTATTGATTTCTCGTGTATACGGTGTGTGTGTGTGTGTGGGGTGTGTGTATGTATGTGTGTGTGTGTGTGCGTGTGTGTGCGAGCGTGTTTTACGGGCCCCTGGACGACGGAGCATCACGTTCACGAAGGACCCGGGTGTGTATATAAGTATGTGTGTGTGTGTGTGTGTGAGTGTGTGTGTGTCTGGGAGACGATCTTGTTTTGACGAGACTGGATGCGCGATGGAGTTTGGTTCTTCTGGTTTTACCGGGGTGAGGGGTTTCGCTTCCGGATTCGAGATTCTCGTTTCCGAGGTCGTCGTCTTACTTGGGAGGGGTTTGGAGCTTCCGCGTTATTTCTCTGTCTTTGCTGCTGCTGCTTGTTTGTCTGGTTTGGAGATTCGAGTGCGTTGGATGCTGTGGATGGTGTGCGCAGAGAGAATTTTCTGATGAAAGCTGCCGTGAAAATTGTAGCGAACGAGGGACGTTCTGACTTCGCGGAAAGAATTACCCTGCGATGAATGGTGAAATGTAACGGTATTCATGGTAATTTTGAACGTGAAGTAGAGTAAATTTCATCGCGATTTACGGCAATCATTACCGTTCAATAGAGTACATTTTATCGGAAAATCAGATTATATCATATTTGCTATGATTTTCATGGTAATTTTCATCAGTAAATTCCTTGTGTGTTAAATAACTTTATAATGATATTACTGAGAACTTTTATATAAGTAAAAAAGATTCGTAGATAAATTTTAATATTTTAAAAAATTAGTATTAACGAAAGTTGTATAGTCTGTTAACGTTCCTTTGACAATCTCTATACCTTTTTTAATTTAAAAAATATTAAAAAATTCCATAACTTCAAAAAGAACGTAGCATGTAATTCATAAAGAGTGATTTTTTCTCAATTAAAACTAAAATTTATATCAGTCAATATTAAATGTTTTAACAAAATTTACACTTTTATTTGTTTTTGATTATTTTACGAACATACATCGCACCAATCTGCGATATTCTTGATTATTTAAGCCCAGTTAATAAACAAACACTGGAATTTTCTTATTACAAGCTCGTTCTTCTATCAATTCTTCCTAATTTCCAAGGCACGAAAGAAATATTTATATTCTCTCCGAGCCTACAACATTTTACGATACCATAATCTTCCCTAGCTGCGATACCCTTCAAATTACACATAATACCATCCTCATTATCAGCATATCCCCGTTATCACTATCTCCATCTCCAACCCAAAGAAAAAAGAAGAAAAAAAAAGCACAATCTACACCACACTCCTCTACATCTACGCTCATCCATTTATCTCTCGCTTTCACTTTTTCTCTCCTTCTCTCCCTCTCGCCCCAACATTCCGCTTCCTATCCCTCCCGTATCACAATACCGCATTTAAAGTTCCACACACTGCGAGAGTCTCGGGTGTCCACAACCTCTTCCCCTTCTTCTCCTATCTCCGAGCACACTCTAGTTAGCTATAGTTAACTATTCACATAACCGGTGCCGCTTCCTCGTACAGGGCATTTCCGCGTTCCTACCTCGGGGTTGCGAGAGAGAGAGAGAGAGCCGGTTCTTCGGTGTGTATCGGAGAGAAGAGAGACGGAGAGAAGTCGGGACGAGGCGCGGCGCGTCACGCCGAGGAATGCCCGATGCTGGCAGTGTGTTTACAGACACGCGCTCGCTCGTTAGACGGATGCTGTCTTCCGAGTGCGCCGCGCGGCTGCTGTGTTCTAACGTTATTTTTAGGTCGTTCGGTGGACTGTGTGCAGTTGCGTGCGTGCGCGTCACTGCTGCACTGGAGTCTCGGTGTTGTTTTACTTGGCTTTTGCTTTTACGTAGTTTCGTGAAGAGTGTTGTCGGAATTGGGGGGGTTTTATCTCGTTGTGCGTGCGACGTGCGTTGAAGGTGGTGGGGTTGCATCCTGGATAAAGAGGTTCTGTGATCGACAAGTTTAGAGGTGTTATATGGATCGAATGTTTTGAAGATTGCTCGAGTTCGTGGACGTAAATTTGGAAATACCTGCGGGGTAGCTAACTCGCCCAGTGAGTAACGACAATATTTATAAAATAGTTATGCTGTAATTAGAAGTATCATAAAGTAAAAGAAGTGTTCCTATAAGCATTAATATACACCCTATGTAATTGATTAGTAGCTTTAAGAGTTTATTTTTAAAGAAATAAAAATGTCCAACCTGGCCATTCGCTGGCCAATAATAGGTGGTTTTTCACTTGTGTAGATACTAAAAGCTTTTATTGTTACATAAACACGTTAAATAATATTTCTACCGTATAGAGAAAGTAATACTTTCTAATGGTTATAATGCTTGTCAAATTGTCGAATATTTTAGACATATGCATATAAAGATTTCAAATCATCCATTAGGTAACTAAAAATTAACAAAATTAAGCCTTCAGCTATTTAAAAAATATATACGGTACGATTAACAAAAGAATGAACGGTTTACACGCTCGAAGTGGCCTGTGAAAGGAAGAATTTAGGATGGGACTTCCTAGAAAAGTATAACAAATAGCACGCTGTCTGTCAAAGAGGAAGCCAGAGCGCGCGAGCTTAGAGACGTGACCATGAATTTCTCATTGTGCTGTAATCAAGGGTACATGCGGGCACATGGGTGTGCGCTCGCAGCCTCCATGAATCCAGGTATTTGAAATATTTCAGAGACGGAATTAGTTGGTTTCAACGCAGAAGATAGACGTTTGGAGTTTTAAAAAAAACTTGGAATATAGAAAATATAGGTGGATGATATATTGTTAGGCAAATAGGAGGGGTATTTCCTTTCATATGCATGTACATTATACATACACATATATTCGTAATGAAGTAACGAGTACGTACTCATTCATACGTTGAATAAAGCGAAAATAACCCGATTACATATAAGTACCAATGTAGTCTGTATGAAACTTATTACTATAAAACCATTACCCTGGGGGATTAATATTTACCGCTGAATTACTTAAGTTAAGCAGTTCGGCCATGACTATGTAAATTGATGAAATAAAAATAATGAGAATTAATTAAAACTGTTCATTAGACCTTTCTTAAAAATGTTTTCGAAAGGAAAAAAGAATTTTAATTTTTCTAATGGAAAATGGCAGCAGTAGAGCTACTTCGTCGAGCCCTAGCGTTTTTTTAGTTACTCGGAGGTGGAAAATAAAGCTCAGGAGCTGCCAAACAGTTGGACTTTGAAATATGCAAAACAAAAAATATTACCATCTGCATTAACTAATTAATACTAGAGCAGTGCGCAAAGATTTTTTAAAATATATTTTGTAGAAATAATAAACATTTTAGATAAAAACGCCATCTTACTAAAAATGTTAATTGCGAAAAGAGTTATAAATCAATTCAATAAAAAATGTAAATGCTGTGTGCTTTTAAACACACAACTCTAGTACTACTATTTTTTGTTTATAAAAAAACTCTATTTTTTCTTGACACATAAGTATTATGTGTGTCTTAGAAAATAGTTTACTAAATGCCTTGCATTTTGGATATATTCAATTTAACTTCATTATTTATTTAATGAACAAATGACTAATAGATTGAAGGCTACGCGAGGAACTAAACAAGTATTAAAAAACATACAATATTTCTCAAACGAACCTTTTCAAAACCGGACATTGGTTTCTCGCGCGATCTTTAACCCATACCAGCCATCCATTTCCATTTCAAAATGATCACTTGCCAGACGATATATAACAATTGAACCCCGTCCAAGCGAATACCGACCAACCTAACACTCCAACCTTCTACCAACCTCGCTAACGTCATCTTCCCCGCATCTTGGTGTTACAGATTGGAGTGAAACCACGAACTGACGCCTTTGAACCCAACACATCGCCACTGCTTAGGCGCAGGACGACGAGGAAGAGGACGACGACGAGGGTGGCGCAGCAGTTTAAGTTGCTCACGACGACGTCTCGCTCACCCGCCTCACGATGAGTCATGGCAAGAGCTACGATCGTGGGGTAAGCGCCTGCTGGAAATCAGTTAGTGTCACGCCCAATCTACCCTGCTCTAAATTCCCTTCGCTCAAGGTATAGCAATAAGGACTCGAAATTCGCGCATACGACGCTGAGCGTTCGGTTTTCGAGTGTCGCTGCTTTTTTTTTTCTTTTTTTTTTCTCATGGAAACGGTGATGTCTGGGTTTCTTTTGACGCTCAACTTTTGCCAACGACTGTTGGTTGTGAATTGCTCGCGGTGTCGTTAATTTTTATGTGATTGTGGGGGACGGTTTGTATTTAGAAGGCGTTCGAATACCTCTTTTTGTACATCAATGTAGAGCTTTATGGTTCAATACCTACCTTGAAAAAAAAAGAAATAATAATCAATGAAGTTTACTTTCGTTTTTATTCATTTAGAAATCAAGTGTTTGTATATCAAAGAATATAATAATAAAATGTCACTACTTCTCTTATTGATCTTTTATCATAAAATCCAATTTTACGCAAACGAACATAAACCAATCAAATAAAATCTGTGCTGGAATTTTTTTAACTTTATATTTCCAACCTTCAAAAGATACATTGTATTTTAATATTTAGAAAAAAAGCCAATTTGGTTTTTAATCATACTTCAAGTTTTCTATTAGTTAAATAATATTTTACCTTTTCATGAAAATAGTAATAAAAATGAATAAAAATTTGCAAATTAAAACTTCTATTGTTCTATTGTTCCGCGGTGTCAAAAAGTAAAGAAAAAAAATTGTAGCTGACGCACGGGATACTTTGTACGTGTGCTAGTTTCAGCTTTAAAAAGAGAATTTACATTCGTAACTTTTAATGGTATTCAATGATTTGAAAATCGTTGAAAACCCTCATTCACCTTCAATCCTAAATAGAACAAAAAATGTATTAATTTCTCGAACTAAAGTACAATTACACACCGAAATCCAAAGTATCCCCAATCGATAACTATAGAACCTCAATAACCACCACCCACAAAGCAATAAAAATGAACCCCAATCTTCCTTCACGTTCCAGCTGATCAACAATTCGCCATGGCAGTTTGCCACTTCGGGCTACTCGAGCACGAGTCCCCCGGGCACCGCCTCCTCGGGCAGTAGTCCCAACTCCCAGTACTACGGTCGCTCGCCCGACGACCTGAGCGTCGACTCGCTCATCAGCGGTCTGCTCCAGGTCGTCAACAGCGAAGACTTTGGCTGCTCGAACGGCGACCTCAGGCTCCCCTCGCCCGGCAGCTACAACAGCGACACGCGCTGTCGGGACTGCACGGACTTGATGCTATGCGACTCCTGCTCCAAATCCCTTCACCTCGTGAGTAGAACTTTTGGTTCTTTGTTTGTTTGGATTTGAGGAGAGGGAGACGGTGGAATGTTCGTTGAGGATCTTGCGCAAATAGTGAATTATGTACTTGAAATTTTGTTTAACTGTATATATGGGTTTGGATTCGGTGTAGTCTAATGGCGTACACGGTTGGTTAAAAATGCCTAGATTTTAACAGACGCTTATTATAAAGAAACTAGCACCTTTTCATTTTTCTGATAAATACTAACTTTTTCGTAGATTCTCTGAGAAACTAATAGTTTTTGTCTGAGATTTTAAAAGTTGCTGATTTTTGTAGGAGACTCCTGACAAGAACTAGTACTTTTTGAGAAATCTGAAATACGCAAATCTCCATAAGGAGCGACGATATGTACTCATTTAATTTTACTGCAATTATTAACATTTTATCGAATGGGGTTTATATAGATAATGATCAAATATTGTATCTCATCGACAATTTTTTTTTGGAAAAACACCATTTTTTATGCTAACGTACGAACGACTGAAATTTAAATGAATATAACTCATAGAATAAACCGTTAATTGCTCTCAAATTAAAAATATGTACTTATTAATATAAATATTAATTTTGTTTAAAATTTCAACAAAAAATATAATCTATTAATTATAGAAAATATTATCCTTAATCCCTTAAGCGCGCAAAAAGTTTCTTAAAACATTTGCTGTTTAAACCTGATTATATTGAAATTATTTACTTCTAGTGAAGCAATTATAATAACAGATATATTTCATTTCGTGAATTCTAAATCTTTTGTTGAAGGTATTTTTCCAAAAGTCTAATTCATTAAAGTTACCGGCGAAGTAAAGTACTAAAAAATCTTTCATGGCAAAGATTCTTTGCCATCGGCACTGAAGCGGTTAAGTATATTAAGATTTTGTTTCAACTAATTAAAAAAATTTATATTTATCTATATTGAATATTATAATTAAAGAAGATTGCATCAAAATGATTTCTTGAACCGGTATAAAATACGTTTCAGTTTATAATAATTTTCTGGTTCATCTCTCTCAGAGTCCGGAATATATTCTAATCGAAACCCTAACTTTCGTAAATTAATTTCTAGTACGAAGAAAAAGAAACAATCACTACTAGGCCGTTCAGCAATTTATAAATTGTATACAATAACCCAATGAAACATAACATAAAAACCCCCAATTTCCCTTCACCTCCAACAGAATAACCTGGTCTCAATTGATCCGCCGCTGATGCGCCCGCTGACGGCTGAGATACCCAGTCCGCCTATGCACCACCACCACAGCGCCAACTCGACGACGCCCCTCTACTGCGATGTGCACCGGGACGCCCAGCGCTTCTACTGTCAGACCTGCAGCAAGCCCTTCTGCGCCGACTGCGGTCTGCACCTTCACGTCGGCCACGTCACTGTCCACCTCATGGACGCGGTCGAGGGGGCCGGACTACAGGCCACTCAGGTCATGAGCGAGGCAAGACTGGGCATATCGTCCCTCAGGGAGGATCTCGACTCCGTGCAGGTGAGATGCTCGATGGGAGTTGCAAGCTATAGGATTGCGTAGGAGTGCGATAGGTTTCGATGCGGCACGGAATTTGTAGGCAAATTGAAATTGGGACGGGGTGACTCGCGAATAGGTGCTTTTTGGATGGTTGTTGAATGACAATCTTACAATCTGGTGTAATTAGAAGATTGATTTGAAATTTGGTTTCATTTTATAATTAGCGAAGGTACTGTTGTGTATGGTTTGTTGAATATAGTGGGATCTCTCTAATTTAAAATTTAATGTAACGGATGAAGTTTTTGAATAATGGAGGTTATTGATTGTTAAAGTTTTTCGAGTTATATAGGTATTGAGCTGAAAAATTTTAAATTGTAGAAACCATAATAGTTTATATTATGTATGTTTTATTGAATATAGATACGTAATCACTTAAGAAGAGCGTTATTTTAGTTTTGTTTTTAAATTTAATGTCATTAAGTTCTAACTATATATTTTAAGATCAAAGGAAAAATACTTAGAGGATAATAAAATTGTTTCCTGATATCCTTTTTCTTCTTTTCAATAGTTGTAAATACTGTATTTATTTCAGTTACATGAATTTCAAGAGTTAAACTTTTGTTTACCTGCCGTGCTTAGAACAATCCTTTTGAAATATGAACACAAGCTAATCAAAATAAACACGGTACACGATGTGTATTATTTGATTGATTTTGGGAAATTTCGAATTATACAGGTTCAACATCGAATAATTCGAATTGTAGAGACTAAATTGTTAGATTTATACAGGTCTGCATACATTGAAAAAATTCTAATTAATTATTTATTTATTTATTTATTTATTAATCAATAAACGGGCTATGTAGCCCTTTACAATTATATTCTAATTATCTTCTTATTTCTTTTTCGAATCTGGAGTTTTTTCAAGGGATACTCGCTAGACTTCAAATTAGAGCATAGTATAAAATGAAAAAATTAAATTTTCAAGTGTATTATAAGTATAATATCTATAGGCATCGTGAAAAGATAAATCGTAATTTTTATTTCTTCTTCAAAATAATAAAATTAAAAGTTATAGGTATTCAGTCATAATAGTGTGATACCATGCCATGATGCGAATTTCAAAATGCACGTATCTACTTTGATTTTACGAACGAAAAGATTATCATCTAATTTTTCTATAATTTTTGCATAATCTACCAAAGTATGAAAGTAAAAAAATAAAAAAATCACGTAATCCTAATTCTATTGGCTTTCGTATTAACGAGGTTCCGCTTGAAAAGAATAACAACACTGCGTCATCAATAAACACTCGACGCCACACCTCATAATTCAAACAAAATCTAAATCAACCTCTAATCCAACCAATTTCCATCCTTCCGTACTTTCAGATGGCAGCCGAGACCCTCGAGCAAAAGGCGCGCGAAGCGTCGACCGACGTGATGCTGAGCATAAGGCGCGTGGCCTCTGCTCTGGAATCCCGCGAGAAGGAGCTCCTGGGCCGCATCGAGAAGGCCCGCCTGCTGAAGTTCGCGTCGCTCAAGGCCCGGGACGAGGGCCTGAGGAACGGCATAGCCCGACTTACCAGGGCGGTGGACAAGCTCAGCGACTCGATGGAGTCCTCGACCCTGGCCAGCAATCCCCTCGATCTCCTCGTCACCAAGGACATGGCTTCCGCTGAGGTAAGCGCCGTCCGCTTCGAATACTGCCTTCGTGTGTATATGTAGAGAGAAATTTCAGGGAAATTCATTGGTTGTTGCATTTGGCGATGGACGAGGGTTGGGAGAGGTGTTCTGGGGTAAGATGGGATTGTAGACGAAATGGATGAGAAGTCAGTTTTTTTTTATGAAGTGAGAATGAGCGTTGGGGTGCTTCATTTGAATTTGGAGTGCTGGAGATATTGATGTAGAGAGACCAACACTCCTATTTGCATACGTAATGAAGGGAAAGAAAAAACATTTTCAAATAAGCAATTGTAAACAAGACGTAGTATCTAAAAGGTCTACTATGCTATAAATGAAAAAGAATTATATTTATTTATTTAGAAAATATACGGGCGTTTTGCACTTTTACAAAATATATAAAAAAAATATAATGCAATTAAGTGGTATCACAATCCGGTTCACTAAGATTATACTGTATCACTAATCGATAACATGATTTTTAGATAGCTTCTATCGAATGTGGAAAAATTATATTTCGTCTACAATTTTGCTGCTAGATCCTATACTAACTTTCTCTATTAAAGATTTGAGCAATTTCTTATAACTTTTCAATCGTAGGAATACACTTTATAACATAACTTTTATTTATTATTGCCAAAATAATTATATACCGTAACGGATCTAGTTTCTTATCAGCTAACAACAAGAGTAGTTCCTCATTAGCTCCTGTATTTAAGCTTCAAATACACATTTTCAAATCAGTCAATAATTATCTCTTACGTCTTAAAACAACTTTTTGTAACAAGTACGAGGTAACAATTGATTTCGACGAGGAACTATATCCATTATGGTACTTTCACGTTTCTCTGATGGTAGACTCTGCGCGCATAGCACTTTAAATCTCCTCTCTAGTAGATACGCAATTAGCACACTTGAACTTGAAGCTCCAATCGGTGCAGGTCTTTCAGATCCGACAGTCCCGTCAGAATCTGCCGCCCCCCGAGGAAAACTGGATATCCTTCACGGGGGCCGAAGGCAACGTGCTGCACACCATTGCGAACCTCGGCTCCATCGTCGTCAACAATCCGGGCCCGATCGGCGATCGTCGCACGGTGCGCGGACGCGGCGGCGGCTCTTCACCTCAGGTAAAAGAAGCTCCATAGCTATTGGTCATGAAATACAGTAAATAATTGTGCAGTAAGGTGATGTTAAATCCCGTGTTACTGGTAAATACGGGGAACCACTTTTTTCATTCATTTTTCAATTTTAAGAAAATATCTCTATGGAAAGGTGTTCTTTTTGATTGGGACAACAACTTTCTATAGAGTTAATTATTCAAAATTGAAAATGAAATAAGAAAAGTGGATCCTCGTATTTGTCGGTGACAGGTGGCTTTAGCATCACCTTAAAGAGAGACTCTGGTGATTTTCTATCAAAATATTTCCTTTATTGATTGTAATTTAAGAATATTTTATGGTTGTATTGGCTATAAGACAAAAATAATGCCGCATCCACTAAAGTTTGTTAGTTAGTAGGTATTATGTTTATAAAACACTGTGTAAAAATTCGTAAAATATTGCCAGATGATGAACGTATAATTTAAAAAATAACCATAGATGATAAATACTGAGTTTTTTAGACTTTATAATTTGTAATATTTTTAATATATTCTTGATTAACCAATTTATTTGAAATAATAACTACTTTGCGAATATTATATGTGAAGTAACAAGTGAGAAAATGGTGGTCAGTCATACCAAAAAATGTTAAAAATAGGCAAATTTGATTTGATAGAAATTTATGTATTCATGTAAATCTGTTTTTCTAATTTTAAATAGTCAATTTCAACAAAAACTTCTTATAAACATGAGTCTTACTAAAACTATCAGGATGTAAAAAAAATTATATATACATATATCTTAAAATAATAAAAAAAAATTTAAAAAATTCCTGTTTTTCAGAACATAATTATCAAAGTTTCGAATCGATCGATAAGATGAATTATAAAAATCACCAGAGTCCCACCTTGAAAAGATCACTACTCAAATGCCAATTAAAAGAAAAAACTAGAACTCACTCTAATCCTCACAAACCATAAACTCTAATACCTCTTCATCCCCATAGTTCTTCCACGCCAACACGCAGTCTCCGGTCGCCACCAACAACCAGCTGATACCCCTTGGCCCCGTGCCCCGAGGTCGTCCGGTGCCCGCCAGCAGTTTCCCCGTGACCGTGCGCACCGGTCGCTCGGGCCAGACCAAGCCGATCAAGCTGATCGGCAACGACGCTGACGCCCGCGACAATCTCTGCAGGCCCTGGGGCGTGGCCTGCGACAAGGAGGGCCACATCATCGTCGCCGACCGGTCCAACAATCGCGTGCAGATCTACCGGCAGGACGGCAGCTTCGTGAGGAGATTCGGCACGCACGGCACCTTGGCCGGACAGTTCGACAGACCTGCCGGCGTCGCCGTCGACGGCCGCAGAAGGATCATCGTCGCCGACAAGGATAATCATCGCATTCAGGTAGGAAGAGGAGGGAGCGATAGTTGGGATGGTAGTTTGAACAGTGAGAAAATTATGTCGTAAGTCATGCGATGGATATCGTAGAGATTTACGGATGCGATATGATATCGGACAATTAGCAATTTGAAATCTTCATTTCTGCATTGAAAATGGAATTTTAAATAGTTTCATTTCTCTTGATAGGCGAAATATTAGGTGCAGATTCCATGCTCGTGATTTTACAACAGTGGATCGAAAGAAATTTGATTTACGATATGAAATTTACGATATGGTTTTCTCAGTGTATATTGTGTGATTTGGAATCGGTTGAGATATTCAATGGAATTAAGTGGGCTGGTCGGGTTTAGTTTAGTTTAGTGCCTATTCTGATGTATTTTATTGCATACTTGCTTTGGAGGTTTTTAAAATTTTCATGTAATATCTTTGAAATTGACAAAGTGGGATCTTTTTGTGACGTCACCTCGATACAACAGGATCCTTTGATCTTGTAATGAAGTGGCGTGGCTCAAAGAACGTTTAGCAAGCTATGGCTTTTGCAAATAGATTTTAATTTGAAAAATTCTAAGAGAAATGTAATGTCGACTTCGGCATATTATCGGATTTATATATTATAAAGTACATTTTACTAGCTAACTCTATTGATTTTTCGAAGGTTTAATACCTGTTTTTACAGAATCAAGGTAAGATTTTTAATTTTTTTTCACTAGAATAAAATATGACCGCTCTAAATCGAGAAATTATTTATAAATTTGTCATATTTGAACGATTTGAAGCAATCATATTTAATTCTTGTGAAGCAAAATTTCAAATCTGATCTCAGTTTTTGCAAGAGCAGGTATTAAACCTTCGGAAAAGTCACTTTAGTCTAATAAAGTTGTTACTTTATTTCTTTATTTAGTATTCATAAGTTTCATTGATTTACCATTGTTTAGTCGATAAACCAATTAGCTGCTAAATTGTTCATTGGGAAGTAATGGGTTAAGAAAGAATATCAAGAAATTGCTACCACTAATCGTAGTATTGATCTGAAATTTTGTGTATAGTAGCGATTTGGGGTTTACTGAGAACCTGGCTATTATTATTTCGATATGCGTAAGATAATCATGTATTTTATCGAAAATTAATATAACAATATGATATACATGATTCTTAATAGTTAATAGTTTTAAATAGTTTTTATTTTTAAAACATTAATAATTAAAAGAAAAAATAGTCTGATACAGGTCTGACATTTTTCATAAAATCTTTTTGCAATTTCCGTTCTGTGAGACACATAAACACTGAATATTTTACGTTACATTATTGGTCTTTATTTTATATTTGCATACGAAACATGTATTGCTCATTTTATGAATTTGCATGAAGATGTTATTTGGATAAAGAGAATTTACGTTTTAAAAGTTTAAGTGTGCTCTCAAAACGTCATATCGATAGTAACGGGTTAATATAAATACTCAGACTTAATTTTATTCATTCATTGATTCAAAACTATTCATCTTTACTGAAAATAATTCTTAAATTCTTATTTATTAAGTAACTAAACATTACTTAAGTTCTTACGTTTAAATATTCATAAACCCGAAGTTGTATCGGTAAATATAATTTTTATAGTTTAAAGTTATTATTTTTAATTTTTGTAAAATTGTAAGACCATAGTCGAATTACGTAAGGAACTGATTTCCGTAAGATCTCACAATTCTTTTCAGTAAGATTAATTTCTCCTTAAATGAGCCCCACCAAACTACTGCCGAATATATCAAGAAAGTTGGTATCTGCATTTAAAATAAATCCTATTTTCGTAAAAGTTTCGTTGAAAAGATGAGGATAGTCATCGATTAAAAATGAACTCGATCTAGTCATCCACGTACAAACAAAAATAATGTTTCTAATCATTCTCATGCGAAGTCACTTACACGCTTCGAATCTTCGCACTAAATTGCATACACCCACTCTCTTCAGAATAATAAGTCGCTCACACTTCCAAAGCCACAACTAACCAAGCACTTCCCCATCTGTTTCCCTCTCCTCTTAGGTTCTAACCATGGAGGGCCTCTTCCTGCTGACCTTCGGCGAGAAGGGCTGCCGCTGCGGCCAGTTCAACTATCCCTGGGACGTGGCCGTCAACTCCGAGTGCCAGATCGTCGTCTCGGACACGCGCAACCACCGGGTCCAGCTCTTCTCCCCCGAGGGCATCTTCCTGCGCAAGTACGGCTACGAGACGACTCCCAACATGTGGAAGCACTTCGACTCGCCGCGGGGCGTCGCCTTCAATCCCGAGGGCAACGTCGTCGTCACCGACTTCAACAATCACCGGGTCGTCATCATCGACTCGGACTTCATGAACGCGCGAATCCTCGGCTGCGAGGCCAGCGGCGGCACCAAGCAGTTCCTCCGGCCCCAGGGCCTGATCATCGACGACGAGGGCAACATCATCGTCGCCGACTCGAGGAACCACCGGGTGCAGATATTCGACTCGACCGGCTCCCTCAAGTGGAAGTTCGGCTCGCACGGCAAGGGCTTGGAAGAGATGGACCGACCCTCGGGCATTGCTTTGACCCCGGAGGGGCGCGTCGCCGTTGTTGACTTTGGCAACAATCGGGTTATGCTCTTATAAGGAGCGCGTGAGATTTTTTTTAACGAGTGTGTCACTTTTTTTTTTGAGGACGAATCCTGGACGAATTAGAGGGGGGGGGGCGGGGTGCGGTATTTTGTCTTTTGTGTGTACGCTTTTTGTGTGCGACTGGCGGTCGTCGACGTCTGGCTCTGAGCTCGAACGAAATAGACAAAAAAGTAAAAAAAAAATAGTAGTACGAGGAAAAGAATGAAAAATTAAAAAAACGATATACCGTGGATCCGAGAAAGCAATATTTTCATACTTGACTGTACATATGAAGAAAAAATGTGTTAAACCGTGTGTGTGTAAAGTCTTGTTCGATATTAAAAAAAAAGTAAATGATTTTTAGTTTTAAACTCGCAATATATACATTTATGGTGCTTCGTCCAGGATTCGTGGGAATGAGAGGGGAATGGGACGCGAGTCTGTTTTTTTTGTAAGGTACTCGACGATCTGAGTCGAGCTACGCTCTGATGCAGTATTACGCGTCGTTCTCGATTTTTAACGCGAGAACGCAAAGTTTATGGAGAACGATTTTTGATGGAATCAAAAGAAAACGACGTAATTCAATTCCTTTTTATTTAATGAACAGTAGTTAGCGTGAGAGCGAGCTCTCTTGGGAAGGGGCAGCCCTATATGATTCCTGCGTTGATCAATTACGATTTTAAGTATTAGTTTTTTGTTTCATTTTTTTTTAATCTGAATATCGGTGAGCGAACACCGACGCGAATTTTATGCGTTTTGACCGTCGACAAGAATTTGTTTCATTCTGCACTATATGACGACTGCGACGAGTCTTACAATTTCTGTTCCGTTTTCTTCTTTTTCTTTTTAAATCTTAGTAATGACGATACATTGACGTCAGTAACAGGGGCATATCATCTTGTTTTAAAAAAAGTATTGTGTGCATCGTATTAATCGTTGCAGTGATCGCATAGGAATGGCAAATTGCACCGATGAATTCTTAATCGTAGATTCTAATCTATAATGTATATTTAACGGTGTAGAACGTAGTTGGTAAAATATTTGTCTTTTAACTCCCCGAACGTTAGGGGTCTAAAACGCGGTGTAAAATTAGGATGGCGATGATTGAATCGACGAGTCCAAAGGATACAGAGTTGGCTTTTATTCGAAGGAGAACGTTTAGGATGAAAGTAGAATGGGAGATAGAAACAATTAGAATTTTTTGGGAATGTGAGCAACAGTTCGTATTAGAGCAAAGTGTGTTGTGGAAATAAAAAAAAAGAGTTCAGCTCCATTTGACATTTTTCCCGAAAGACTCTTTCACACTGCTACTTGTTGTCGTGGATCATTTTTTGCCCTCAACGCGTTAAAAATCTCAAACAAAGGCTCTTGATTGGTGCTTCCGTGTTTTTTTTTCTTATTGTAGACAATCGTCGACACTTCGACTGAGATTTAATTCAAGACTTTGCTATATTTAAATTTGTCATTTTAGCAGATCTTTTTAAGTAATCATGACGCTTACGAGGAGTCCGTATCTACTGTTTATTCAAATTGTAGTTTGTTAATTAAAAAATTAAAAGTTGGCCCCAATTGGTATTAAAATAAGGAGTATTTTGATACCTTAAAAAGTATCTAACATTATTTCCTTTTCGAGAAAACTTCGGAACGCGAAAATTGAGGTTAGCTATTCCGTTCCGAAGTTTTCTCGAAAAGGAAATAATGTTAGGTACTTTTTAAGGTCTCAAAATATTCCTTACTCTAATACCCATGGGGGCCAACTTTTAGTTTTTCAAGCAACAAACTACAATTTGAATAAATAGCAAAAACGTGATTAGATAAGGACAGAAGATACGGACTCCTCTTAAGGATATTAACTTTATTATGATTTCAAATCATTAATATTTTTCGGATTATAAAACAAATCTATGGGAAAATCGGCCCAAAATTATGTTTTAACAAATCATAAGAATTATCCATTTGCTGATAGATATTAATTGTTATTTTATCATCGAAATCAGTGTGTTGACATTTTGTATAGATTTTTGGTTTGGATTGCAATTAAAATTTTTATTTAGATAAAATTATTTTAAAAATTTCGGATTTAAATTTTACTTGGAAAATTTTTTACTGCACTCTTGGTTATGTATAAGCCAGTATGTCATTTGTCTTTGGAAGATGGAATCTTTCAAAATTCGTTTAGATTTCTTTTGTTTAAAAATATTAAGATTTAAAAAATAATGACACTTATTTGCATCTCTATACAAAGTAAGACTGAATCAAGACTGAGTAAAAGAATGCCAAGCTTTTTCGTTGTATGTTGTCCAACACACTAAAAATGCTACGAACAGTGGTGTAGAAAATAATCTTTAATCGTAAAAAGAAGGTGAAATTCCAAAAAGAATTACACATAATTTAGAGTTTGACGTCTCCTTCCATTAAACACTTGTGTGTAATTATATCATACATTGTAATTAATATATTTAGGCCTTAGATATTCATCGTAATTTTAGTCGGCTTAGCTGGTTCAATAAAAAGTCTTCTCATTGATCGTAATTGATAGGTAACGTACGTTTAAATTTTAGCTACATATTATAGTTTCTCTGACAACGACGACAAAACATAAAATAACTCTTGGAAGGAAACTCAACTTTATACACACAGCAAGTTCAAAGCTCAATGATATTATATATTACGAATTGTTTTCTGGGTTTCCTTTTAAGTGGGCGAAGCTCAAACCAAAGTAGTGCTTCGATTATACTTTTTAACAACATATTTCCATGTAATGTCCGAAGCGCCATAACATTTTACCAAATCCGAGAGAGAGTGAGAAAACAGGGAAATACATGAATGTCAAGAAAGTGACTTGCAACATACACACAAGAGGCTTTGTGGCACAAATCAAACATTTACGCTTAAGAACACGAACGATTTCGATCTCTCCGCCATATAATGAATAAACTAGTCACATTCCAAAATAGTTTTAAATCTGTTAAATCTGCGAATAACGAGGGTTCCAAGGCAGGTTGTAATCCGATAAATATAAAGTATTTTTGTTAACTACATTCTTCTTAATCAAAGGCGTCAGCAAGAATCTCATAGAATCTTATAGGATCGTCCGTTTTAAAGTAGCATACTGAAAGTTACTTGTAAAGTTGCTTTGAAATGATTTTCATCGACTCGTGTATACAGAGTAAAAGTAGATTTAAATTCGAAGAAAAGTATCTTCTTAAGAGCTCTTTCTTCTTTGCCAATCATTTTGTGATCTTATAGCTTCTTCAATGGAGAGTAAATGCATTTAGTTTAACGAGATATCCTCTTATTAGCAAGATAACAATTAATCTCGATATATTACTCTTAGCCTATCTTTCTATGTAAGATGTTGTGAAATCGTAATCTATAATTTTGCTCAGCTCGGGACCTGCGATTGATCGAAGTTGACTTCAGATTTATTTACTTATAAGGATTGACTGTATATGATATTCGCTATACTTCGCCTCGTTACTCCTAATCGTTGAATATTGTATAAAAGTCACAGCTGGATGAGTACATGGCGACAAATGCCGATATATATATTTACGATAAAATTACCTTTTACACAGTAATCAGCGATTATAACGATTCCATACTGCTAAAGAGAGGCTCAACTAAACTCGAGTCAACTTCGATCACCGTGGGCGCCGCGACGCAGCTCCGTATCAATCGATACAAATCAATTGTACATTTGTAGATTAACACATTCAAGCAATAATTCCATCCATCTAATTCTCGAAAATATAGACAAATATTAGAGTACGAACGCGAGCGTGTGCACAGTATTCGCACCATTACTAATTTCTTTCTCCCATCGCGTGTCCCGACTCGTCGTACACATCAGCGAAGCTGTAAAAACCCACAGAGCGCAGTAAAATATCGATTAACACATTCAAGCAATAAGTACCGTTCTGGCTCGTCAGGCCGTGCGAATTCCAGAGTATAGATTTTTACAAAATTACATGATGCTGCACTCTCTTATTCCTTTTGTTTCTCTCTTCATCTGCGCAAATGCTACGTAAATGCGTCTTATACACGACAGAGACTGTTTTCTTGCTTGTTACTTCATTAATCAATTGACTCACATGAATTTTTGTTTGTTTTCGTCTATTATATACACTGAGGCGCAAAACCCTCAACAATTTCATTATTAGTATTTTTCTTTTTTAACCAAAGGACACAATCTGCTGCATCGCACAACTTCAGTCAAGCATTCTCAGGCTGGGTCGCTACTTATTTATTTTTTTATTTATTTTTTTATCACAATCTTTGTTTGTATTGTTCGGTTCGTAGATGCGAAATCATACCGATGCTCTCTTCTGTTTCAAATGTACAATTGATTTGTATCGATTGATACGGAGCTGCGTCGCGGCGCCCACGGTGATCGAAGTTGACTCGAGTTTAGTTGAGCCTCTCTTTAGCAGTATGGAATCGTTATAATCGCTGATTACTGTGTAAAAGGTAATTTTATCGTAAATATATATATCGGCATTTGTCGCCATGTACTCATCCAGCTGTGACTTTTATACAATATTCAACGATTAGGAGTAACGAGGCGAAGTATAGCGAATATCATATACAGTCAATCCTTATAAGTAAATAAATCTGAAGTCAACTTCGATCAATCGCAGGTCCCGAGCTGAGCAAAATTATAGATTGTACATTTGAAACAGAAGAGAGCATCGGTATGATTTCGCATCTACGAACCAAACAATACAAACAAAGATTGTGATAAAAAATAAATAAAAAAATAAATAAGTAGCGACCCAGCCTGCGAATGCCTGACTGAAAGACACAAAAAAAAAGAATCATATGAGGCTCTTACGGTATAAACAAACGAGAGAAAGAAACAAATAAATAAGGATTACAATTACTTTAAACGAAAATGTACAAAGCTGACGTGTAATGGTTAGCGCCGTTAGCGATTTTACGCCGAGTCGGGACACGCGATGAGAGAAAGAAATTAGTAATGGTGCAAGTACTGTGCAAACGCTCGCGTTCGTATTCTAATATTTGTCTATATTTTGGACAATTAGATGGATGGATAGAAAGAAAGAAAGATAGAAAGAAAGAAAGATAGAAAGAAAGAAAGATAGAAAGAAAGAAAGATAGAAAGAAAGAAAGATAGAAAGAAAGAAAGATAGAAAGAAAGAAAGATAGAAAGAAAGAAAGATAGAAAGAAAGAAAGATAGAAAGAAAGAAAGATAGAAAGAAAGAAAGATAGAAAGAAAGAAAGATAGAAAGAAAGAAAGATAGAAAGAAAGAAAGATAGAAAGAAAGAAAGATAGAAAGAGAATTCTCTTTGTTATTGTTGAGAATTGAGGATGAAAATACGAGAATTAATTGTTATAAATAACGCGGCACCGTAGCACGGACCTTATGAGGAATGCCGCAGTCGTTTTGTTTGACGTCGCTGATTAATTTTTGCGAATGGGCGAGTGGAGAGATTAAAAGCGAGAGACGGAGAAAGAGGTGGCAAAGCAACGCGAGAGACGAAGGAGATAAATTATTAAGAGATTCACTTTTTAAATAAGAGAAAGTTTATGATCGATAATAAGAATAGATTACGCGATATAGGTATATTATTAAAGAAAAAAAATACGAGCAATACTTTCCTGAGCGGAGCCGGATTATTATACTCGCAAAATTGAAAAAGAATGTGCGAGAGAAAGAGACGGGATTATAGTTAGCGAAAGGAAAAGAGAAAAAATAACGGCGGTAATAAGTATCGAGAAATAATGCGAGAGCGAGAAAGGAAGGCATTTTTAAAATGTACGACTGGAGTCGGAAGTGTTTTTTATATATTAGCTTATGAGTTTTGGAATTTCCCCGTGGCGAGTGCATAGGCATCGACGCCGCGTCGAACTGGATCAACGGATTCGTGCGTTTTCGTTTATTTGCTTGTTTTCATTCGGTGTGCAGAGTCAGACTCAAATGCGTTTGTATTTTCTTTTTGCTATTGGCCATGATGAGATATGAAATATCGCTGGGTCCGTTGGTGCAGTTCGCGAGGTATTTAGCGAGCGCTCGGTGTTTAGGAGAACTCGCCGCGAACTTTCAAAAATGATTTTAATTTTACGTGAATTTTGAGCTTGCGTGATGGATAGAGGTATTTTTTTACACGATATTTTGTCGCTTAGCATATTTCCTTTTCTCGTTCGGTTCTTACCTATCTGATGATCGTTATACAACGATTGCGAGTGATTTTAGATTTTAAGATGGAACAAAGAATAAAAACAGCAACGTCAGTCTTTTAAGGCCAGTAGAAGTGATGTTTATAATGGCGTTGATGACAAGTTTTTAAGTTGTTCGATTGATTTGACTGTGCGTATTTATATTACACCTGATTTTTTATATACAGTTTTTATTCCATTTTTTTTAAACGAACAAATTACGGCCAGTATTTGTCGAAAATCTCATTAATTTCAGTTTTAATTTCTCGTCTCCGCCTAAAATGATTGTACACTGACGTCTATTTTTTATTATATAATTGGTACGCTTATATTATGGTTACGATTATTATATCGATAAATATAAAGTTTAAGAATTGGCCGTGGAATTCGACACGTCGCTCACTTACAAAATATAAATGAATAATTAAAAAAAAAATTGATAATTGTGAAAATGTACCTGCGCGTAATTCGAGACGTGTCGCCTCGGCGCAAAGAACAAAGTTCCTAATGATTACTTTTGACGAGATTCTGGATTATTTATGAGTGAAAAAAGTTTATAAGCAAAAAAAGAGAGAGCATACACGTACATGGATTACGGTAAAAAAAAAATATGAAAGAAAGATTATGAAGTATATCACACAAACGCGCGCAAACACTGTTACTTATGTCGAACATCATTCCCCCTGTATAATTTGCGATGCATGATATAAGGGTGCGAGAGTTATGTATATATATGCAGCTCTAATTATGATAAACATTGTAGCAGCGTTAAAGTGATAATAAATTAACGAAAATCATCGAATATTATTGGTTTTTCTTTATTCAACCCCTTCACCAACAGTTACCTTAAATATTTATTTAATTTATTTTGTCTATATAATCTTACATAATTTACATATATCGATACTAAATTGAAATACTAAACGCAATGATAAAATACTAAGTGGATGAGTGTTTTTCCTTATTTTGATCAGGAAAGAATTCTTTTAAATTATCAATTTTGCACTGATGATTTTTGAAATATGACCTATATATTTCCAAACGACTATACTTTCATTTAAATTTTGACAAAAACACATTATCTGTAGGTATTTGAGCAGCTGAATGTATAATTTGCAAGTTTTATCTTTATCAAGTTAGTGAATTAACGTATCAGTTGAAATCGATATTTTCATTATTTAATATTCATAAAACTATTCACACAATCAAGGAAACATTATTCATGTGAAACAAACTTTATACTGCTACAAGATATTCCGTTCTAGATGTCTGATGGTGTAGTATCGAAAAGTAATTGTGTCAATTCCTTACCAAGTGGAAGATACGCTTTTATATAGCTTATTTCTTTCATAAAATTGTAATAATAATTTCGTAAGTATTATTATAGCTATAATAGTTCTTGTACGGGCGTACGTATGAGGTCCGTGTGTAAAGTGCACATTTCTGTGAACTTTTTCGCACGCGTGTTCGTAAAGTAAAAAACTGTGTGAGTAATTATTGAAAAATGTTGAAAATATTAAAAATTGGAAAATATTGAAACAATGGGAAAGCTTTAAAAATATTGGAAAGTTTCAAAAATATTGGAAAATTTTGAAAAAAATGCAAAATTGAAAAGAATTTGAAAAAGATGCAAAATTGATGAAAATTTGAAAAAATTAATAAAATTTTAAACAAAATGAAAAATTTGTAAATTTTGTAAAAATCTATAAATGGTAAATTCTTTTTTAATTTAACCCCAGTCTTCTTCCTGCCTCCTTTCCTTAATTTTTTCTACCATTACTTCGAGAAATTCGCGACGAAACGTTTATCGGTGAACTGGTTTCAACGAAACGTCCAAATACGATTATTTATTCTAGCTACCGTTCCGCGAACTTTACGCACATCTGCGAGCACACCTGAACAAAAAATATTGTATGCAACTCGGGCGTTACGTTTTCGCACTCTTGTGATTGCCGCGACAATCGTGCGAAAAAGTACACTTTACACACTAGTTGCATAAACTATTATCATGAATAATCTCAGGCGAATTTGAATAAACTATTTTTACGCTATTAATTTATAAAATATGAATTAAAAGTTTAGTGGAAGATTATGGAAAAAAGTCAAAATGAACCATTTTTGATCTCGCATTGAAGGAAAATTTATTTTTTATTTTTAAGGAATCTAAAATAATTTATTGTACACGACGTAAAAAATTTCAATTTCGAAAAATGCGTTTGAATACTTTTTAAATACTTAGTACTGCAATTTCATTGGATTTCATTGACAGATTTTAAAAAATTTCAAACGCATTCGTCTAGATATTTTTCACGTCGAGTATTATAACTATCCAAATACTAAGACCCGAAAAATAAAAAACTACTTAAGACCCGAAAAATACCACTGAATTTTTAAAGAATTTTTTGTCAATGATTTCTATGCTTCGGGATTTAGATGTTTAATAAATGCTTATCAACATTAGATTCATTTAATACATTAATTTTTAACTGCATTTATCTATTATAATACATAAACAATTATTAATTAAATATTTCAATAACTTTTGCAATGCTAATATTCGAAATATTTAAAAATTTCGGTAACAACTCCGATATTTAAGAAACAATTTTTACTATACTCCCCAGAAATAAGTTTGAGAATATTATACCATTCTTTTTCTATATTTTTCCTTATACCTCATGCACAAAATCTCCCATCCAATTAAAAAAAAACACACTTTTCTATCAAAACTACAATTCTGCAGTAAAAACGGATGAAAAGCATCGCAGAATGTCCTTCACCAAGAAAAAGCTCTTGCGGCTCCTCTCCATCCTACCGATCATCCTCGATCTCACACTCGCAATGAAGTGCACCCTCCGAAAATTGCGACGACCGGAGAGCACCTATCGGCTGTCGCAATCGGTGGTACCGGTATCTTACGACCTGTCGCTGCAGAAGGTGGACCTCGAGGAGTTCGCGTTCGCGGGCTTGGAGACGATCGACGCCAAGGTGCTGGCGTGGACCAACGTCGTCGAGCTGCACAAGCGAAACTTGAACACCACCCTGCTGTACATTCTGGATGTGAATAGTTACAGGAGGATAAACGCCATTGGGACGAGTTACAACGAGACGAGCGAGATATGGTCGCTGCACCTGGAGAGAAAGCTGAGACCGTTCAGTGACATTCGGATCGGGGTTAAGTTCAGTGGGACGATGAGGGACGACATGGTTGGGTTTTACAAGAGTTATTACGTCGATGAGTCGGGTGCGACGAGGTGAGTTTGGAGAATGTGGAGAATGGTTGATTATGATGTGGGTTTGAAGAGAAGCATTAGGTAGGTATGATGTTGAATGTATGTTTTTGATTTTTGAAGGTGGTTAGCTGCTACTCAATTTCAACCGGCTAACGCGAGAGACGCATTTCCGTGCTTCGACGAGCCGGCACTCAAGGCTACGTTTTCGATCCGTATTGTACCGCCCAAGGGTTATTCCTGTTTGAGTAATATGCTTTCAAATCCAACGTAGTAAGTGTTAAGAACATAAGTAAAAGATTGTATATTTAGAACTCGATTTTTTTTTGTGGAATGAGAATACTTAAGATTTTGAGAACCATATATTCGTAGTTAGTTAATAATCTTTCAAAGTGTTAAAATATTAATGTTATCTTTCACTTATGGGACAGGTGATCGCAGACGCAGTTTTTAATAAATTGACTTGAAACTTTTAGGCATTCTTAAAAGTTAAGTGTACACATATCCAAGTTTAATTACGTAGTGTTTTAAATGTTTAAAAGATTGGTAAAAGTAATAAATCAATATTTTAAAAACTGCACCTTCATTAGTGTGCCTTGCAAAGATGAATGTTAAATTGACATTTTTACACATTGAAAAATTAGATTATATAACTAAAGAAGACAGGGGGTTTAATAATTTCTTACTTTAAATGTTTTTTTTGCAGAAAAATAAATTTTGAATACCCATAGCTTTAAGTAAAGAATTTTAGTCAAGCTATATAGATTAACATTGATTTACTAAATTTAAACCAGGCTTGATCTCTTACAACAACTTCATATATATATATATATATATATATATATATATATATATATATAGATATAATTCAAATATGTTTAAATCATTGCGACACACTTTATATTGATGGTCCTTATAAAGACTAGCACGTCGTTTGCGCTTCCCACGAAGAGTAACGCATTTGAATTTTCCGCCGCCTGATTTTTTCAGGCTACTCTTATTCATTCGGGTAATCTGATTTTCTCTGGTAAACCGATAATTTTTTGAGTACTAAAAGATTCTAGTACCTATACCCTACTTGCACCCAAGAAAAAGGCAATCGATCCGACTCTTCGAGAGTTTATCGGTATAGCATCAATTTATAATATTATATGCGAAAAGTGCTAGTTTTCGTAGGAAACTTCTCTGGTAGTAAAATCTTACGCACGCACGATTGCGCAGAACTTGCACATTCTATTTCCGAATTCTGCTATGTTTCTGCTGCCAGGTGTGTGCAGCAGGCAGAATTGCGCAAGTCTTGCGGAAGTTCGAATGCAAAGTTTAGACCCCGATATCGGACATGAAACAGAAATTGTACAAGAATTGCGGAGACGATCTTGCTGCAGGTCCTAAGCAGCAGAATCGCGCAAGTCTTACGGAAGCTTGAATGCAGACGGAAATACATAAAATGCATGCGGGCGTATAGCAGAATTACAGCAAAATACCTGGCGGTGGCACGCGAACTGCCATTTACGTTATAGTACATACTCCGCTTCGGCAGAATTGTGTAAGATGCTGCAATGAGTGTGACGCAATCGTTTGCTGTAGGTATATACTGCGATTCTGTTACACGCACGCTTATGCAATGGTCTGTCACAAGATTTGCGCAATTCTGCTGCATAGAACCTGTTGCAAGTTCCTCTCCGCAATTCTTGTTCAATTATGTTGCACGTGTGCGTACATTATCTGGATCCAAAGTCTGCACTTCAGCTTCTCCAAGACTTGCGCAATTATGCTGTATAGAACCTGTTGAAAGTTCCTCTCCGCAATTCTTGTGCAATTCTGTTGCACGTGTGAGTGCATTATCTGGGTCCAAAGTCTGCACTTGAGCTTCTCCAAAACTTGCGCAATTCTGCTGCATAATATCTGCTGCAAGTATCTCTCCAAGTCTTGTGAAATTCTGCTGCATGTGAACATGCATTATCAGGGCCCAAAATGTATGCACTCAATCTGCCACAAGACTTGCGCAATTCTACTGCGCATATCTGCTACACTCGCTCGTCAACAAATATATAGCAGAATTCGGAAATAGAATATACACGTCCTGCTACAATTTCTAAGACAAATTACAGCAGAATTGTAAATGACATTGTTACCAGGGGATCGTGAAGAATGCTAGTCTTCGTAGGGGATTTCCAAATATGCTAGCTAGTCTTTGTGGGAGTTTGACATAGGCTAGTCTTCGTAAATGCCGTCGATATCTACCACTATAATAAATTATTTTCTAAAGTTTTTAATAGGGAAAAATACCGATATTTCAGTCATCTATCTTTATCTATTCTATCTTTATAACAATGTTACGATAATCAAAAGATCTGTTAATAAGCTACAACTTGTGTAAATTGATATTTCTTTTCAAAATTCAAACGAACTGTCGGGTTAACAGGAGTCCGTACATACCTTATTACATGCTTACCGACAATTGCAGTATCGTACTATATTTTTGTTGAGTTATTTAGAGATTACGAAATTTTATCGCTGATCCTCCATTCTTTGAATATCACAAGGACGTTGGATCACCGAGAAGCCTCCACAAACTCTATAAACCTCTCCAAAGATCGTACGAAATGTATACTGCTCATAACCACACACACAATTACCGATCAAAAACTAAAATTTCGCATTCATCTCCCCTATTCAAGAACCAACCATTCAAACTCCAAACCCCCTCATCTACACCCCCAAACCCTATTAATTCCAGCAACGTGCCCTGCTCCTTCGAGCGCTCGCCCCGCATGTCCAGCTACCTCGTCTCTTACGTCGTCTCCGACTTCTCCCACCTCGCCAACGCCACGGCCAACTTCCGGGTCTGGACGCGGCCGGGCGTTTTAACCTACGCCCGCTACGCCCTGCGAATAGGCCCGGAGATCCTCCACCTCCTGGGCCGGCGCTTCGACGAGCCCTACCACCTGGCGAAGCTGGACCTGGTCGCGGTGCCGGACATGCTGGCCGGCGCCATGGAGAACTGGGGACTCGTTACCTTCGACGAGTGGAGCCTGCTGTACGACGAGCTCGAGGCCGGGGACGAGGCCCAGCAGAGGGTCGCCGCCTTCGTGGCGCACGAGACCAGTCACCAGTGGTTCGGGAACCTGGCGACGCCCGAGTGGTGGAGCTACTCGTGGCTGAGCGAGGGATTCGCGCAGTACCTCGAGTACATGGTGGTTCACGAGGTGCGGCTGGTGGTTGTTTTGACATTGGGGAGTTAGGTGGGAGGGATTGGTGGGCGTATTGTTCTTTCTTCTGTGGTGTTTGTCGTGATGGTCTGGAATTGGTTTTGAAGTTTCACGAGAAAGATAAAGATATACAGAGAATTATGGATAATTACAGATTCCTACTGAAAAACAGGAGATACATCAGTTGAAATAATACATATTAGGATATAAATAATAATCAAATGATTATTGATAAATCAGATGACACATCATGTCCAAATATCAGGTGATTTATTATTGGATTATATAAATTAATTTATTGCCTAATTTTATCAGCTGAGTAAATTACATCGTTACGAAAGAAATTGTTCATAATACATTAAACATCAAAATACATAAATCTGACGTTCTATAAAAGTGTCAATAACCAAATAGCACAAATTTGTAGCAAATTCTCAGCAAACTTACAGCAAACGGCAAGACCGAACGCAGTTTTGCATTAAATTGCTGTCAATCTGCGTCCGCTTCTGTTGGTTGATGATTAAGATAGTGTTATCCAGATGGTACATATATGCGTAATCGTATATATATATATATATATATATATATAAAAATTTGGCATTTGCTAATTACCTAATTTATGATCCAATAACATCGATACTGAAGAAATTCAATAAATGTTATGAATCTCAATCGTACACACATATATATATATATATATATATATATATATATATATATATATATATATATATATATATATATATATATATATATATATATATATATATATATATATATATATATGTGTACGATTGAGATTCATAACATTTATTGAATTTCTTCAGTATCGATGTTATTGTATCATAAATTAGGTAATTAGCAAATGCCAAATTTTTTTGCCAGGTGACGATATCAAGTAATCATATCACAGGATTGATCATGTCAAAAATTTACCAGCTGATTTTTCACCTGTTTTTCTTAGAAGGAATTATTATAAAAAATTGTTTATGATTACATAAAATTAAAGAAAATACAGACTTAAATGTAATCGATAATTACAGAAAATTACAAAAAATTATAGGTATTACAGAAAGCTGCCCAAAAGCTAGCTGGAAATTAAACACTTGTATTATGCTCTTAGACTTTTTCCAGCTAGATTTACAGCTGAACTTTTAGCTCGATTTTTAAAATTGACATTTTAAACTGTAAACGTAATGTTTTTTTTCGCATAGTAGGTCCCATTTGAATTGCGTTACATATATAATAACTTATAAACCCAAGCGGGACTTATAATTCAGGACATTCGTAATAATCCATAACAAAATTCGAGCTGGAATACTAGAAATCATGTTATAAAAGTATCTGAAAATTTCTTTTGTATAAGTTCAAAAACCTGATACAAATTCAAGTATATCCAGCTGAAAACATAGCTGTAATTTTAGTTGGAAATCTCTTTTGACAGAGAAAACTGCAGAATCAATATTTACTTACAATTTTTGAGGAATTAATTTGGACTAGAATAAAGTTTTTGTAAAAGTTTATGAAAAGTCAATGTAAAATTTAAAATATCAACAACTTGATAACAACTGTAAATTTCACTATTTACCTTTTGATATGACATTGTTAATCAATAAACGGATAGCTCGAGCCCACGTGGAGGATGGACCAGCAGTTCGTAGTGCAGCATCAACAAGTGGGACTGGCCGCCGACAGTGTGCAAAGTTCCGAGCCCTTGACCGATCAGATCGAAGCGACTAGGGCAGAAATCGATAATGTGGGCAGTACCATCACGTATGACAAAGGTGCGAGTGTGATAAGAATGATGGAGCTCACATTCGGTTCGGACGTATTCGACGCTGCTCTGAGAGATTATCTCAAAGCAAGGTGTAACGAAATTTTGGTTTATTTGCACAAAAAGAATATCTTTTATAAAAATTTACCTTGAAATAGTATAGTAAAACGGGACATTCCGATTTCACGGTATAAATTACACACGGTAAAATTAAGCCTACCGAACGGCGATAATTATTATGAATAACTATTAATTTTACCGTGTAAGTGTCATTTTTTCCGCGGAGTGAAGACTTTCCACGGTCACTATGTTTTTAACGACAATTTTCATTAAAAAATATTCGGTAACTATAGATACACCAGATGAAAATAATTTAAAAAACATATAAATTTATTTTTAGGAAATACAACTCCGCCACACCCGGCGATTTATGGAAAGCTTTCCAGAAGCACGTGTATGTCTCGCGAGATCCAAAGATTAAAGTATGGGTCGCAAGATTTATGAAAACCTGGACCGAGCAACCAGGTTATCCAGTCCTATCGGTCGAAGTCAAGCCTAACGTCATCAAAATTAATCAAAAGAGATTCTTACTGCCAAACAGAGAGTCAGTTTCTACAGATTCGGTTTGGTGGGTACCGATCACTTGGATGTCTTCGACAGAGGCTGATAACGGTACGATCAGTCCATCGACTAAACCAGTTCACTGGTTGAAATGGAGAAATGCTGTGATACCGAACAGAAATAAGGATGCTGATTGGCTGTTATTCAACGTGCAAGCTGCAGGTAAGGAGAGTATAAAGTGTACAGACAATCTCATGAATTTTATATATTAGTATCCATCAAAATGTTGGTGTTTTATGTGTTGAATAATACTCGGCTTCCTGAAGATTATACTTTTATTTTAGTTTTAAAAATTAATCATAATCAGCACTCTTAATATAAATTATAAACACTAATATCAGTGTTTCATTTAGTGACATACTAATTTATGCAGGGAATGTATATATATAAGACGTTTTCGATTATTACAAATAAAAACAGAATATTTTTTTAATACTAAAAACAATTTAAGCGCTTTTTAAATGTTATGCCAGTTTAGATTAACCAATAATAAAAGTTTGCAATCGCCTTAAAAAATACCATGGGTGTCGAACGCATCCATTTATTACTTGACAAACTATACAAAGTCGATTAATATCGAATAAGCTATGTGCTATATTTGCTACATGGATAGAATATCACTACAAGAAACAAAAAGAAAACTAATTTTAATGTTTTTTCTTTGGAATTACGTCTTGATAATTCATCGATACAATTTTTAGAACTAAATAAATTATTTATAAGTTTAATTTGATTTCTTATATTTTATAACTCACGTCACTATTTCTACTCACTTCGTATTTATTTTGTTATTATAAATATTAAATTTATTTCTGGGCAAGCACAAAATTTGCAGAAATGCTGAAGCAATTCATTAGATAAGCCTAATATCAGCCTTACTCTGATTTTAGGTGTAAGTATTATGTTCTTCGTTAGAAAAACATATAATAGCCTTTATAAAGCCCACAAATTTGAGGGACCTTGGTGTTAAAAGATTCTGAAGTTTGACAATATATAAATGTAAAGTTATCAAGAGACAAATTGTTATTGGTTGATATCTAGGTTTCTACCGAGTCAACTACGACAAGGACTCATGGAACAAAATCATCGACGTGTTGAAGAGCGACGATTATGAAAAAATTCCCGAACTCAACAGAGCAGCCATAGTGAACGATATGTTCAACCTGGCGAGGGCTGAATTGCTCGATTACGAAACTGTATTTCGAGCAATGGAATATCTTAAAAGAGAAAATAACTACTTGCCGTTTAAATCAGCCATTGAATCACTCCGTTACTTATTGAGAAGATTCACTGGTACAGAAGATGCACAAATCTTCTACGTAAGTTTTTACGATCCCTAAATAGTGGAAGTGAAAAAAGTAAGAAATCATAACAAAAAATAGAAAAACCTAAGAAAATGTAACATTTTGTTAGATTTCGGACAATTTTTCATTTTGTTATGTATTGCTACGATTTCTTTGTTTCCTAAGACTTTTCTTACTTCTATTAAATTTTACGAATTAACTATCTTACAATGTTAAACAAATTGTAATAAAAAACAACAAACCATAAATTTGATAAATTCTTACAATTCCTTTATAAAAACTGCATTTAAAATTGTATCATTGATTGTCAAATTTGAGAAAAAGATAGGAAAAGTAAGTTCCTCACTTTCTATTACGTTTTACTTTTTCCACTAAGGATTACTTAATGAAATATTCGAATTATAGCAATATTTGACAGAATCTTGCCATATTTTCAGAGACACGTAACATCGTTATTAGTCAATATTTACGAAAATTTGACCTACGACGATAGACCAGGAGACGATCGGTTGACAATCCTATTGCGCCGAGAGGTAAACGACATAATGTGCTACCTCGGGCACATCGACTGCATAGAAAAGTCTAGAAATTACTTCTCCGAATTGAAAGCTAGTGGAAAACCAGTTCCAAGGAATCAACGGCCAACGGCATATTGTTACGCTATCAAGTACGGGAACTCAGAAGATTGGGAGTATTTGTGGGCGAAATTCAGAGCGTCGAACTTGGCCGCTGAGAAAAACACGATTTTGAGCGCACTTGGATGCTCTCACGATCCGTCAACAATAAAAAAGTATACAGCGTTGCGAGATTGTTTTATATATTGTTATAAGAATTATTACATAATGGATAATATGTATAATAATATAATGTATTCATTTAGGTATTTACTGAAGACGTTGATGAGTCCTCAAGAAAGCGGTATTCGTGAACCAAATCTTATATTTGTGTTCAGGGGATTAACATCTGTTATAGCTGCTAGAAGCATCTTAGAGTTCGCTCAAGAATACCAAGTAGATATATTAACAAAGTCAGAAAATAATTTGTTCACTTTAATTTATTTATTTGATTAAGAAATATGAAAAATATATTAATTTAATTATTTTTCATTTGTTTTCAGTTACGGCAATGATAAAATCACAGATATGGTATCATCAGCATTGCCAGATCATGCGACTATGGAATTAGCTTTTAAATTGAATGATATGACAAAGAATAATAGTGCAATGAAACATCTTCCTTCGATTCAAGTAGATTTAGAAGAAATTCTGAAAGATACTTTGTTTGAAGTAAATTGGTTTAATAAACATAAAGATTCTATAATTGAATATATAAAAGCAAAGGAGAAATCCCAGAACGTATTAGACGCAAAAATTAGAACAAAAGGGGGTTTGATATAAGTATAAATGACGATAACCAAATAGAATTTGGTAAATCAATCGCTACTTATTTTGTGCCTAGCGATAAAACTGTAAAATGGACCTTACTGTATTATATTAGTAAATTATAAGTCTAATATTTTTTGTTATTTATACGTTAATAAATAATTTTTGTACTGAATATCCTTTTTCTTACTATATTGTGTATTCTTTCAAACTGACTATATTACATTTTTTTTATTTATTTATGATATAAACAAATATTGTTGTATTTAATAAATTGTACAAAAAATATACATGTAACCAAATGCAAGTTCTATTAGTATATTGTACTTGCTACATTTAACGTGATTTGGTCTTAACAACTGTACTTGTTTGATCAATATAACCCACAATGTCGAGTCGTGTCCATGAGTCGTGTCGGGTTTAATGATGATGAACTTCACGTTTGTTTTTGTTGTTACTTACCAATATTTTCGGATTTTGAGAAGATTTAAAATTTTCAATCACTTATCTATTCACAACTAAAAAAATATGCCTCCAAAAAAGAAAAATGATGCGATTCCCGTTGTGGAACTTCCACCTCCTGAGTAAGTACAGAAAACATTCAGTTATCTTGAAAGAAATTCTTTAGTGTTTTATAACCTCTTTTTAAATTACAATGAATAAAACAATATAATTAACTTTATGGTAAATAATAAATTAAACTATTCGATAATAAATTACTGCTATGCTTTAATTAAAAATACAAAATACATTTTTCCATGCACAATTAAGAAAACACTTAACTTTCAGGTTTTTTTATTTACAATGATCTATTATTTACAAGTTAACACTTTAAGCTAATTATTTCAAGAGAACATAAAAATGTCACATAAATCGATCATTACTTTACTTACTAATTTTAGTCAGCTTAAGAAACATTCATTCATTCATTGTTAAAAGTTTAGAATATATCTTTGTCAATAATTTTACATTTTTTTCTACTGTACTCTTTTTTAATTTAAGTTGATTAGGCTACTACATAATAAAAATAAACAGTGATTTTTTTAATTGCATAGGACCATCCAATAAAAATCTATTATATGGTATTATTTCCGATTAACGAAGTTATTACTTTACTTGAAAATTCTAAATTTAAAACTTATAGGAATTTAAAGTTTTTGTACATCTGTATACTGCTATGTTGCGTATAAAATATTTCAACCTGTTGTATAATCTACATTATGCAATTATGCATTCCAGTGGGTCCCATGTGACCCATAAATATTTTCTTTTCTATTAAGTTTTCATGTAAAGTGAAAACTAAAAAAATTAAAGAAAAAATTAATAGCACATGATCATCCAAATCCCAGCAATTAACCTTGTATTTTTTCAAATATTTCCGCAGATATTTTTGTACGCTAAACTCATCCGCTACGAACAATAATTACGAGGACCCACTTTTTTCATTTGATTTTCAACTTTGCAAAAATGGTTCCCCGTATTTGCCGATAGCCGATAACACGAGGGTTTAACATCACCTTAATTAAGGTGAAGTTCTATTGATTTTTGAAAAAAAAATGTTTTTATTTTTTATTGACTTTTCTTAAAGTTTGTAATGAACGGAATATTTTAAGACTAGGTAGATGTCTCAGTTAAAAAAAATAATGGAGTTATGATAATTTAAATAAATTAATTAACATTAAGAAGCATGCAAAATAAAAACTATAAATGCGTCTTTCTCAAAATAGAGTTCTTTCCAGAGACATTTTATAAAAAAATAGCACTTTTTAAATTTTGAGATTTCTGACAAAAACTAGTATTCTTTGAGAAATCTGAAATGTGCGGGTCTTCGTAAGTGACGTCGATAGGTAGTTTTAATATATTACAGACATCTGACCTCTCAATTTTAAGTCATCAATCTAATTTTTTTTGTATGAAAAGTAATGTAATGAAAAGTACAATATCTATATTTCTATACCAAACACCACTCCATCAACATATGTCCCCAAAAAACCCCCCAAAAAATTAAAATCTCCCATATCTCTGAAATCAGTCGAGCTCCACCTACACGACAATATTCCAAATCGAAAGTTTTTGACAAAAGTAAAAAAAAACCGATCCTCCGCAGTCCGGAGCAAACGACGCCGGCCGAGTCGAGGGGCGCGACGCCGCGTCTGATCTCCCTGGTGACGGGCGAGCCGTACGGGCCGCGGGTCCGCCTGGTCGGCGAGCAGGCCGAGGCCGAGAGCTCGGACGACGAGGCCGACTCCGAGAGCGACGACGAGAGCCGCTTCCGTAAGGACGAGCTGAACCACGAGGTGCCCGCCGAGTTCTGGCACATGCAGAAGCTCGTCAAGTACATGAAGGCCGGCAATCAGACGGCGACCACGGTCGCCCTGTGCCTGCTGAAGGATTACGAGCTGTCCAGCAGGGTATGGTCTCGGATCTCGAGTAGTGGTTCCTTTTTCGTGTCGCTGATGGCTTTGCGAGGAGGTTTTAGAGGATAATTGAGGGACTATAGCGCTGTTTTTGATGATTTTTATCTTAAGGGGGTGTCAAAGTCAATTTTTATCATTCCTACACGGAGAGAAAGAGTGTAGTACAAACTACTAAAAATCATAGGAAAAATTACTATTTTTTGTAGGAATGCCGGGACATGGTCAGAATTGAGTAAATATTACAAAAAAATATAGTAAAGTTAAATTATATCAAATTTTAGTCAGGAAAATAGTAATTATTAGTTTTTAAACTCTATAAGAATTACTATACAACATAGTATTTTTTACATAATAATTTGGTTAAATTTTATTAAACTACGTTGTAAAAATATTGTACTAAATTAAAAAAAATATAATTTTTAATTCTATTTGTTCACTGAAGAAGGAACCACCTGGAAGGTGAAAAATTCATATGAACTTCATAAATCTATTTACATTATTAATAACTTACATTTATTTTATTAAAACAACTACGCATTATCGCTTTAATACCTATTCATAAATTATATAACCTAAAACTAAATAACCTGTAATATCGACCGCACGCCGCTTGTATAAATATCATAATCGCATGGTAAATACTCGTCTAAATTTTCTTATATACTAACTCAGGTGAATCTTAAGCACTTGCGAGATTCAAAGCGCCATCTCTACGTAATACGCGACGTATGCAATTCTGGATCAAAAAATTAATTCTCATTTAAAAGGCAGTACTATTTATTATATGTGAAAAGAAAAGAGAAATATTAATCGATAATACTTTTTTGTGATTTGTAATCTTGATTGTAAAATAAATTTAAAAATGTTTTGATGATATACATAATAAGAATTTCTACTTACAGACTGCAAATGTGTAAAAATATTGAAGAAATAAAAAATAAATAATTTTAAAATATATAGCTAAGACTCTAGGTATTACAAAATAAAGTATATTTAATTTTTCGTAAAGTTTGTTATAATTGTTACCAAAAAATGCATAAATATTATATAATTAATTAGACAAATATAATTGTTTCCACGTTAAACTTTATTATGAAAGTATACTATAATACTATAAAGTTTTGCTATAAGTATAATTAAATCCAGTTCTTAGCTATATAATGATAGCCATCAGATAATTCGGTCACATTGGTGATAATACTACTACTAATATCTTCTTCTGGTATTATTTCCCAGCAAATATGATTGAGATTATAAATTTTGTAAGCTTGAAAATGTTTACTTAAAAAGCAATATCTGACCTAAAAGTATACTTGATTGAATATTTACAACGTCGGTTGGTAGATAAATTCCTAGTAGTATGTTTTGAAGAAAAGTCCATATGGTTCGAGTATTTTCAGGATATGTACAGTCTAAGCTAAAAAATATTTGCGAAGCTAAATGAACTCCCTCTAAAACTGTATCGATAGCGTACTTTTGATCATTGACTACAACATAATAAATGTTTATATTAACTAAAGAGCCAACTGCGACAAGTAGTGGTTGAAATGTTTTTCGATCCTTTTGAAGTTGGGTTTTCACATCTAGCAGTTTCGGATCCACATCATTAGCAGTCTATATAAATTGTAAATTGATATTTAATTAGTAATACTTAAAGCACAAAGCAGATACTTTCCATTATACTGATACACTTTGAAATATTTACTAAAATATTCTGAGCATTTATAAAAAAAAAATTTTTAACCTGCACATGCAATATGAAAGATTCTCTCCTTTCTTCTATAGAAAGCTTTGGAGGTACATCCTCCTTTGGTGTTCCCTTCTTCCTTTTCCCAGATCGCTTGGGTGGAATGATGTGAAGCAAAAGATATAGTACAAGAAAGTTTTCTGTTTCTGAAAATGATAATTTAATTATTAGGTTAAAGTTGTGCAGAACCACTACTTACAGCTTTATTTAGGATGTAAATTTTAATTTCCTGTTTGAAAATCAAAACTATAGAAAAATATACTATACTCTTTTACCTCTTTAACTAGTTATATAAATAGAAAAATTAAAATTTTAAATTTTTAGAAAAGTGACGCCAAGTACCATCAGCTATTATTTTTGTACTTTTTTTGTTTGAATGTTTAGTAATAATAACAATAGTAAAATAGTACATTTAGATCTATTTGAATACTGAGTATAAAATACCGAATTTCCAGTACGTGCAAATAAACTGCAATGTGTATCTCATATTACAAGTAGTGTTAACATTTAGGAGTAGTCTAATATTTAGAAGACTAAAAAATTTCAAAAAATGTATATAGTACATACCAGCTGATAAGTTACCAGATTTTAAAGAATTTATTAATCCCAGATCATTAACATTCTTTATCTTTTTCTCTTCATAAAGGTTAGTGATAAGGTACTGTTTTATTTTTTGCCATTTTTCATCACTAATAAAGCTATTATAAGGATACAGGTTAGCAAAATCTAGAATGAACTGTACCAATAAAAATGAAAATTAATTCATGCATATATTCAAAATATTTTGTAGTAAATATTTAGAAAATTTGTTTTACCAATTTCCGCCCTTCTTGCACTTGTAGGCATTTAAATTTTTCAATGTAATCGAATACTGAAATATTCATTTTAATTAAAAGTTGACGTCGTATATCAAAACTAGCTATCCAACGCTCCTCAACGTTGGCCCATGTCTGTAGATTGGTACTCAGCCAGTCAATATTGTCATTATCTACATAGATAAGATGAAATTAAAACAATTTTTTTAAGTCTTTTTCTCAGAACTATGATGCATCAAATACATGTATTATTACAAATAGACAAAAAACCATCTTAGTACTATTCACACGGATCTTGTTAATTTTTAATTTTCTAAAAATATACAAGTAAACACTTACTTTGAACTATAATGTTGCTATTATCAATGTTCTCCTTTTGTGGTTTGGGTAAGACGTCATCATCTCTTAAGCGACCTTTTATGTAGTTAAAATGATGATACAATTTTTCCAGATGTTGGTATAGATTTCGAACCTTCTTTGACAAAAGGCGTGTAGTACGTAGCAACACTTTCTTTTTTAAAGATGTGACATATTTCATTTGCTAAAATTTGAAACCTTGATTTCTTAATCCTGAAAATAATAATAATACAGATTTAGATTTAGTTTTAGCTTAGTACAAACATAAATAATCAATCAGTATATTTTAACTTACACAAACTTTTGCAAAGTTCCGTCCTCGCTAATATTTCTGAGAGCCCATTCTCTTTCTCTGTCAATAACTAATCGAACAAGTTTTGAGCGAGCTTTGTCTGTAAGAGGTAGATTTACTTCAAGTCTTTTTTTATATACATTAAAGATTTCCTTTGCTCTACGTTTTAAATAGTCCTCTAAACCCTAGAATAATAAACATTATAATGATAGAAAATAAAATTACATGAAAGTAACAAAAACCTGCAAATACTATTTTAAGATTATAAAAGTATAAACATACTGTAGTGATAATATCTGCCGGTTTTGAAACTGCATTAGACTCAGCGTTAGAACTTGTTTGGACTGAATCGCTAGGCACATCGCATTCAACATAGATCACAGGTTCAATCGCATCTTCAAGACTACTGTAAGCCACACCGTTATGTACCTATAACAATAAGATATTTATGTAATAATTGCGCTGTAATAATTGATTTACTGTAATTAAGAGGACGAAGAGGTACTGAAAAATGGGTTTTCTGAAATATAGTGTAAATAAATGTGAAATTATAAACATTAAAGTCGTTGTACAGCGACGCATATTTTTGAGCTTCAATGCTGAACGCTCATGTCTATAATAATACCACTAAGTATACTTTTATAGATTTTTTCAGTTACTGTAAATTGTTGAACTTAAATTGAATTGCTTAAATTTCAAGAATTAGTTGAAATTTCAGTACCTCGTACCATTAAAAATACCTAAAAGGTACTTTAAACAATATCTAGCACAAATTTTCCATTTAAATAAAGTTACCTTGTTTGAAAAAAAAATCTGTCGCTACACTAAATAGATATTCTGGATGGTTTCACATGATGCTTACCTCATCTGAAACTTCTTCTTCATCTGCCATATCGAATTTCTAATAAACATTTACATTACATATATGTATATAGTAGGAATTATGATTGTAATTGCAAGAGCTGCCAGGGTTGAAAAAATAATGTAAAATCTGAAATTCAGATCAAACATAACCTAAGTCGATGAATTTTTTTGACAGGGGTGTGTGCTCTAATAAAAATATAAATGTTTTTGAAATTATATATTATATTAAATAATACTTACATGAACAATACGTAGGCTCTGTGAAGTCTGTTGAAGGTGAACAATCAGAGATTTCCTATACTTAGTACACTGCCGGCCGTTGTCTGCACGTTCAAAATGCTTTTGGTCGATGGAAAACACGAGAACCGTTGGACCGCGAACGAACGCGATCCTAACCTAATCTCAACTCTGACCTACCGCACAACACTTCACTGTTAGACAACCTATTTTTCGCGACAAATATTGACATTATGTACCAACATTCAGAGTAATATGTAATATTATTTCAAAATATTGGATCAAAATAACATTACTAACTTATTTATTGATTATCAAATAAAAACTTTGTGCCTTTAACGTTAATACTTTATAAAGAAGTATACGAATATGTGGAACATTATGCCGTATTTTCTACTATATTTTGTAACAAAAATTTTGATGTTGGGATAGTAATCTTGAAAATAGCATTTTTTAAACAGTTTGTAATAATTTTTACTATATTAACTATCAAAATTTCTTCGATTATCTACTGAAAATAAACAAAATACTTTCTATATTTTAACATACATAAATTTGCTAAACAAATAGCAATTTTTCATTAGTATGTAAATAATTTTTACAAATGTGGTATTCCGTAAATAACTATGTTTATATTAATAAGTACTGAAAATGTAATAAATATCAGCAAAATGCGATTATGTCTGAACATTACTTGTGTAAATAGTAATTTTTAGAGTAACGTTACTAATTTTTATAACATCATTTCTCTCCGTGTATCTTAGCGACCCGAGAATTATAAAATAATGGCTTTAATTAAAAGAATAAGTATAATTATGAAAAATTAAGAGGTCATTGCCCTCCGTAATACAATTATCTATCACTGTGCGAAGTTTCAAACAAAAACTTCAAAACCTCTACGAATGGCTTTCGAACGAAATTTGAAGGTTCGAGTCTAGACTAATAGACTAATATAAATTTCGATCCAATGGCATTCGTAGAGATTTTGAAGTTTTTGTTTGAAACTTCGCACAGTGGTAGATAATTGTATGGAAGGCAATGATGTCTTCATAATTTAGTTTATTTATTAATTGTAATCAATTGTTAAAGAATTTGAGGTTAGGAATTTCGGCGGGAAATTTGAATGGTTTGACACCCCCTTAAAGGGTATGGCCACAGTAGCAGGAATAAAATCATGTCCATATACAACATTTTTTTTTAATATGAAAAAAAGTTTAAAATAAAAGTAAACAATGATATATTAAATACATGTCTTGAAGTATCAAGAATTTTTTTTTAATTTTTCCAATAAGTACATGGCCACCCACAGCGCATTTCCGGCAGCACCTCTTTTTCACGCTATAACTCGAATGGTAACTTATTTCTATGATAATAAAGTATCAAAAACAGCCAAAAAAAATTTCCGATTCTTTGAAAATTCTACTGTGGCCATATCCCTTAAATTATAAGAGTGGGATGAAGAAAGATAAATAGTACATTCTTCGACACTGTGTGTTTCTGTTTCTTTATGTGAGTATTTATGTTTAAGTTAGAAATCATAGAGAAGTGCTGACCCCTTTATCGCATAACGAATTTCAATTAACCCGTTAAGGGAAGGTCGGAGCCGATTACAGATTTCTGCATTGAATTTTACATTCTAATTTAATTGTTCATAAAAGTTAAAAATATTAGTTGTCCGGTGTTCTCAATCTACTAAAGAACACCGGACACTGAGATAATTGATAAAAATTAGAAATTGAATGAGAATACTGAAAAATAAGAAATTGTCGGTCACTACGTAACCGAATGTAAGCTCCGACTTCCTCTTAAGGGCGTATGGTCTATTTTTGTACTATACGATTCTTTTTTATATTTTTAAGATTTCTGCGTGATACATTCGAAATTTTTCAAACTAAATCTATGGATCAGATCGAGGTGGACTATTTCCGATCTCGTAATGGGAACATAAGTCCTTTTTCACTGCATAAAACTCGAGAAAACTGAAGAAATTGATTACAGAAATACTATAGTTCAGGGCCAAAATACATTTCTAAGTAATTTTCCAAAGTCTTTTTTCAATATTTTGAGGGTCTCATCCTTAACGAATTAAAGTTATTGATGGGACAAGGGCCTAGAAAACAAGGTTTTTAAATGTTCGTTGATAAGCAAATTTTTGGTTTATAAACAATATTGAAAAAATTATAATATATATAATTATAATATTATAAAAAATTATAGTATATATACATGCTTAAGAAATCAAGCTAAAACCTCATTTCACTAATACGCCCTCAATTAATATAATAAACAAGTAGATTTTAATTAAAGTATAGAATACAAAAATGATAAAAATGAAGTATACACGTAACAATCAAATGAAAAAAAAAAAAAAAAAATACAGCCGACACCAAATAAATTACAAGTTACTCACAACGAATATTACTATAAGCTCTACAAGTATCGTCCGATAAATAATCCCCAAACAGGCGATACAACGTGTGATCCACGAGATGGGCGGCCTGGAGGTGCTCGTGAACCTCCTGGAGACCCGGGAGATAAAGTGCCAGCACGGATCGCTGGCGGTGCTCCTGCAGATCTCCTCGTCGCCCGAGATGCGACGGCACCTCATCGACCTCGGCATCGTCACGCCTCTGATCGAGCTGCTGAAGCATCCGGCGCGCGACATCCAGGTGCTCACCGTCGAGACCATGGCCAACATCGCGATGATGCGCAAGGCCAGGAAGCAGATACGCATTCGCGGCGGTGTGCCCCTCATCGTGAGTCAACTTTTTCTTATACTCGCTGGTCTGACGGTAGGAATGCGGGATGTCTACTTTGTGGAGAGTTTAACAATTACATAGGTATAGGATTTTTCAGGGGGGATTGCTAAACTTTTAGGAAGACGAAAATATAGTTTGATATATTCTTTCAATGAATATGTAGTCTTGAAGGAAGGTGTACTGAAGATTGTATATGCGAAGATTAGAGTAAATTAAGGACGTTCAGCGGATAATTGAATTTGTTTAACATCTCTTGAAACTTTTATTATATGTTAATTTAGGAAATTTCGACCTGTCTTGCAGTGTTAATAATCGAGAAATTTAGCTTCAAAGTTTCAATTTTTAACATAGGAGCCCTATCTTGAGTTCTCACAGAACGGACATTTTTATTTATTGCAAGTCAAGTTTTCTCTAAATCGTTCTGAAAATCTAGCATGTAATGTAAAATAAGCATAGATGTAATGCATAAAAAGCTGGGCATGGCAAGAGGTACTTTTTTTTAAAGATGTAGCTATCTAAAGTTGTGCACTAATTTTATTAGTATATCTATATCGTGGTACTGTATATGCAAAAGTTAATGACGTACTTTAATATTTGGTGCTTTTTAATCAGTTTTATATTCTTTACTATTATTTTAATGCTTTATATTGTAAATTGAAGGGTTTTCATTATAAATATTGCCAGCTAATGATGATTTTTTCTAAAATTGACTTTATAACCTTGCTGTCAACCGGTGAACGTCCTTAAGGTGACTCCAGCATTAAATATAGCATACTAAATGATTTTGTAAAACAACATTTTTTTAGCACTTTACTGCAATTTTATAATATGATGGAAGTTATAGTATAAAAAAGGGATTATCACAATTTTTTTTTAACAAAATTTAATAAAAGGACTTTTGTTCTTTAAACACACGGCAATTTTTTACTTTTCATCCTATTTTAATTTAGAAAGTCTCATTGTATTTTTTGAAAGTGATAAAAGAAATTATATGACAATATCATTCAGTGCGCTACATCTAACGCTGGAGCTACCTTTATGTTACGATTGTATTTTGATCACACAGTTATAAGTATTAATTATATCGAATTGTTTCAAAAGTCTTCTTAAGACCTAAGATAAATATAGGAATAACATATGAAATAACACTGCGTTTACAGAAAACTGCCCTAAAAATTTTGCTGCTACCTATATAATCTAAATACCATACGTTTAACTTACCCATTTAATTATTGCGCATATTACATTAAACGCCTAGCCCACAATAAAAAAAAACATTAATTGCATTATGCACTTGTTCGATGATGACGATAATAAGAACGTAAATAAGTATAGGCTAAAAGTGATGAAAAGATTCCAGGAATACTCCAGTAACAAAATATCCCAGACGTATATTTCATGTTTTCTCCTCGGATAACCGACCGCACCCTCCAAATAGGTACACATACTTCTTCTTATCTCGCACTTTGTAATTTCTGTTCAACATTCAAGCTGGACATCATGGACGTGCCGGAGACAGTCGTCAAGCGGCAAGCTGAGGATCTCGACGAGTACGAGAAGGAGCTCCTGGCGGTGGCTATAGGCTGCGCCAAGGTCCTGAACTCGCTGAGCAGCAGTCCCAAGATCAAGGAGGAGCTGAGGAAGCACGGCGCCGTGTTCCTGATCGCGCGATTCCTCAAGTCCCGTACCACCGAGCTGATAGTGCCGACGATGGGCGCGGTTCAGCAGTGCGCTGATTTGGTGGGTGGTATACCTGTGGCTTGCAGGAATAACAACTTGACTGATCTTTTTTTTTTCAAAATTGAGTTTACAGCGATTTTAGTACGTTTTTATAACCCTTTTTCGTTTAAAAGTCGTAGGAGGTATCGACACTTACATATATGCCAATGCCAGACAAGTGCATGACCACTGAACTGCACCATCGTGCAAATTGGGTCCGGAATCATCACTTAAGTTCATTCTAAAATCGTTCATAAAAGGATTCTAACATTCTTTAAAACTTTATATTATACATTTTCAACAAAATATTGTTTTTGAAAAGGTTTATATCACTTTAAATAATTATTTTTTATATAATTATTATAGCATTTACAAAAATGAAGCTGCGGTGTTCTCGGAATAGCAACTTAAGTACATTCTCATATGTAACATACACCCACAAAAGCTAATAATAATTTTGCAGCTTGCTTTAAAATGGTTAAATGTTACTTTTTTATTACTTTCTTTAGGCTAAATTCTTTTTGAGTAAAGGAAATTTCTTTAAATGTTCGATAATACGTTTACCTGAGTTATAGCATGTGTATAATTTTCCGGAATAATCACTTAACTACAGTATTTTATGCTCTTATGTGCATTTTTTTCGGGATGTAACGAGTATTTTGTAACCCAAAGGCTGCATTTAACTTGCTATTTGATACCTTATTTAATAACAATTGTGTCTCCTGGAAACTCTTACATTTCGATCTAGCGCATCAGTGCAAACATTAAAACCTCAATATCTCGAAAACACGAAAAAGTCAGTTAAGTGGTTATTCCCACTTAATTGACGTTGGTATGGTTTTGCGGTGCGGTGATCGAAGGTTTTGAAGATCCAGATTCTGTAGTCACTATTCAATGAGCCTAAATTTTGACGGATATTAATACTTTTGTGTGGATATATATTTTGGTAAATTTCATTGTATAGGTTGTCAAACGTGGGTTATTCAACTTTGACACTGGGCGAACGTGTGGCTATGATCAATTTCGATAATTTAGTGGTACTAAATAAAAATTTGTATCTATTTATATATACTTTGCAACCATTTTTACAAAGTTTCGATGTTTCAGGTAAAAATGCAACATTTGTAAAATGAGCAACATTAGATTTTTTTTATATAAAAAATGGTAAATTTTCTTATTTAAAAAAAAATAATTTTCCAACATTCTTATTTTGAAAGATAACTCATTTATCGTGACTTTACTGGTTAGCGATCTTGTATACCCAAATGAAAAAATGTCATCAACCAACATTTAATAGTTGACCTGATTCCTTAATCGATCCTCATACCTTAAGTCTCATTGGAGACACAAAACATTTGTTGATGCAAAGTTATTTTCAGAAAGTATTTAGATTGGCCTTTGAAAGGATGGCGATCATCATCGACATAGTTCGTCATCTGAAGAACGAGGACGTCAAACTGAAGGAAAATTGCGCCCTGGCGATTTACAAGTGCGCCGTTAACAAGGTGACCAGGGACATGGTTCGAGAAGCCGGTGGACTGGATCCTCTGTGCAAACTCGTGCAAGACAAGGAGGTTCTTATAATTATTCATTTTTCTAATGAACAAAATACATGTTTAAAACCTCCCTAGTAGAAATGAAAAAAGTAAAAAAACTTAACGAAAAGTAAGAGAAAGTAAGAAAACGTAAGCAACCATATAAGATTCTGTTGGATTTAGGACAATTTTACGGGTTGGTATATGTATTGCTAAGTTTCATTACCTTGTCTTAATTTTTCTTACATTTTGTTAGGTTATCTTACTATTAATAAATTATATGAATTAACATATTAAGTAAATTGTAATAAAAAAACGTAAACTTTGTAAATTCTTACGTCTTCTCATGTTATTGTAAAAATTCGCTGTGTATAAAAGTATTCATTTAAAATTTTATCATTGATTGTCAAATGTAAGGAAAAATAAAAAAAAGTAAGTAAGCGTGAATGACGTAATAAAATGTAAGAAATCGTTAAAATAAAAAGTACAAAGCGTCTGAAATCCAACAGTATCCTACGTTTTCTTACGCTTTCTCACTTTTTATTACGTTTTATTACATTTTATAATTTCCACAGGGGATGTATATACTCAGAGAAATGGTCTCTTGGAGCATGAGAAATAACATAGAGGTATTACTCATGAGCAATACCTCTATGAGAAATAATCTTGAATAAGGTGATAAGAAAAAAATCGTTGTGAACCCAAACTTTCAAGTTCAAAAGTCATTATTTTGCTTCAAGTAGAATATATTAGAACATTTTATTTGAATCAAAATGATTCATTTAAATTTAATTTTATTTAGTAACGTATTCAAGACTATTCTTCTTGGTTCAAGAGGTCATTTCGCTGAGTGCGCATAAAATAAACTAAAATGAAAAGTGTTCTTGTAGGTATACGAAAATAAGAAATTACTGGCTGCCGTGACGGGTGCAATTTGGAAATGTGCGATGAGTCACGAAAACGTTAGCAGGTTCAATCAGAATAGTTTAATTGCCGCGCTCGTGCCTCTTCTCGGCGAAAACGAAGATAAGGATGTTCTTACTAACGTGGTTGGTGCACTAGCCGAATGCTGCAAAAATCAGTCTAACCGAGAAGTTCTCCGAGTGAACGAAGGCCTTCCTAAACTGGTATTAGTTTTATATTTTCTCCATGCACAAGTCCTCTCTAAACTAAGATTCCAATAACAGCGATTATTAATTATCTGGTCACAAAGAGACAATAAGAAACAATACAAATCTAAAAAATGGTGTAGAAAACTCGTCTCTTAAATAATGCACCTATAGTTTTATCAGTTTTCATGTGTCTTTTACAACAAGGCAAACAATTATATTTGTTTTCGAGTACTCGGTTGTTACGCTGAGGTCTTATATCGTATTCTGTTCTATTACTCAGCTTAAAGCTTAAATTTAGTCTTCGTTGGCCTGGATTACCATTTCCAATGCTTCACATTTTTCTTTTTTAATTGTTTACACACACTTTCTTACCTCCTAATATCTTAATTCAGAAATAATTCATTAATAAACTAGATCCGAAGTATACTGACAGTTATTACGCTTTATTGTCTTTGTTCTTAACTTTTCTTTATTTAATATTATTTCTCTAGAAAAGCGAATGAAAAGTGACTGGTAATCAGAACTGATGATTATTTTCGAAATCATTTTATATTATCATGTACTTATTTACGGAAACCAAATTTTAAATAATAATTATCGATTCAAGGGAGTATATAGCGAGTGACAAATATCAGCGCGTAATAAATTAGAATTCTTATATTCTACAAATTATAAGAATTTATCAAATATATCCTTTATATTTATAATTACACAAGGTAACAGAACAGTCTGAAAACCCTAGCATTTCTCGAACGGGAAGCATTTTCACTAAAAACATGAAATGAGAAAGTTTCAAGGTTTTAAAAAAGCTATGCAGATTTAGAATTCAAGGCTCATTTAGAACCTTATTATCTGGACTAGACTTCGTTTTTTCAAACCCATTAATCATTTCATGTTCAGATTATCGAGTGTGGACGATTTATTTAAAAACCACTGCGTATACGTTAAAATAATCAAGCTTCATTACTTAAAAATGTAAATAAAGTTCATCAGTCAGACCCACAACAGGCCCCAAAATCATTATACAGAACACCTACTTAAACTTGATACTGCATAGATTTTCCACACTCTCCAGTCACCCAATGGAAACAGTCCACAGTCCACATTGAATTCAAAGTCCAACACCACAACCACAACCACAGCCACACCTCACCCATACAAAAACCAACCAAACCAACCAATCCTCCTCCTCTCCTCCACCAGATAAAACTCCTGAGCGCGACGTACGAGCCCCTGCTCGAGAACATTCCCCTGGTGCTGGCCGAGTGCGCGCAGAGCGAGCCCTGCATGGACGTGATAAACGACCAGGAGCACCAGTTGGACGGCGTGCGCCTGGTCTGGTCTCTGCTCAAGCATCCCAGCGACTCGGTCAAGCGGAACGCCTGCTTCGCCCTCGTGCCCTGCGTGCGACACGCGCGCAACTCGCCGGAAATGGTGAGGGCCTTCGTCGGGGGCCTCGAGCTCGTCGTCAGTCTCCTCGAGAGCGAGGACAACGAGGTGCTGAGCGCCGTCTGCGCGACCATCGCCGAGATAGCCACGGATCCGGAGAATCTCGGAATACTCACGGATCACGGAGTAGTGAGGAAGCTGGCGGATCTCGTGGATACGGTGAGGAAGCGAATATTTCTTTTTTTTTATTTCAATTTTTCTTTTTAAGGGTCTTGGCGTTTATGGGTGAAAATTGGAATTTTGTACACTGAGGTTAAAATGAAACGGAGATTCTAGACAGTGTCTGCGCGTTTTCGAGGTTGAAGGAGAGATAGGAGGGTGGTTGTACCCAAAATTAAAATTTTTTGTTTATAAATATTTACCAGATGATTGTTATTCTGAAGACTAAGACTTTTACCAATTTTGGGCAGTTTTTTTCTAATAATTATTAACAGAAAATTGCATTGTTCTTGTAAAAAAAATATTGTTTAAGGTGGCTCTTTCATGAGAATTGACCTGGAAATAAAAAATTTATACAATGATTTGTTTTCGTGTTAGAATATCAGAAACATTATAGTATAAAACAAGAGTACTTTAAGTGACAAAAAATTTCTTTTTCATGAAAATATCGATATTATATTAGTTAGCAGATTTTAATTTGGAAGGTCTTATTTAGTTCCTTGAAAGATTTGGAAAAAAAACAGAAAAAAAACAGTTACAGTACAGTGTAGAAGTATAAACTATAGGCTGAAACTTTGTAGGTTTTTCGATGATTTTCAATTTTTATATGGGTAAGTGTCCCTGAAATCTTTCAAGGAACAAAATATGACCTTCCAAATTAAAATCGAAGAACGAATAAAAAAGATACTGATCATTTATCAAATTATTCTCTAATTTACGCGATATCTAATTTTACAATATCGAAATTTCCACTAAACAAATTTCTTTTGTCACTGTAAGTACCCTCGTTTTATACTACAAAGTTTCTGATATTGTAACACGTAAACAAATCATTGTATATATTTTTATTTCTAAGGTCGATTCTTGCGAAAAAACCACCTTAATCAGTTTTATTGCAAGGTTTTCAAACAATTCTCCTAATTTTTAAGACTAAAATAAATAATTTGTATAAATATATAATTTAATTTTTTCAATTTCGATATATAATTCATTGTTCTATATAAAAATACCTATTATACTATTGTGTATTGCATAGGTGTATTTATTTAAAATATCTAAATATTTCAGCTTGAAAATATCTGATCATCTTAAACTTTGCAATAACCGATCATCTTATAAGTCATAGGTCAGAAACTGCTATAGAAAATAGTTTCAATATCCAACAGGCTACTGTATTCCAGTTCTCCTGTTGTGCCTACGTATACATTAACTCCTTATAGGAAGAATAGTTTTTAAAAATCTGCATCTTTACACGTACTTGAAAACTTAACATCTCTATTCGCCTTGGTGAAGGTAGCACTAGCGCCAAAAGCAATGTTAAATTCCCATAAGGTGGCGAAAGTTGGAAGTACAATAATGATGGTACCATACATTGCAGAGATAGGGAAAATGAATATTGTATTACGTTATACAATATCTTGAGATATTTCTAACAAATTATAATGTGTAGAAACTTACCTAACTACGAAAAAGAGTTTTTAAGATAAATATATTGTCTAAATACTTTAAATATCCCGAAAAGCGATAAAATTGTTGTTTTTCCTAACCTCGCTATGCACTGCACCATCATTGTTGTAATTACAACTTTCATCACCTTATGGGAATTTAACATTGTTTAAAATAAATATTCAATAGATTTTAATCAAATTTTCATTAACATATACAAAATAACGTTTGAGAAATCAGACTGGTCTAGTGATTGCTTTTGAATTATGCACGAAATGAAAAAAAGAAAATAATAAATGAAAAAATTAATGGTAGTACACTGCAGCGTCCCATCCACACAATCTTAAAGGATTGATAAATTATTAACGTACCTAATTAATCAATCAGATCAAATGCTTTCATAAATACGAAAAATCGTTGATGTTTCTGCATTTTAGGAAGACGAAAATCTCCGTTCGAATTTAACGCTAGCGATAGCTTTCTGCTGCGAATGGGGCCAGAACAATTACGAATTCGGAAGGCTAAATGCAGTCGCTCCCCTAGTTAATTATTTGACAAGTACAAACAAAGACGTTCTCAAAGGAGTTTGCATCGCCTTCTATCACCTTAGCAAAGAACCCTCAAACTGCGTCACTATGCACACTTGTGGAGTCGTCAAGGTAAAAGAAAAACAAGCTAAAAAGAGTTTAAAAAACAACAAATAAGATAATTTATGTTTCACTTAATTTATTATCGTAAATTGCATAAAGAATATGAATATCAATAATAAAAAATCTCCACATAGCACGTGCTTCGCTTGGTCGGATCAGAGGACTCCGAGGTGCAGATAGCCGCCGCGACCACGATTCGGCACATTCGCAAGCTTGCATTGACGGCGGAGAAATTCCATTACAAAGAGATGTACAGTATTTTCTTTTTCTTTTACAAAATAATTTTGTAACTGTATTTGCATAACAACGTTGCTTATAATTTGGTGTTTTCTTGCTATATTTGTCTTTCTTTATAGAAATACACTCGCCGAAACGGATTATCAAAAGTGAAGCGACTAAGGAAAAAAAATTCAAACGAGAGAAGTATCATGAAGGCAAATTTGATTTGCGAAGATCGAAAGAGTTACATACATTGTTCAAATACTTTCAATTTGTGCACTTTGAACGCATCTTTCGGTTCAAATCGAGAACTATTTCAACGCAGTTTGTACAAACAATTGTATTATATAAAAAATTATCCTAATTAAACTACCTCAACCTTCTAATTCGAAACGAAAAAAATTAAAAATTACAGCTTTAGAGTTACTTTCCTTATTATATAACAATAACTCAGTAGTACACTTGTTTCGACCACTTAATATGTTTTCTTTAGTAAAGTATCACCTGATTTTTCATGTGCACTGAAATATATGATTTGTTTGGAAGGACTTTATTGTTTCGATAGAAATAATTGTATTTGTAATTTAGTTATATCTTCAAGTTTTATAAAAAATAACTTCAGCACAATGAAAAATCTTGATTAATATCTTTAAAACTATATACTTTGACAAGATTTGCATGGAAATAAATATGTAATCAAGAATTTTTGTTGACCTTGAGTAATAGTAAAATACAACAAATTTTTACAAAAGATGGCTGTTTAATGTTTTTAAAAAACTGCTTAAACGACAAATTTACAGATCTTATCAACACTGCACTTAAGGAAAAATGTATACTATTCACACATTGGTTATAGGCATGCGAAAAAAAATTGAAAATGGCACATGACAATATTTCTTACAAAAAACCAACAACATCGAAAATCCACTATAAACTAAATAAAGAAGTTATAGGCACTTTGCATAATTGGTTTTAGATTAGTAATATACTTTTAATTTTGTGTAGAAAATCTTTAAGTTTTATGTAAAACAGTCAATTAGACACAAATAAATAAAAAATCTATATATAGCACCAGTGTAGGTACCTGAAAATTTTTGAAAATAATAAAAATCTTTTGTCACTTAAGAAATATATAAAGGGATTTTCGTGTTGAAATTATTGCATTATTCATTACAGGAATGGGTAAGAAGAACTTATCGCAAGTCTTGATTTTCTAATATTTGGAAAGTATACATCACGCTAGGAAGCATCTGAACTTATTCATTCTTTGCGTTCAGCAGTCCACCTGCTGCTTTTATTGCTGCAACAAATAGGCATAATTATTATTTTATATACATTACATTATTCAACTAAAACTGTTATTTTTAGAAACAAAAACTTACTAGCTTTTCGTGCATCACTTAATATGTTATCTACATTTGGTTGGTACTGAATGAATTTGGGACGAATCACGCGTCTGTAGATAATCAAAGATCCATTGTATTCCGTGGGGATCATAAGCCAAATGTAAAACAGACACTGGAAGAAAATGAATAAAAGAATATCATAAAGTTGTATTCTAAATATGTTTAAAATCAATCAATACTTGGAAATTACCAATATATTAGATTTTACAATAAATACAGTTTAGTTATTTAATGTTATAGAAAGAAATACTAATTTCTTTTGCATTTTAATTACATCTTAACTTTTTAAAGACTCTTTAAGAAAAAATAATACATACCTTAGCAAGCCAGTAAACGGGGAACCAGCCCACAATAAAATCGGAAAAGTACTCTACGATAGTGAAGACCGCAAAGACAGCCCAGTAAGTAAGCCACTTGGTATCATCGTCTTTTTCTTTACTTTCTATTGCTTTCATAGAACAGTAGGCTGGATACAAGAAGGCGATTATATTTGAGACTAGTTGCTGTCCAACTCCGACAACTAGGTAGAGTGCCAAAAATAAAACCGAAGCTAAAAACAGAATTCATGAATTAATTATGATAATTTTGCCTCTAAAATTGCAAATATTACGTTAAGCGGTAAAAAAATTTGTATCTTTATCATTGATAAAAACACACAATTGCGACTAATAATTATTCTAGAAGTAATATATACAGTGATAGATAAAAATCCAAACACGAGTATATTTTAACGATAATATCTCAAGAACAATGTAACAGCTCGCATAAAAAATTGCATCAATCACCGATGATTCATGCAGCACCAGCTCGTTACAGGCATCAAATCTACAATTATCTCCGACTATCATCATCTACAACATAAGGTCAAAAAATAATTCTTCCACCCAGACGCTACCCAACATCACCAATCCCCAGATGACTTGCATAAGTGCGCTCTTATCATTCCCCAAAATAAACCCCAATAATGCACACCCGAGCCCAAGAAACAATCAACCCTACCCAAAACCCCCCTTCACCCCCAAAATATCATCAATCCCCCAATCCTGCAAGAGCATCGTTCTATACATCGTCCACGTCGATGGAATTCCAAACAGCCGCGCGTCTGGGCAAAACTCGCGTACCGTACACTCGTCGGAGCCCCGCGGTTACGTAAATCCGCGCAAAAGCAAGAAAAGGAAAAAAAAAAAAGAGTAGGACGGAAGGCTATTATGCTGGCCTTAGGAGCGCGCGTCTCCCCGTATAACCTCGAAATAAAAGCACGCGAAAGTCTCTGTATTATGTGTGTCTCGGCTCACCCACGAAGACGTAGAGCCTGTCGATGCCGGACTTGTGCTCGGCGAAGGCCAGGTAGCGCGTCCAGGGCTTGCTCTCGTCCTTGAGCGCCTTCTCCAGGGTCTCCTTGATCGCCACGACTCGTGCCATGATGTATCCTTCCTTTTTTTTTTTCTTTTCTATTTGTTCACTGTTTTTATCGAGACGATGATCACCCGTGGCCGTGCGCCGTGCCACTGCCGTGCGTCCGTGATTCGGCGGAATTGGAATTTCGACTGCCGCGCGCGGAGATCTCCTGCAACTCCTGCGACTCTCTCTCTCTCTCTCTCTCTGGCTTTTTTTTGCTTTTTTCGTCGAGCGGCGCACGACTGCGTTCGTTCGTTCTTCGTTCTCTCGCGTTCGTTCGTTCTCTCTGTCTTTTTCCGTGGAAGTGGAAATGTAATATGAGTTTGTCTGTCCTTGTTGCGCGAGCGTTGGGATTCGCGAGAAGGATTGTATATTATGGACACGCCGGTGACACCTGCCGGGTGATTCCTCAAGGGCGACGCAAGAGATTATTATTATGCGTGTGTTTCTAGCTTGGCGGTTTTTTTCTTGCCGTGTAATATGGTGTACCGTTATGATCAGCGTATACGGGTTTCGTGGAATGTCGCGAGTTGCGTGACCGATTGCTAGGACTTTTGTGTGTTTCGCTTTTATGTCTCTGAGGGAAACTTTTTATTGTGTGGATGGGTAACCTTAGGATGAGAATTGTATGTACGTGGAGAGAGGCACAGTTTTGGGTGGGAAGGTTTCATTTGTTATTAAATTATATGGACTGAATTTTATAGTACATTATGCATCAAGGGAGTAAAGTGGGCAATGTACGCACTGTGTGACGTTGCATTTCACACAGTGCATGCTTGCCTACTGTACTCCAGAGGTGCGTATACTACTTTTCACCACACCCCCGTAAAGAAATGACTGTACGCATCTCAGCAGGCCGTACAGTACCCCATGCTCTGCCTAGAAGTAAAGTGACTTGGGTACGCGCGACGCGCTGTTTTACCGCTCGAGACGCAGTCGAGAGCGGAAAAAGGCGCATCGCGCATGCGCAAGTCACTTTATTCCCTAGGCAGTCCATGCGGTACTGTACGGCCTGCTGAGAGGGCGTACAGTCAGCACTTTACGCGCAGTGTGGTGAAAAATTAATTAAGATGTGTACAAAATATATATTCTGTTAATTTTTAATGAGAATTGGAGAACTGAAAAGAAAATTTCTATTTTAATTGGATAATTTTGTATTATACGTACATTCTTGTGAGTTATAGAATATTTATTTACGTATAGAATAAAAGATAAATAATAATCTTACAGAATTTATATAAATATATCGGAGTTCATTCGAATTTCGCGGGTCAATAATATCAATGTAGTACAAGTCGCGACCGCCAGATGGAGGCACCGCTGTACATCGTGATTCAACAAATCGACAGTTGGCAGCAGTTTGTTGTGATCTGCTCGTCGTTCGAAAACGAAGAATTCTCCGGCTTCTTTGTTCAGTGCACGCAATGATTTATTGTTTAACAGTTTTTATACGTGGTATTTCATTGTTAATAGCCATTAATTTACTTAAACGGGAAATAGACTAGCAAAAGAATCCAAAGTTTTGTAGAAGAGTGAGAGAGGAAGCAAGCGATAACGTAATACACGTGCTTTTCTTTAAACAAAAGAGGAATATTGTCAACGGCAGCTTGGAGAGTTTAAGGTAATAATTCGCTTTTATTTTGGCTTATTGCGCTTTATTTGACTTTCAATCAAGAAATAATAATAATGATAATAATAAGTAAATATTTGTAGGAAATAGATATTATTGTGAAATAAGGTGATATTTTTCGTAGAGGTTCGTAGAAAAGAGAAAAATTGACTTTTTGAAGTTTCTTTATCACGGCAATTACATTGTAGAAAATTGTAGAAAAATTATTTTCAATCAAAAGTTGATAAAGTTATTTTTTATAGCATAAAAATGAGTGAATTAATAAAATTTTAACCTGATTTCTAATTTAAGCAAAATAAGTCAGTACATATTTCAATACTTATTTATAAATAATATTCAAGAATATGAAAGACTACGTGTGATGACAAAAGATTCATTGAATTAGTATAGTAAATTAGTCATTCGAGAGCAAGTTACTATTAACTTATTTTTTCAGGTTTTATGTGGCATTGTAAACCAATTTTTTGCTTTGAAGCCTTTAATGAACTTACATATAATAAAATTTGATAATCTACTTGTTTATCGGTAAGTCTTTTTTATTGTTTAATTTAATTAATCTACAATTTTATTAAAAATATATAAACAACATATAAGGATATTATACCTTCCTGTTATAAATATTGCAGAAACCCACTTTTTTATTTAATTTTCAATTTTGAAAAAATATAGGAAGATAACGTGACAGGTATTCTATCAAACTTAAAAAATAAATGAAAAGAAAAATGATTTCTGAATTGTCACTAGCAAGAAAGGTTAAACAGCTCTTTAAAACTAAATAACGATGTTAGTTTATTGTGTTTACATATTAATAAATAGATTCAATTGTGAAAATTGAATCAAAATATCAAAATTTTATTTGACGAATTAATTTATTAAACAATATAAACAAAATGACAAATTTTATTTGATGAATTAATTTATTCAACTTTATATTTCTAATAACTGTATTACTATAAAAAGTATACTGCATTTTTTATGTAAATGAAGCAGAAGAAAATAGTAAAATAGAATTATTTTGTAGTTCTCAATTTGTCAATGTATTCTAAATTAATACTTATTTTTTACAAAGTTTAATTTCAAAAGCATTCCCTACTTATAATCCATTAGGAAAAATAAGAAATTTTAATTTCTGATGTCATAGCAAGTGTTGTCGACATTTGATCGAGCCCAAGTGTTCTCGGCATTTGATTAGTGTGACCTGAGACATCAGGTATGAAAATGCATAACATTAATTTTTTGAACATATATTTATTAGAAAAATATATCCTATATCTGCACTTATATGTTCATCCATATATAATTTAAAATAAATAAATCAAATTTTGTAATAAAATAAAGAAATTTCTTTTTATTTTCTTAACTTAAAATTTGATTTATACTGGTAATATTTGATAGTGGTACCAAAAATATAAATATTTCTCTTCTAATACAACATATAATTTCAAATCCTGCGCTACAAGTGATAAGCAGTGTTACCAACTTAGTATAGTTATTGATGTCGGTAAAAAAGGCATTGCTTATATTTACAGAGTGAAGGTTATATGAAGGATGTATTGATGTTTTGATAATATTTCTTAATTTTTTTTATTATCTTTTATTGATAAATAATCTTTTTAATATAAATATATAGTTGAAACGTTGAAAAAGAATTTTATTATTACAGCGTAATTCTTCAGTGTGATAAGAACCCACATTTCCAAGGTCCCATGGTGTAATGGTTAGCACTCTGGACTCTGAATCCAGCGATCCGAGTTCAAATCTCGGTGGGACCTTCTTTTTTTTCTTTTATTTTTTTAATTAATTTCACTTACTTTTAAATTTACGAGGTTATTCTAATTAAATGATCTAAATTGAAATTATTTTTAAACTTTTAAGAAGACAAGCATTTTTTTAATCATATCAGTCATTGGGTCATTACGTTTTATTTGTTAGAAGACAATATTGATATTCAGTACACTAAAGGTGTATAATTAAAATTCGAACCTTTATCTAGATTATAAACTAATAGGTTGATTTACAATATTAACATTTACAATATGTCGAGCACAGAAATCGTTGAAAAAAATTCTGAAAAAATTCATTTGTTGAAATTTGGATATATGCAATAAAATGAAAATTTATATTTTTGTTTTCTCGATTTTTATGCTGTTAAAAATTACTTATTTCTCCACTGCAAAATCGGAAATGGTTTTTTTCGACCTGATGGGCATATTTATTCCGAGAGTTGGAGGGTTCATGATTAGGATATATAATATATATTAATATATATTCTAATTCTGTGTCTTCCCGAAAAAACAAGTTTTTTTATTTATTGAATCTAGGTTAAATTTATTTTTAGTAAAAGTAGAATAGCCAAACAAAATCTTATGCTTCAAAACTGGACAGTGCATACGAAAATCTTTGATTATAATATGACTTAAGTCAACGTAACAGAGGTTCATACTGGTCCTTATTTATTTTATGAGTGTTGTCGATAATATTGTTTAACAAACAATTTTTACGTTATATAAGTATTTTCTTTGAATTAAATTTTTCAAATAACAAAAACGGAATTGTGATCTTCCCAGTTAAACAACTTAAATCCATTTTCGTTATTCGACAAGTATCATTTTATTTGCTTATATCTTTTGTGCTTCGCTGTAGCACATTGGTGCAAATAGTAACTCTCAACAGTTATGTGGGATAGTGACCTCAAAAACTGGAGTGAATAAGTATAATCAGTTGCCGTGTCCGAGTTATTGATTATTCTCAGTAAAAAATTATAAAATTCACAAATTTTAACATTAATCCGTTAAGGAAAGAAAGTACCCATTTTTGTCCAAAAAATCAATTTTTTTAGTATAAGATTTTCTTTTTCATTTTTCAAGATCGTATAATATTATTTATATACACAGTAAATGTATGAAAAGACTTTTTAACTCATTCTTCTGCAAACTATATTTTTACAACTTGCTTTGCAGGTCTGTGCTATGGTTCTTTATGGTTCAGGTTTAAAAAATTTTTACTTCTTCTATATATTTGGAACAAAAGTACAGAGAGTCTTTTAGGTTTCGAAGTAAATTACCTGTTTAATAAATATACATGTTTTATAATAAAATATAGCTTTTTTTACACATAAAGAATTGAGGAATTTTTTTTAATAGTTAAAAATAGTTCGTATAGTAGGCAATATTGCTTTCGATTTCTCTTAAATTCGATATAAAGAATACATAAAAAAAATTTGAGACACGAAACCACAGGCGCAGAACGATAATCAAATATATGATTTTAAGGGAATCAGCCATGGATGAAAAACTTGTTTTTATATTGTATAATCAACAATAATAAAATCATATTTGTTATTTAAAGATTTCTGTTTTTGGGATATCTTCTTCCCTTAAGGAGATGTGAAAGGGAACTAATAATTCCTACCTTACCGGCATCACATTTATATTTTTATCTTTGCAACAAATAAATATTTCTTAAAAACGCCATACTATCCCCTCCGGATTCTTACCAGGAACCTTCAGTTACATTTCACAAACTTTCATTATTAATTCTCCGAGAAAGATGCGTTTGAAAATTTAACTATAGTTGTATATTTTCATACTCAATTTTCTTCGGGAGTTAATAATGAAAGTTTTTGAAAATTTAACTGAAGGTTCCTGCTAAGAATACGGAGGGGGTAGTATGGCGTTTTTAAGAAATATTTATTTATTGCAGAGAAAAAAATATAAATGTGATGCCGGTAAGGTAGAGATTATTAGTTCACTTTCACATCTCCTTAAGGCTAAGACGCCCAAGACCGTTAAAAATTGAAAGTTTGGGAAATTATTAAGAAATATGTTTCAGCACTTAATTAGAGGCTTATGCAACAAAAAATGACTTGGGCTCCCATTATGAAATCAGAAATAGCCCACTTTGATCTGATCCATGCATTTAGTTGGCATACTTTGGAGTTTGTCACATAGAAATCTTGAAAATCGAAGAAAAAATGGAAAAAAGTGGACTATTTTCGATCTTGTAAGGCAGGCTCAAGATATTTTTGGCCGCATAAAACCTGAGAAAACTAAAAAAGAAATTTATAAATGCATTTCTAAACAATTTTCCAAAGTTTTTAAAATTTTTTTTCAGTTTCTCGTCCTTAATATTAACGGGTCAATGAAACAGCTATACTAGACATTCAAATATATTTTAATTTCAATATTCAACTCAAACATTAATGGTTTTCATGACTTTTTATATCTGGATTATAAAAAGTGTATCATGCTTTATTACGTATAACCTTTTGAACCATACGTCTCATGAGACAATTATTTTTCAACGGTTTTACTTCAACCGTTCAACCTCAGATTTTTTGTGTGTTAAGGTGTATTGGGGATAGATGGACAGAAGAATCAAACAAATCAATTTTGTTAATTCTCAAAGTGTTATAAAAATGTAAAACATAAAATGAGCTCTTTTCAAAATATCCTGTGAACTTTACTGAGAAAAATCGATTGGATATATAAATGAATGACTTATAGGATTAGTAAGGAATCGTAATAAAGCGCGTTAGGATAAAAAATAAAAATAAATTTTGGCTATTTGTAATGAGTTCCAAAGTATTTTATTTGTGCTTTGGTATAGTACAATACTTTAAATTATTTTTATAAAATAAACGCAAAAATGCTCTTGTTTTTTTTTTATTTATGAGCATTTGACCGCATTATGTGAATCTTTAATGTCAGTCAGTCGTTGTAGCAGAGCCACTTGCTATTTCACAGAAGACTTACAGGCTAATTATCTCATCATACTTATAACTAATCATTTTTTGTGCTTCAACTATACATGTACAAACTTAATGAGCTGATATGACACCATTTTTCTGATAAAATCAACTTGAATAAAAAATATGTCTCTTGGTAATAATTCTTTGAACACGCTGTATATATTTGTTCATTGTTTTATGAGATGAAAGAGGTCTAAAATAATTGATTTCAAAATAACCCTTATGTTTTATTCGTAAAGTTATTGACAAATTTGAATGTTCGATCAAATTTCAATTAAGTACAATAATTAATATTCCTCATATTTAGAAATTTAATAATTTATTTCAAAATAACCCTCATGTTTTATTCGTAAAGTCATTGACACATTTGAATGTTCGATCAAATTTCAATTAAGTACAATAATTAATATTTCTCATATTTAGAAATTTGTAGAAAATAGAAAATAGAGAATAGAAAATTTAAGAATGAACAATTAATCTTATACTTATTTATAGAAGGTATTTATTATACATTAGTTGTTTTTCATAACAATTCTTATCATTTTATATTTATAAAAAAAAATAATTTTCATTCATTATAAAATTTACAAAATGTCGACCTCTTCATTTACGCAAATTGGCAACATTGTCAAAGTTTTAAAATACCGGTATTTCAATATTTTCACTTCTTAAATAATTTTTTTTACAATTATACATAAGTTTTATCTTTTATAATTTATTAAAAGTATTATATTAAGAGATTCATTAACTGATAAATTCTGTTTTGATAAAAAATATTCATCTAATTGACTTAAAATTAAGTATAAATTATAAGAAAAAGTTATCATCAAAAACTTTTCCACGCAAATAAATTTCACTCACCAAATAAATTAGGATACAATTCATACATCATAATACAGTCACGTTATTTGAATAAGTCGATAATTTAATCGTCGTATTAAGTAGGCAGTCTATTATTACAGTCAGATATGAACAACAGTATTAAGTTTAATCGCAGCTACCTATTGATATCAACGAGGCGCTAAATAACCATCTTTTTACATTAAAATCCTCACATCACTAGGCCATTCTTACGAACCTAAACTTCTGCATTTCAATCAGATCAAAAGCTACCGTAAAAAGGAAACCTCGCATCGGGAACACAAAAGGCAATTGAAATATCGGTATTCGCGCGCTCCACTCCATTCCACAGTCATACTCACACTCCCTCGCACTCTCGCACTCTCGCACTCTCAATAAATTAGAACACAAACAAAATCCCAAAAAAGAAGAAGAATCACAAGAAAATCCTCGCACGCGCGCATTCTCCCGTCACTTTCACTCGGTCGAGCTCTTGAAGAAGGACGATCGCTTGGGCGTCTGCAGAAGCTTGTTCTCGGCGGCGCGCATCTTCGCGCACTTGACCAGCAGGGCGATGATCGTGAGTATCGCCCCGACGAAGGATATCACGCCGAGGACGACGAGGACGATGAACCAGCTCTTGAAGCTGCCGATCCGATCGGCGAAGTCGCAGTTGCAGCTGTCGCTGTCGCTGAGATTGAGGGCGGAGAAGTTGACGGGCCTGAGGGAGATGAGACGGGTTTCCTCGACCGATACTTGGCGTCGCCTCGTCGTGTTGACGGGCTTCTTCACGAATTTGTAGGTTATCGAGTAGGTGAAGTCCTGGCCGTCGTAGGAGCCGGTCGCGCTGTAGAACTGGATCAGCAGGGCGTTGCCGGTCGAGACGATCGGTACCTGAGCGGGAGGAGATTTCTTTTAAGTGTTTGGTTTCTTTTGGGATTGGGATTACTAGTCCTGAGAGCAAGTTTTGCTTGAGTACTTTATTAAATAGGTGAGAACTTTTATTCCACTTCTAGTATGCCATATTGCATTATTTTAGAGGCAAAATAGTACTTATACTTCTGGTCGTAACTCTACAAGTATTAATACTAGAAAAGTGGCCATAATGAAAATAATACTATACTTTAATTTGAGCTTGATATCGTATCAAAATATTAATTTATTTCAAAGTTATGATGAACAATTGAAGATAATGACTAAAAATGCATAAACATTCTGGGATATATAGATTTTTGAAAATCGTTCGTTTATAAATTTCGAATGCATAACACAAAATTTGTATACAAAATAAAGATCAAATTAAAACTCTTACTGCGTATCTTTCCTTTATTTTTTTATCATTTATGTATCGAAAAAAGTAAAGTTATAATTCGAACTATAAAGGTACCATTTTCCACTAAAAATATGTATAGTTAGACTAGAATAAGTGATATCTCAAAAATTAGATCTCATTAAAATAAGTACTCTGACATGTGTTTGTATACGCGTGTATTTATGATAATAAAACACATTTCAAAGATCCAGGAGATTCCAGGACGCGCATTTCTGACTCTATTCTTGTTTACAAAAAGCAATATATTTTGGGAGATCTGAAACTGTTCCATGACGTAAAAATGTTGCTAACCAAACCATATATTTACGGAGACCGAAATTTAAAAGTGTCATATCACGCTCATACGCCATTTTAAATCCTTAGAAGGATTAAATGAGTTTAAATTTAAAATAAGCACCTTTAAAATCACTATGGATATTACTTATGGATGAAAATAGTAAAATTTCACCCTCAACACCTATTTTCAGTCCTTGCATGGAATCGTACAGGAAAGTTAAATACTGCACCTGATAGTAGCCCAAAGAAATTTCTGCCGTTCAAAACTTAAACTTAGAATTCGAAAGGGCAGACCAAAAACTCCTGTAATAGCATTTTCCGAGCCAATAAATTTATTCGTAAATGCACTTCTCCTTGGTATTGTATCAAGTATTTTCCCGGAGACTAGCGTATAGAAAATCAAATAGCCAATTACGAACCTGTATATTATTAATATCACTGTGCGTGGCGTCGCAGAAGGACCACATGAGGAAGCTCCCATTCGAGTGCGTGCTGTTGTAAACAGCAATCTCGTTGCCGGGACAGTAATCCAGCGTGTCGTTTCTCCTGCTCGTCTTTTGCGCGCCCTCCTCGCCCTCGGTGCCCTCGTCCCTGACGATCTTCAGCAGTACGGAGACCCTCTCGTTCTGCTTGCCGGTGAACCTGTAGCTGCACAGCGTGTTCGGCGGGTACCAGCTCCTCGGGCTCTTGACGCTGTCGCGCGCTCGCTCGCTGCTTCTGTAGATGGACAGGTAGATGGTTTATGTTTTGTACGCAAAATTATGTGAACATAGTAGTATTTTGTATACGAAGAATAAGGAATAGTGATCATTCGGCTCTGTTTTACCTACCCGGGTAGGTAAAACAGAGCTGACATAATATTTTGTGACTCGTTACCTAACCAGTTAGGAACTCAGTCAATCTCAGAGACTGAATGTAGGTAACCTCAAAATGTAATTTTGGACAAAGTTAGGTACTCTGTACCTAACTGGTTAAGTAATGATTCACGAAATGTTTTATCAGCTCTGCTGGACGTAATTTAGTAGGCAATGATTACTCATCCTTTTTCTCCGTGCATGTCACGTAGAGTTCATCAGATAGATAAGATTTTTTGGTGCATAAATAATACATTACAATAAGTTTGTCAGGTACTTCAGATATTAAAATTGCAAGTCAGTCATCGATAAATCTATCGAGTTAAATTATTTACATGTACACTTTCACTCTGTTGCAATCTCTTAACCATACACATTCAAACAAGTAGTGTAACGAATTTAACTATAAAATAATATAGAACGTGACAACAGTTCAATTAAGATTTGTAAATTGTTTCTTAACCGATATATTAACCCTTTAAATCACAATCTAGAACACTTTTAGTTTTTGAGGTCGCTGACTCTAATTCTGAAATCAGATTTTTTAAATCCCAAATACAGGATTACGGATCTAATACGGCGGATCGAGTATACAAAAATTTCATCAATTTTCATAGAATTCGGTACATGAGGTTTCTTGAGTGTCTAAATTCAATTTTTATTTCCGTGAAAAATGATGAAATTTACCAACTTCAGAGACCCAAATAACCTCCATATATCGATTTTCGTGAAAATTATTACTTTTGCTTACTTTGGTCCATCATATTGGACCCACCAAACAGAATTTTCAAAAAAGAAATCTTCAAATTCCAAATCACTGACCCCAAACATCAAAAGATGCCACAGCCCACACATAACCATGCCTGAACCTCCTCGAACGCTCCCAGCTATAACGTAGTTGAGCCAGTTCTCGATCACACAAGAAAGTATTGAGATTATTCCGACAATAGAAAATTATAGAAAGAAGCAAAATTCAAAACCATTTGCTATAATTAATTACTTCATATCTTAATTTAAACAATAGTAGGTCTAAAACGTTTATATTTGACATAAAACCGTAATAATCATGTTTAAAAGCAAAAATTCCAGTGGACCTAATGTCGATCACTGAATTACAGTCAGGACTAATTGTTGATCAGTACTCCTGGCCCAGTTCTCGATCACAATTATGCATGAAAAGTGTGGTTATGTATAAGGTTATGTTTTTTAAATCAAACTTTTAGTGTATGATTATCTATGATAATAGACGAATACTAGTGCAGTTTTATTGTAAAATAGTAAATAATTAATGTTATATCGTTAATATGCCTTAAAAATTATCAGAGTTTGTCGATCGACAAACTGTACAGCATACACAAACCGTGAGCCTATTCTCGATCGCTTAATTAAAATTGTAAAATAAACTAATTATCGTCTACGCTTCGTTTTTAAGTTGTTGTCGATCAGAGGTCACTATTAAACCTTTTTACATGACTTGATAAGCAACAAAATTTGTCAAAACGTCGTATTACTAAACACATGTTCGTTAGCTCGGCAGCTAAGAATGTCACCTATGAACACACGAACGAGAAGTTGCTGTATTAAATAACTCTTTCTCATAATTAAAATCATTAAACCATTTGAAACCTTTTGACAATTATTCACACATAAGGCTGCTATTAAAATCAATTTAAGTTTACACTTCATATTTTAACCCATTTATTCCCAAGCGGCCATTTTATAGTCGATTGGTTTTTTGCCTAAAAAATTGTTGAAAAAAAAAAAATAATAATAACCAATAGCACTTTTCCGATAATCCGATTATTTCATGATGTCACAGGCGCCATCTTGGAAAATTTTTCAGGAAAATTTGGAAACATCAAATGTTTGAACAATAATATCATTTGCAACATGAATCCATATCAAGATCTTCGTTGAACCCGTTTTATTCTAAACAAGCTTGTCAAAATGTTAAAAAATGTATTTCTGATTTTTCATCAAATTCTCACCGCCATTTTGAAATTTTCCAACGTAAATTTCAAAATTCTGACTTCACAATCGGAAAGAGCGGACAATTTTACTTCCAAAAAGTGCTATTGGTTATTATTTTTTTTTCGACAATTTATTAGGCAAAAAACCAATCGACTATAAAATGTCCGCTTGGGAAGAAATGGGTTAAGTAAGATCGCGAAAAATCGTATTATATTTCTCAAAACGATCGAGAATTGGTACGTGATCGACAACCGCTTCAACCACGTTACAATCCCAGCCGCAATACACACCTGTACAAAAAATCGCAGCTCGGCTGATGGTGTCGATCGGAGGCCGGACTGGCCAGTGCCGTTGCCATGGGCGGGGGCTCCTCCGTCTCCTGGAGACTCAGGTGGAAGCCGTCGTGCATTATGGTGCCGTCGCGCTCCGCGTGGAACTCGACGATGACGTTGCGCCCGCGCGACAGTATCTGCGGCACGCGGCCCTCGCCGCAGAAGCGGCCGATCTCCAGGACCCGGCCGTTGACGCTCTCGAGGAGGGCGAGATAGTCGCCGACGCAGCTGCTGCTGCCGAGCTTGGGTTGGGAGACGTCGTGGGGCCGACGACGACGCAGGTAGCGCTGATGCTGATGCTGACCGTGCTGGTGGTTGTTGCTGTTGCTGTGGTGGTGGTGGTGAGCGCGGTGGTGGGATGGGCCGCTGCGGTCCGGGTAGGATCTGTAATGGGGTGGTTTCGTCTTTTGGTTAGTTGTTTGTTTCATAGGAACGCTTTTTTATTTCCAGATCGCGGGCTTGCATTTTGGAGAATATGAAATGTTGTTGTATAAAATGAAGCGGATTTGAATTATTTGGTTTAATTTTGTGTAATCGCTCTTGTCGCTTTGATGTGATGGTTTTCACTGCTGCGTTTATTGGAAACTGCTTATAGGGGAGAACAGGGTAATGCCGGTCACTGCCTAATTCCGGTCACTCTTATTTTCAACAATCTAAACATTTTTAGGTAATAATTCGAATAGAATATCAAACGCAATATAAAATGCAATTAATCTAGTGTTCAAACTTCCTTGTATTCAGTATAATTAAGGAATTATACACAATTAAAGTTTAGGTCTACATTTCTTATAAGAAATCTGGTCTATAAAATAAGCTTTTATGCATATTATTTGTTACTTTATGCAGTTATTTTATGCAATTTTATTAATTTGAACAATCTAAAAATACGAAATAGTGAACAGAAAAGGGTATAAACCTATTGTTTTTTGTCGTTTCCATTTAAATTACTAAGCAGAATTGGGGTAATACCGATAACAATGTTATTTATATGACGATCCCGAAAGTGAGGCTAAGAAAACGTTCCGCTGCGCTCTCAGGTAGGGCAATTTTGCTTAAGTGTTTTTGATTGAATAGTGACTATGTGTTACATATTTCGCTATGTAAGTGCGAATAATAATGCGACTGATCATATGAAGGTTTATATAATAGATTTAAGGAAATTTTTTACCTATAAAAGTAACTTTTTAATAGTGACCGCAATTGTACCAAGGTTGACCGGTATTACCCTTTGATGTGGAGTAAATCCAGTCAAAATGCTTCTTTTTATTTCGTCTTATAGCTGCGATATCTTACATTTTTATATTATACCAATAAGAAATATTTTTATAGCACACTAACCTCAAAATGCCAACTTTATTGTCGATTTTGAGGTTGTTGTGCTATAAAATATCGTATGAGACTGTTGTGGGAGGTGTTTTTCTACCTTGCTCGATAGAAGGGTAGAAGGTACAAGGTAGAAAACCATCTCCCACAACAGTGTCATAATATACTATGAAGTCAATGGCTTCAACTAACATAATAATTATTTCAAATTAATAAAAAACAATTTGAAAGTAGAAATAACAAGCACTCTTGCTTAGTTGACCGGCAATACCCCGTTCTCCCCTAAGTCAATCTTTTAAAAATGTCACTTATAAATCTTTGATCTCTAAACATAACGGATGAGAGAAGACAAAGTAAAACTAAATTCGATCATTTCAGTGGGTGGATAAATGATTAAAAACACTCGTAAATTGTAATAAATTATAAGAATATTTCAATTGGTATTGGTATAATTTGATATAAATTATATTTCATTATTGGTAGAAACACTACTACCGTAGGAGTCGTGGTACTAGTAACATTGCATACCCGTTATAAAGACTCTAGAATACTACCTAGTTAACATAATACGAGAGACTACATCTATATACATTGTGAAAATTGTTGATGGGAGTATATTAATATACCACCAGAGGGCGCATGCTATAAATTTACATTTCTAATAGAAGTGTCCAAAAAGAAGTATAAAATTGAATTAGTCTTTTGTTTTTGTTTCTTGAAATTACTGATTTTCTTAGATCCATAACATCCATAATATTGCACTTTGATACATAAAATTTTTTACAAGCTTCAAATGTTACCTATAAAAATTGTTATAAAACTATTCATTACATAAAATAGGTAATAATTTAAAATCCCCTACATTCCCTACATTTCTAAAATAAATATTTAATATATTACTAATGTATATATTTTTGTTCGTATTTAAGTTAATTAATTAATTCCGAAGAGAACGACACTAAAGTCATCAAAGCATCCACAACAAACAAGAGCATATAAAAATATACTTTGAAATTTTTCAAAATAATCCAGTGAATAGTAGCCGTTGTAAGTGTTCCTAATAATTTACTAAATATATCGTTGAGCTCGATTACATTTATAGTTTGATGTGCAAAATAATCTTTACATTTACATTACAGAAAAACCCTCATTTTATCCTTTCAGAAAATTACAGCAAATTACTCATTTGATACTTTCCACAAAATTCTTCAAAGCTCCCAACCCAAAAACCATGGAATCCCCGCCAGCTCGCAGTCTGTACAAAAACGCTAAGATTACACCCCGCGCTGCCGCACGCGTGACCAAATCCCTCCCTTGCGCACAAAGAAACTTTTATCGAAACCGCTCTCCTCTAATCCCCGTAATGTATCTCTCCACTCGACTCCGCACGCTCCTACTGCTCCAAAGAAGAAAAAAAAAATAGAGAAGAAGCAATCCCCCCCGCTCACGCTTACTCGACACAGATAAAGCGGTCACCTGTTTTTCGACCAGAACAACTGATCGGTCCTGGGCTGCTTCCTGGGCTTGGTCAGCTCGTTGATCGAACGGTCGTCCCGCTCCTCCTCCTCCACCTCCTCCTCCTCCTCCGCTCCGTCCACCGACAGCTGAATCCTCTCGTAATCGAGGCCGCTGCTTTTTGCCCGATGCTGCTGCTGGTTACCACCGCTTCGGTGTCTCGCTCTCGTGTGCTCGGAGCGATTCGTCTCGAGGCCCTCGCGACTACCACCACCCTTCCTCGACTTATCGCTATCGCCCGAGCCCAAAGTCAGAGTCTCCCTCGAGCGATGATGCTGCTGCTGCTGCTGCTGCTGACCGACCCTCGAGCGTCTCCTCTGCTTCCTAAGCCTCGTTCTTGGACTTTCGGGAGCCACTGAGCCAGAGCCCGGCAGTGCCTGCTTCTGCCCGATTATTATCTCGTCCTCCTCGTCCCGATCTGTCGAAGAAGAAGTTGCCGTTTAATGTACGCGATGGGAGGGGGGAGTTGTGGAAGGGATCAGCTGTATGGATTCTGGAAAGCCGTTTAAGAGGGCTTATTTAGTGCGCGGGGGATACGGGTTTTATTGTTCTTTCTTTTATCCCTGGAGCGTTTTTTTTCCCCGCCTGACCCCACGCGGAGTTGTTGTACCTTTTTTTTGCTGGCGTTATCGCGCTTTTCCTTTGTTTCGAATGGACGCGAGGTTCGATTGGCCGTGCGCGCGTTTGGGGTAGGAAAGGTTAATGTTTTGAAATACGGCGGTATCGAGCCCAGCGTTTATTTGCCTTGGATACAAATTTTGTTTTCGAGTTACGTTGAGCTGATAGGTACTGGTGCGGATTGAATGGATAGTGTGCGGGTTGCTAAAGCGGACTTTTCTCTATATTGGAAAAATTGTTTCAGTTTCGTTTTAGAATTTGTTTCGATATACTTTCTATACGTTGAAAAGGGTGTTTTTTTTCTACAAGCTTAACCGATTTGATTTATTTTTTATTTTAAACCGCAAACATGCGCGTGGCGCTTTTGACGCCGACCTTTTTTCAAAAAGCAGTTTTTACTGAAAAAATATATTTCAAGAGACCTTTCATTATTCTTTAAAAATGTTTTCAATAATGAAAAAAGATATTTTTATTATTATAATATTAACTGAATACCTGTTAACAATGTTTTAAAAACGAAAAGAATATTAAGTAATTTCCAACGTTTCGAACATTTTAGTTATGAGTCTCAAATGTGACCACGCACTTATACACGTAAGACTAGAAAATTAATCTACATTATATTAATCCATTTGAACTTTGAAATTCTAAATTTTATCTATTTAATAATTCCATTTGTCACAAGATGAATAAAATGAATATTATATTTCACAATATTTGCAGTATTTATCGGCATGCATGGATGAATGAGTGACTGTATTAATTTAATAAATTGATTGATTGGGTTATTATCTATAATATTAATTAACAAACAAATAGTAACTAATCTGTTTCTATAATCGATTGAATGAAATGTATATTTTGTCACTAAAAAATTCAGGTTAAATAAATTCTGACATACTTTTAAATGCGTAACAAACGGAACTAAGTACTTTTCATTGACGTATTTTTCAAAAACTCCTTTATACATTCGATTTTTCAATAAAGAAATAGGATATTTTTAGGAGCAATCGACGGCTCAAGTGAGGTTCGAATCCGCGTCTAGTCCGAATTTTTCATGGACATTTAAAAAAAATGCCTTTCCGGATTTAGTTAGTAGTGACGTATATCAGTCTTTTAACCCGTTACCCGGGCAATGGCAATAATGCCCATATATGCAATAACAAAAAGAATAAAGAGAAGAAAAAACTTATCGTTGACCCAGATTAAAATCGAGCAACAACAAGACTTAAAACATGAAAATCCTTACCGGTCTGTATCCTCGGCACGGTGCGCTGCTCCTCCGGCTGATCCTTGCTCATCGCCACCTGTCCCCCAGCCCCACCCGCACCCCCACCATCCACGTGCTCCTGCTCGCAAAACTCCGACCTGCAGGGCTCCTGACTCGTGTGGTTCATCAAGTTGTACAGATCCTCGGGCGTGCCGCCGATCCTGAATCGTCCCCTGCTCGACTCCAGGGCGATCCTGCAGCGTATGCCACGGGGATAGACGCCCGGATAGCCGGGGGAGACGAGTCGACAGGTGCGCCTGTCGTTGCGCTGGGCGCACTCGAGGGGACACTCGCCAGCCAGGGTGGCAGGAAGGGAGGCGGCCACGGCAGAGGGCGACTGGTGCACGTGGTGGCGCTCGTTCGCGAGGCGAGCCGGCAGGATGGAGAACTGGGCCGAGAAGATGACCGGATTGTCCGCGGCGAAGCGGCTCTCGGAGTCGAGGACCACCGTCAGATCGGGCCCACGGCGCAGGAAGAGCCTGGAGGTTGGAGAAGAGAGAGAGAGTTGTAGTGGGTTTTGAGAGGGAGGTTTGGGGAAGTTGTAGTTTGGATACACGGAGAGATGAGATGTATTAAAAATTAATATTTTATGAAGTAGTGGTGGGATTTACTTGCATTCTAATGATTTTTACTGTATTTTGTAGCAGTTATTGTTAGACGTGTATAATATTCTGCAATTAAAGCATATGAAATGTAGCTATCTACTTTAGTAAAAACTGTCATTTATAGAATTTACAAAAAGGTGTAGTCATTTGTGCTGAATATTGTAGCAAGAAGTACTTGAAATTATAGTAATATTTGTTATATTTACCGAATACTATATTTTTTTAGTAAATTTTACGTGCTTACGTATTAAATTCTCGTAAATATTTTAGTAAACCGTCTTGACTCAAAAAATCTAACCTCTAAAACTTATACGCAATATTTTTCAACTGACCACGATACTTTTAATTCGATTATTCAAGATCTTTTTCATTATATCAATACATTGTAAGTTAATTAGGACTGAAACAATGAATAAGTATATTATTATTTAATTAATGTTGACAAGATAAGCGTAAACGAAAACCAAGCCTAGTGTAACTTATAAGGATGATTCTTAGTATAGTAAACAAGAATCACGATGGCGCAGAAGGGAGAGCGTCCGCTAAAGGAGCTGAGGGTCACCGGTTCAAATTTTCATCAAGTCGGTTTTTTCGGTAAAAATAATTTTCTTTAAAATTAAAGTGTGAATTTTAAAATTACTATTTAATATTTTAGAAAATTGCTATATTAAATAGTAAAAATTGATAAAATACAAGTATATCCAAAAATTATAGCAGAAAATAGTAAAAATTCATTCACATATTAATAAGAATTATTCATTCATATAATTAATAAGAATTATTCATTCGTATATTAATAAGAATTATTCATTCATATATTAATAAGAATTATAACATCGTGTTTCTCCGTGTACACGGGGAATTTAAGTGTGTTATGGGTTAGCGAAATATGAACTAATGTAGGATGTCGTGCGATAGTAGGGTATCATAGGGTCGTACATGGGTTCAGTAGAAGTGTACAATTATGGATTACAAGCTTCAGAATATAGTTATTAAACTTTTAAATCACTGCTTCTAGCATACGTCAATCTTTGTGCGTTGCCACCGTCAATGCCATGTACGACACCATGTCGACACTGTAGTATGACGACTACATCAATTGTTGTGTTATGAGACAAACTCTAAATGTGTAAATTCGCCCTAAATGTGTTTTAATCCAGCCGCGCAGGACTTTTTATGTCAGAAATAACATAAGTTTTCGGGGTCGTTGATTGCAAATCCGAAGTCATAATTTAAAAACTGAAAATACGCATATCCAATGTGGACGTAACATTTTGAATTATCAATTCCTGACTGCAGATTTATTATAGCAGAATTAATAATTTCATATATAGAATTTAAAATTTCATAATTAGTATAAACTTTTCTTCGACTTTTTATTCGCTATGTTAAGCGCGAAGCTAAAAAATGTAAAAAAATGGATATTCTCATCCTCCATTAAATTATAACGATTTAGTATAATATTGAAGAGAAAAATGTAGAAAAATGTGTTAAAGCGGAAATTGTTTTAAAGGCCAACTATTTTATATATACTTATATAAGGCATGAGGCAGAAGTTAGCAGCCGCTTTGCAGCAGCTACTTTATAAAAAAAATTGTTACAGCATCTCTTTTACTCAATTAAAATGTAAAAGCTGTTCATATTTTAAATATTTGTAATAATTCATTATCAAAAGGAATAGTTTATTTATAGGCATGAGGCAGAAGTTAGCACCGGCTTTGAAGCAGCAGGTTTGCAGCTGCTAGTTTGTAAAAAATTGTTACAGCAACTTTTTACTCAATCAAAATATAAAAACCTTTTCATATGTTAAATATTTGTAACAATTCATAAACAAAAGTAATAGTTTTGATAAATTATACGATAAAATAATTAAAGTTAATATATTATTTTCAGTTATATTTAAAATTATAATGTATGAACAATAATAAACAAATAATCTTAAGTTCATTATGTAAAAAGTTATAAGAAATGTTTGGACGGACACACTCGTACTCCCGTATCTAGAAACTGTTACAACTCCGTTTGAACGAGTATACTCTGTTTTCTGCAAAGAAGGATTAATTTACTTTGTCTCCATAATTTTGTATACTTTCGAGTGTATTATTTTTACATATATCAAATTGTTTCAAATTGGCGATAAGTTAATGCAGTTTTGGATTTACAGTGTGGAAATGTTTGATATTACACTTTAAAAAGTTTTAGTTAATCGAACTCTAAAGAAAAGATGGAATTAACTTCTCTTGAAGTGAGAGTTTCAAAGTTTTATGAATATATGTAATTATTACTTCTTAACTATAATACTAGCTTAGCATGCTTTCTGCTTTACTGCAAATATTATTGCTGTATTATAATGGCAATATTATTACTATAGTGTGTCTTGATTGAAGGTTAAACTTTAATCATTATTAGCAAAACATATAAACTGTTTGTAAAAAATGATGTGTTAATATAAATTTTAAAGCTAAATTAATCAACCATTTCTATTAAATTAAACTACACTCCTACTGAATTTGTTTTCCTCTCCAACCACTAAATATTTTTTAACAGAAAAATAATGTGTCTTATCCTGATTTAACATTTACTCTTATACTTAAATAAGTAGTCACTCAATAAATAATGAATTTTGAATGAATAGTTAGTTTTAATATTCATTATGAAAAAAATCCATTCTATCCTTTCGAGGCAATGAAATTTCACCCAAAATTTTCAAACCAATTTGAATATTTCGTATATACATAACGATCTCTCCAGTGAATTCCTCGTAAGCACCATCCGTTCAATGTTACCCTCAAAACCGCAGAAAATCGGGCCAAACAACGCACCGCATCATTCATCCACGCCACTCTAGAAACTAAAAAATCCGGCAACCCAAAAAAGATAACTCATCGCATCCATACACCGAAGCTACCCTTCTCTCAATACACACCCATGACGAAAGTGAAAGTCCCACTACACTACGCACTGCCCTGCGCGACTGTTACACCCAAGGCACAGGCGCCAAAGTAAGCGTGCCTGCAACGAATTATCCACGACAAATCGACGCATGTTCAGCATCCCTCCGCATACACACACACACAGCACAGAAAAGGGGATAAGTCACTGCTGCACATTCAAGGGTTCGCGAGAGAGGACGACGAGTCTATATATTGCGCGTGACGACGTCGGGTCTTTCTTCTCCTGTATACGTACGCGCGTGTTTTAGACGTCGGGTCCTCGTGTAAAGGGGGGAAGAACGCGTTGGTAGTATATATATGTATGTGTACAGAGGCGTGTAGGGATTCGCGTCTGTTTGCTCGCGCGGAGAGGGTCCTACGGGCGCTTTGTCGCGCCCGCGGGACGTTTGCTTTGTGGATGGAGATTGACGATCTGGGAACTCGATTTCTTGCCGTCGCGGCTGCCCTCGCTGATTCGATGTCACGCTAGTTAAGCGCCACTCGAATCTGCGCCCGGAAAAATGCTTTTTGGGACGCTATTTTTCTTGTTTTGTTATGGGATCGGTCAAGGTTTGTTTTGGGATGCTTTGGATTTGGGCGGGGTGTTGGTTGTGAGCTTGTGAAAAGGGTGGTTTTTGGCTTTTATTTTGAGGAAGGATTTTCAATTTTGGTTTACATTTTGATTTATTAAAACAAGATATTTTGCAATATTTGAGTGGGAGTAAGCGAATATTAATAGACCGCATGGTTACATAGTACAGTATTTAATTTAGTGGATTATTCATGATTTTCAAGCTAATTAAAACAGCATATTATATTAACATAGTAATTATAGTTTTGAGTTATTATTAATTATGCGGGACTTTTGGTAATTCAAAATTTTCGCATGCGTTTCAATATTTATTACCAGATTTTTCATAATGTTTCAAGAGGAATAAGTAAATTTTGCAATACTTTTACATCATAACAGAATTAATAATTAAAGTAGATTAGTTAGAAATAGATGAAAATTGTATCAACTTCAAAATGATACTATGGCGCATGGATATTGACCTATCTACTTGAAAATTTTCTCGAAGATCTATTTGCTGCTATGCCACAGTAACGAAAACTGTGCATGGTTGTTACAATTCAGTTATTTTTTATTAGTATTGAACCATTTTTTAAATAAACAAATTTAAATAAAATTATTTATAAAAGTCAATAAAGTTGTTATAAGCAATCATTAAACAGAAAATTTTATTATAAGCAATACCTATATTTATTTTGTCTTAATGAATGTTTAATTTTTGTGTTTTGGTGGAACCATTGGTTGAAGAGCGTCAGTGGGTTTTGGAGTCACTTTAGAAGATGTGAAAGTGAACTAATAATCCCTACCTTACCGGCATCACATTTATATATTTTTTCTGCAATAAATAAACATTTCTAAAAAACGCCATACTATTCCCTCCATATTCTTACCATGAAACCCTCAGTTAAATTTTCAAACACATTCATTATGAACTGCGGAGAAAAATGCGTTTGAAAATATACAACTATAGTTAAATTTTCAAACGCATTTTTCCCAGGGAGTTAGTAATGAAAGGTTTTGAAAATTTAACCGAAGGTTCCATGGTAAGAATACGGAGGGAATAGTATGGCGTTTTTAGAAATATTTATTTATTGCAGAAAAAGAAATATAAATGTGATGCTGGTAAGGTAGGGATTATTAGTTCACTTTCACATCTCCTACATGATCATTGACTTTTAAAATAAGCATATTTAATAATATTAATTTATTTTAATAAACAAATAATAGGTAGTAATAAATCACGGAGAGACAGCAATTTTATATGTATAAAAAAATTATCTTGAAAAGAAAATACAAATTTATAATATTTCATTTATCTTTCCTCTGACAAACAATCCCGTTAATTTACGCACTCCCCGATACTCCAAACCTATATATCCCCAACACGAAAACCGATCAATTTCTCAAAATTTCTCAAAACGCTTCCTCGCGTTACCCAACTTCAAGTTCCCGACGATGAAAAATAAGCGCCAGCGTTTAAATAAAACGCTCGATAAATCAGACGACTCACATCTTGCAAAGTGGGCAGTTCGTTGATCTTTTTCCCTCCCCGCAACACCGCGTGGCATCAGGCAGCAGCATCGGCACTTCGGCCGGCGGCCAAAATTTCGAGTCATTCTCGCTGGCGCGCTATACGTGTTTTTTCATGTAAATTCGCCCCGCGGACAATGAAAGCTCGCCGTATACGGCAGTCAACGAGCCAGCGCCAGTTGCGCATTTTCGCGCGCGCGCGGCGCTTGTTGAATCAACAGGAGTTTCGACTCGATGCGCGTTAGGCGGCAAGGATAGAGAGGGAAGAGGATCTATTTTCGCCGGCGCGCTCGCGGGGACACAAAGTGCACTTTGTCCCGCGCGGCAATTTTGGATTACGTTCAAATTGCAAAATAAACTGCGAGCGGGCGAACAATTTCATTTAAACAATCTCGAATTTCCTTGCGAGAGAGTGAGAGAGAAAGCGTGAATGGCGTGCGTGTGTAATGCAGCGGGGTTCGAAATAGTTCGCGTTTATATTTAGGGAGAGTTAGGGATATGTTTGCGTTAAAAATTGAGTGGAGAGCGGAGTTGAGAGGGAATGCAAAATTGTAATGTCCAAGTAAATGAGTGCATTAGTGATTTTGTGCTTTTCGTTTCTATAATTAGGAGAGAAGGGAGCTATTTTGTGCACTTTCTGCATTGTTTTGAATTCAATACAATTCATGAAGCATTGGGTGGCGATACGCAGAAGAAATTTTAAAATATGTGTGGCTTTTTTTTATACGTTCATATTTTTAAAATATGTTTTGTAACTGTTAGAAACAAACAATTTCTATTTGTATAGGGCTGACTTGTAAAGAGGTGAACATTCGATCAAAACTAACTTGCATCGGACATTCGTGATAAGGACCTCCAAACGAAAGTGTCCGCATTTGAAATTACTCAAAACAATGCTGAAATTGTTTGATCAATCAAAAACATTTGCACTTCCATCCGTATTACACATATATCACGTGATTTTGCTATAACTTACAAGACTTGTGGCAGTGCCATATAACGGTCTTTGGATGTTTTAATTGGTGAAGATGCATGTTACCCAATAAAATTGTACAATTTCCAAAATTATGTGATGCATCTTATTTTTTGATAAGACGCATCGAGAAAATCATAAAATACAAGTGCTTCAAAAATTTGGTCATTATGTACAACTGAGCTTGGCTTATGATATTATTGAACTAAAATCATACAAAAAAACCAAATGTAATTAAAAAAATATGTCAGTATTAGCTGATCTAATCGCTTACAAATTTGTCAGAAGTTTGACTATGTAAACCTGACCAAAAACTCGTAAACCAGCATTTGGATTCAAGATTTTGGAATTGTACGCATCAACCTCATTACCCCCTACTTACACACTAAGAATCTTCTTATTTAAAAATGTCATCACCCCCAGTCACAAACACTCTTCAAAATTATTACAAAAACGAAGCCAAACCCTTGACGCCTGCCACATCCCAAACAAGTAGGTCAGCCGTTTAACCGGCACAACTCCACCAGTCCTCACCCAAATTAACCCTCTCCAACCGTCCCCACCAACAAAACAAGCAAACATTCAAGCTGCCGAATGAATAAAAGGCTCGCCTGCATCCAGAGCCACAGCCAGCGCACGTATCCATCACCGCACACCGAGCTTAACGAAGGTGCAGAGCTGCCGTCGCCCCGTATATCCCCTTTGTTCTTCCAAATGGAGTGGGCAGGGCACTCGTCGCCGACGCGGAAGCAGCGTGTCAAAAAGTCGGTCGAGCGGTGTTTTCATAGCGCGAGGCTTGACCGCGGCTAAACTATACACACACACTCGGATTCACCCCCGCGCACGGTGCATGCGAGTGAGTGTCTGTGATGTCGCGGCCCTGGCTAATATAGAGGAGAGAGGAATCTTAGCGAGGCCCTCGCGTGCTCGAGTCTTCCCGCGGCGTCTCGTTTTTATTTAAGTGGCTGCTGGCGCGTGGTCGCGGTGCCAAAGTAAACGTGGCGAGGAAATTTCGTGGTTGCGAGAAGAGCGAGAGTAGCGTGTGTCTTGGAGACACAGAGAGAGATGAGAGAAGTGTTGGAGGATTATTTGAGAGCAGGGCTTTGGTCAAGATGAGGCTGAAGTTGCTGGAGTGAGAGGTGGGCTAGAGGGGGTGGCTGTTGTTTTTAGAGGTATAAAAGGTTGAAAATAAAGGGTTTGTTCGTTAGTGAGATCGAACATTTAGTTCAAGATACTCAGTTCGTTATTTAGAGTCACTATTTATGACTTTGAAATGTGTATTATTCATATGGAATTTGCTATTTTGGTTATTTTTATATATTTGGTTTTTTTTATATATATTCGCAATCGATAAGAACATTAATATATTATTGTAATATATGAGTTAGTAATTTTGACGTTATATGGATCCGCTTAGGTTATAAGGTTCTGCCACAATGAATTTTGAGCAATTGCTCAAACCTGACTCATATAAGATTCGTGAAAAGTTGAAAATTTGGATGATGAAATAAAATAGATGTAAAAAATCATATTTTATAGAATACATTTGCATTTTTTCGAAAGAAAGCAGTTATTTTTATGTCACAATTTTGAATTAAGAATCCGACCTTTTATAATCTTAACGTACAACTATTTACTGCAACGGATCCACAATATTTTTAGCCGGAACAAAACATATTAAGTACAAAAAGAACATTCAAATTTTTTTTTATCTTTTATACCGATTATTTTTACTTCACTGAAAAAAAAATTTGTTAAATCTAAGTAAACGTTTCCTTGAATTGTACTAAAAAAAGATTTACTTAAATAAAGTAAATATTTCTTAAATTTAGTAAATATTTATTGATTTCATGAATACCTGCAGTCTAAACATAATTAAATATTTACTATTATCAAATAAATCTTTTCTTAGTACGATTCAAGGAAACGTTTACTTAGACTTAACAAATTTTTTTTTCAGTGTGGTGTTGAAAAATCCAAAAAAATGTATCTAATTATTTTTTCGGAATTTATGAAAAAAATGACTAAAATTTTATTGCACGATACTAAAGAAAATCTCATAACGAAGTACCCGGTACCCCCCCCCCCCCCCTAAAAAGAAGCATTCACCGCAGAGATCGTTTTGACAAAATTTCGTCGCCGAAGCGAAAAACTTTTGCTAACGACGGCGCGAGAGATACACGCCTGTAGGCACGCACATTTGATGTGTCGCAAAGTTAAGCGAGCCGTCGTCGGCTCCTCGCCTCGCGAATGCACACGCGCGCGATTATTTTTTATTACCTTGTCGCGTTGCCAGTTACGTGTCCGCAGTAACGACCCGCGCTCTCGTCGAGATCCTCGAGCTCGTCGGAGAACTGCACGTAGGCGCCCTCGCACCTAGCGTTCTTCAAAACGCCGACTTGCATTCTCCGGATCCTCATCTCGATTACCTGAAATATTGCGTAATTGTATTCCTGTTTGTTAAACTTGTAGGGAAAATTAATGAAGATTTTTGAGTACCGCCACGGAACCGGTTTTTGATAACATTTTTTCACGAGTCGTTATAGTTTATATGTGACTGCAAGATTTTGAAAGCAAACTTAAGAAATATAGAAATTATGTAACGAGAAAATCGGATACTATTACCGTAAGAAATATCAATAAGATACTTTTTTTGTGAGAATGTAAGTGATAAAATATTGTAGTATGTATTGTAGTTTGCTTAGTTGATCAAAAACTAGTTTCGTGGGTGTATTTTAATGATTGATCATAGTGGTTTCTTATTTTATTGCTAGTAATATACCAAGAGTCACTGTAATAAATGAAAAATATTTGTCTGCGACTTGCAAGCAACTTTCAGTAGAATTTTAATCAAATACATATTTCATCCCATCGATAACGACATTTTATTACATACTTATGTGAACTATTTACCCTTTAATATATTGCCAGCAAGAATATAACAAAAGTCTCTGTACTTGCTCAAAAATTCATTTGTATACATTTGTAAACTACTATTTTCTTCTGAGATAAAATTCAACTTCAGCTAAAATTACATTACTCAAACAAACTGTTCATTGGCATTATCGAGAAACATTATTTTATCAAGCAGTCCAGACGAATTATGTTTATAACTAATCGTCTTATCTCAAAATAATTATAATTAATACTCGAGTACAGGGGCGAACCGTTTGCCGCTCGTATCGGGGAATCGATCGTTATACACGCGGCGTACTTCCCAATCGGTTTATCGAATACAAGTTTCGGCGAGATGTCCGGTCGTGTCGCGTTACGAAATTTTACCGCGCCGAAATGCAGCCCAAGTTCCCGAACGTAAATTGGAATTGTTCGTCACTGCGCCCGGGGTCCGGCGCCCAGAAAGTTTTCCAAGAACGTGACGCCGATCAATTGCGGCCGTCGCCGAATGCGAATGCGAATGCGAAGTTTGCGCGATCGTTATTAGCCCGGAGTGGATAAATATAACTATCTAGTTCATTTGAATTTCGCACTTTATTTTTAGTTTCTTTGGATACTGTTTTATTCTGTATAACTTGTGTGATGCGGAATTGATGCTTTCGTTCCGTATAAGAATGTTTAAAGGTGAAATGTTTAAAATTATCATTGTTGTTTAATATTTAATAATAAATGTACAAATTTAGCAAAGTAATATTTTTATCTTATTAGCACACCTGAGGGTCTTTTAGAGGTGCTCTTATTCGTACGACACATCTTCCCATTCGACCTGTCCATCGAATCCATCCGACAGAATTTCTGACCGTTCGATTGCATCCTGAAATCAAGTAAACAAAGTTGTATATTATTATTACATCTTATTTATACATTTATTTATTTATTTATTTATTTAGTTACTCATGTATAATCTATATACTCTCGCTTGCTTTGCTGTTATATTTAGTAACAAAAAAATTCTTTGATAAAACTATCCCATTCTTAGCTTTTTATAAAAAATTTTGGTATATAAGGGTTTTGATGGTCGCTGAAATCCAACAATTCAGTAATTTGCTGCCTAGATTGTTTCACGAGTTAAATGGAATATCTTTAATTTATATAATAGTTGGAGCTATTAGTTATTTGGTAAATTATGTAAAACATGTTTCTCAACAGGGACAAATTCACTGTTTCGTAACGGTCAAGGCATTATCTTTTCTTACAAAATAGAAAAATTGTATCAAACATATTATTTATAGCGAGTGTCTTGCCTAGAGTGATAGCAAGCATAAGTGGACCATATATACCTGTGGCACATATTGCATTATTTATATATAAAAACTGTTTTAATCTCTCAATGTTGTCAAATTTGGGTATAAAGACACATCTTCTAGCGATGAACATTCCACATGCAGAACTACCCCCCAAAATTGTTCACTTGCTCGCACTAAAACAAAAACAACAAAACGACCCATAAAATAACGCTATCCCATCGCTATCATCAGCGCCACCATAATAAGTAAAACATCATCTTCCCACGAGCGTTACGCGATCCCCCCCAACTCCCTCGCTCGCGCTTATCCCATAAATCACGGGCCTCTTATACAGCCGTACAAAATCCCTCGCGACGATAAGGGAATCCCTTCGCCTTCGGCGAATCGCGATATGTCGCGCTATTTGTTTATCTTCCCAGGACCAGAGAGATTTTCATTAGCCGTTTGGCACTCGCCCCCCTCCCCCCCGCACTCGATAAGGAATTTATGTATCGTTCACGGCTCGTCGAGCGCACGCGGCCGACGACGCGAGGACAAGCGGCTTGATTTATTGCGCATCCGATTGTCGTGAATGGGGGGTGTGCGCGCACGGAGTGTATTATGTAGTGCAGTTGCTGGTGGTTGGGTGCTGCGTGCGCCCGAAAAATCACACGCGGAGAATCATCCTTGGAGATTCGGTGCCTTCTGTGTGTGTTGAGTGGGGGTTTAGTGGATATGCGGGGGAGTAAGTGAGAGGCTTGGAACGTTTTGTTATTTTGCTTAACGGCGTGTTTGTTTAATTGTGTGGCATTGTAAGCTTGTTGTGCAGTTTTTATTCAATTTGGATAATAATATTGTGTTTTTAGGGGTACTTGTAAAATCGAATTATTTTATGGCTTTTTTCAACAAAGAATATTGTAACGAAAGTGAATTAAAATTACAAGTACTAGTAAAATAATTATAATGTTTAAAATGGCAAAAATATATTTATACCACTCTAACCTCAAAATCACAACTTTGATATGATTTTTCGGCGCTCGTGGTATAAAATACGGTTTGAAACTAGTGCGTAAGTAGATTATTTAGCTCATGTGACATTTTTCGCTCGAGCGAAAAATGTCTCGTGAGGCACATAATCAACTTCCGCACCCATGTCGAAATGTATTATTCTTTAACAAATTTTTTAGTGTCAAAATCATAGTTATGAGTAAAATGAACTAAAACATTGATGAAACCTTTTCTTTTGGTATTACAAGATTACTTATATTATGCATAAAAATATAATTTATTGACTAATACAAAATTTAGCCTCTCTCTGTATATCTTTCCATAATATTTACAAGAAATAAAAACCTAATCTTGTATTTTATTAATGAGGTAGCTTTCTAATTTCTGTTGATATGTAATTTTAAAATGTGATTGAATTTATTAACGCGTATATAAAATATATGATTAATTACAGTCTCAAAATTAATTTTTAATCAAGTTTTAGATAATTTATGCTTTCATAATAAGGTTATGTTTGATAACTGAATAAATTAAATGATGCTTAATTATGATAAAGTATGCTTACATAATTAAATGATGCGTAATTATAATAAATTATGCTATTTTCTTAACTTTACTACTCTCACGAGTCCAGTAATTGATCAGGAACGATTTTTTGACCATTTTGTAATATAACTCGTTATCGTTACTTGAAGCCAAAAACCTGTTTAGTTTGAAACGCTAATAAAAAGCTACGCTAAAAAAATCATAACTAAAGTTTTCAAACTACTTCGTTTAAAATTTTGTTTGAAACTACTCCTACACCTAATAAAAAAGCAGGCCCGTAACGGCACTTCACAACACGCAAACAACGCTTCAAATTCCACGTTGTTCCATAAAATAAAGCAAATCAAAACGGCAATTCTCCACGCCATTCAAAACAACAACCACCCGAAAAAGCACGCGCTCCCCCCACACCACAACTCCTCTGTTCTTGCGCTCTGAGCGCTCCAAAATCCTGAAAAATAATCGGCACACACAAAACGCTCTCCCGCTGCACGCGGCTTTTCCCCGAGGCTCACTTAGACCCAGAGTCACCCCCCCCTGAAACTCCCATACATACCTACCATCCGTACGTACACACACACACACACAGACACCCACAGGGGAGCGGTAAAGAGCGAGTGTCGCGTGCGACATACCCACCGCTTGCGCAACTCTCGTATCCCTGCTGCTGCTGCAGTATATACACACTGGGCGTACGTGTGTATCAGGCGCGGCACGTGCGAGGATTTTCCGGCGCAGGGCAGAGAGAGCTGTACTAGCGCATTATCGATATAGAGCCGCGTTCGCGAGAACGAAGGAATTAATGTTTTACTCGCTTTTAATGCGGCTGCGACGTTATATATACGCCGCGGATTAGTAACATGGAGAGAGAGAGAAAGAGAGGGAAAAAGCTATCGCTTGGGAGATGGGGAATTAGAGGGTGAGCGGAGAGATGACCGCGACGATGATGACGATGGGGGATTGGGTGTAGAGAGAGAGAGGGAGAGAGGGATGTGTGTAGGGACAGGATTGGGAATTAGTAAGAATTGAGTTGTGATGGTGGTGCACGCCTTTTTGTTGTCTGAAGTTTAGGGTTGCTGTGGGATCTGCAATAGGGAAGAATACTGATTTTTAGTTAACTACATATTATTGTAGATCGTATGGTATAGTTTCTTTGTAAACTTGTGGAATTCTTACGGTATCTTAAAAATTTAAGAAAATATAGGTAGAACCTTAAAATCGGTGTAACGTCACTCGAAGGACCCCTAATAAGTTATAATTTACGCAAATCAAGTTATTTTTCATAAATTCAAAAAGCAATACACGTTGGCTTAGGTTCTTTACCATTTGTACATTAGTGCCGATGAAAAAATAATTTTTGTATTTTTCCCTATTGTTACTTGTAATAAAGAAATAGCTAGGTGAGTGGATTCTTTTAAAATTTTTAATGAAGTGTGGAATCTAAAGATTAGATTGTATTATTGTATAATAAAGTAGTTTTATAGTGAATTATATGTGATACGAGAAGCCTGTTGACATCTTCAGAATAGTCATTATAGACTTAAAAATGACTATAAACTTCTCTTATCTTAATTATATTTTAATAACTAACAGGGTAACTAGTTAGTTTAAGTGTTATTGTACAAGTATTCATCGATAGAATATCAAAAAAATATTTTTATTTAGAATTTTTAGGAAGAAATCCGCAGTGCCATACGCTATGCTTTTTTTCCATGCGCATTACTTTGGCAATATGGCATAGCCATTTTTAATTCTACGGCATACAGTTACAATTTTTGTATATCTAACAGTGCAAATGGTTTACTCTCCATCCAAACAAAAGTGTTAAATAGTTTAGAAACCGTTTTTAGCAGGTATCAGTATTTTGCGTGAGTAAATACGCAGCGTTCTCTGCAGGGAACATTAGCGGATCAATTTAGATAACGTAACTTTAAATAGCTATTAAACATTAAAATTAACTAGTTTTAGTTGATACTCTTATTACGTTTGAAACATTTAGAGTCTCTGTGCATAATACGTAAATTTAACGTTCCCTTTTGCGAAAGAAAAAATTGTTTAAATTAATTCAGTGTGATCATAACATTCAAATTAATTCAGCGTGAAATGCAATTTGGAGTCATTTATCTATAATCATTTCCATAAAAAACGAATTTGATGTGAGAATTGTACAATTTCTCAACTTATATATACCTACTCTGATTTAAATGATCTTTGTTTAAGATTGGTCTATTGTAATAGATGATCGGTATGCGAACCGTAAATCAATATTCCATAAAGGTTTGGCTGTTATATCGCTTACCCAATACCCAATATTCAATATTTAAATTTTGAATAACTTTAATCATTATTCTTGTATCCTTATCGACACAAAATAACTTCTTTCTTTTTGTCGTAGTTCAGTGTTGTGGGTCACGCTCTATATAAAATAGTAATAATTAATGAGTTTAAATAATGTACTTAAGCAGATTATTTTCTCTGTACACAAACATACGTATACTCATACCTAACATATAAATTAAACTAATTAAAACTTTACATAATTACGTTTAAATGGTATCAATTCGGAGATTCATTAAGAATCTCACAGCCATATAAAGAAAAAGAATAAGAAAAAGAAACTCTACGTAAGCATGGATGAAACGAAAAATCCTTTTTCAATCCCATACGCAAATTAGCGTAAAATAAAGAAAGAAGCAGCACACGCTGCTGTGCACACTGCAATCGAAACCGAAGCAATTACCCATTTTCCAATCCCGCAAAAGGAAAGTCAAGCTTACGCGAGCCAAACGTATACGTATACATACGCGAGAGACCGTGGGAGAAGAAAAAAAGAAGCACAGAAGCGAGCGAAGAAGGATACTCGAGGGGTGCTAATCCGGCGACTTTCGCCGATTACGCGCGGGGAGAAGCTATACCGCGGCTGCCTCGTAATCGCCCCTTCCCTCGCCCACCCTCACCGTCGTCGTTTAGGCCCCGGCTGTCCGCGACGATTATGTGTCTCCGACCCGCACGCGTACGGTTTTTCCATCTTTCTCCGGGTCTTTGGCTCTTTGGCTTTTAAGAGGATCGTCGCTACAATCGTAGTCAAAAGTTAATTTTATTGTAAATTTCTGTACAATAGGATCATTTGTGCTTCAATTTGTAAATTGTACTATATTTTAGCATTGAAACATATGGAAATAATGTAAAAGTTAAAAAGTAAATCGCTAAAATAAAGACTGTTAAAGAATTTACCATCATTTTCTAATCTTCTGAGACTTTGTGATATAGTGTCACTCGAGTTTTCGTTACTTAACGTGCATTGTCTTACTGCGGACAAGTCACACCAGTGTGTTTTCTTATCCATAGGTTGCTGTTTCGTATCCGGCTCGAAGGACCATAAGTGTTAAAGAATGGGGGCCGGTAAAGGAAATTCCCTTGTTTAGGGTGATAAAGTGATGCGTTTCTTCCCAGGTCTACTGGCTGGACTCGTCTAAAGCAAGGGAATGTACAATAAGAACAGACTCTGCCTTAAACCCAAAGGAATAATAATAGTACGGAAGACTCGAATGAGACCATGCGAACTCACATGCATACATGATCTCAACCAAGTTTCAGAAGGTTAGGAAATGGTAATAAGTTCTCCAACAGAAACATAATATAAACTCTTGAATGGGATTGTACCACTTTATAGACATCGCGACAACACTGGGCATAAAGTTGCAAAAACTATATTTGGCTAGATGCAGTTTTTCTTATTTAACATAATACATATAGTAATTCCGTGTAACATATTAATTTTTAAAACAAATCCTAAAAAACAATAATAGTTATACCTGAAAATAATTCTTTAACGTAACTATAATTCGTATAGACGTTACATGTTAAGTATCAAAACTTCAAGGGTGAATCTCTTGTTTAGCATGCCGTTAATCTCTCTGAAATTTTAACCAGCTATAGATAATATAGTCCTTAACAACTGGTCAAAATTTGAAAAACATTGTAAGAAAAGTAATTAACACTCGTACTCCTTAAGAGCGTGTGAGAAAAGACAGATAAAGCATTCGGAAAATCCAGAAAGAAAAAAAGCGTCTATAGATTCAACGGTATATAACTAGGCGCAAGGGCTAAGCCCTCGCGAGTCGCTGGGTAGTGTGCAGCTTTCTAAGAGTGCACAACAGGAGAGGTGTAATGAAGGGAGAGGGGTTATTGCTTATCCCGGCGCGCGCGCGAGCTGCTTTTTCCGTATCCTCTTTTACGGTGAGTTACAGTGCGGTCTGGTATATGGAGCTTCTTACGTGCGGTATAATGCATTGGTATAACGAGGTAACTACCCGTGGCAGTTTATCAAATGAAAAAGTAGTAGTTTATAAGTACTTGGCTTTTTAAGCTGTTGTACCTTGCCACATGACTGCTAAGATAGACTTTTATTTTGAGTAGAATCAACGTGGGTTTCAGTAGATTCAGCTTTTGAATTTTGCATGCTTGACTCCAGTGCATCACTACTTGGCTAAACATAGTTCAACATGTTTAGAAAAATGTTTTTACACTCCAATATATTGCAACTATCCCAAATTATAAATCCCAAAAATCACGAAGATTTCTCACTGCAAACATTTCAACGCGACTTGCTCCCTGTACCCAAGCATCCCCACAAGCTCGATCGCCCCTCGCTTCCTCCGCATTTCCTTTATTCGCCCGCTTACTTCTCATTCTTCTTTTTCCGCTGAGGGATGCGCGGCGCGTTTTTCCCCGCGGTCTCTCCACGCAGTTGCTTATCTCGCCGACGCGAGAAAGGCCGGAGGATTTCGCGGGCGTTTAATTACGAGTAGCGAGCCGGATTCTGTACGTCTCTGCGCCTCTGTTGTTGCGCGGCGCTCCTCTCGCTGGGAGACGCGCTGAGTTGTCGGATTTTTTATGGAATTAGAGCCGCGCGCGCGCAAGAGGGCGCGCTTAATTTTTAATCCGACCGATTGCGCGCGGTTATTAAGTTCTTCCCTTTTTTGGGAATCGTTTTTTACATTTAATGCGCGGGCGCGGACAATGCTTGCGTGCTTCTTTTCTCGCTTTGCAAAGTAGGAAATGATTCGTTTGCGTTTTTGCCGCTTAGCTTTGGAATGTGTGTAATGTACTTTAGGCTTGTATTACATTCTTTTAATTCTCGTTACGTGCTCTGTAATTCAGTACTTCGTGTAATTGGATGTAAGCAAATATTTGGTTTGCACAAGTTTTTAAAATGAACATGGTAAATGTGTGGTATTCTGACTTTTGTTACTGATAATTGCAATAAATTTTAGCACATAGAACGGCAAAATTTAGGTATCTGTTTTGAGAAACTTTTATGATCATTAGGACAAATTGAACTGTACCGTTATAACCTCCACCTCGCGCCGTAGTTTTCATTATTCGTTTAAAATATAATTACGTAGTTCATAGCATCAGAATTAAGAATGATAATGATTTATTATTGCATAAAGAAAACGGTATAACTGACGGTCATGTCACTGTTTCACAACTTCATTGTCAACCTCATTGTCAACCTCATCATTACACGGTGAAATTTTGCATAATTATGTATGTAGATTTCAAACCTTCATAGACATTTATTATTATCACAAGAACGCTGAACAATCACATTTTTGGGTAGAATCTACATCAATTGTAATAGCTGAAATATTGTGAAATTCTTTATAATAATTACTATATCTACTAAAAACCCCGAGTAAATATTATCAATCGATCAAAGAATTAATTAACCAATCTGCCTCAACGCTCGATAAATCCATCGTAAATAAATTCGCTCTAAAATTATCCCTCGAAAAGCACCTCTTAAATTTCCATCGCATAAAAAACCACTCTCACTCTCTCTCTCTCTATCATCCACGCATAATAACTCGCCGAAGCGAGAGAGCGTGCGCTCGGAAAACTAAGTAAATTAGGGAAAACGCGCGCTCGCGCCGGCGCTCGACTCGATTATGATGCTCCCGCCGTGCACATATATATAGACGCGCACGCTGGCAACACTACGGGCGCGCAGCCGCAGGGAAGAAAGCGAGAGTGTCGCGTGCGTGGGCTCGTTAACCGGGAGATGAGAAATCGCTTGCCGAAAAACCGGAGAGTATGAAGAGATCGATAATGGAGTGTAATTATCCGCGTCTGGGTAGATTCGGAACGGGATGTTTGTATAGAAAAGTGCGTGGTATTCTTCAGCAGTTTAAGGGGTGTTGTAATGGGATTTGAATTTCTTAGGAATCTTCTCAAATTTTTGGCACTATTTTGTTAATAATAATACAAAATATGTATTATATACGTGTACGGTTAACATTTTTAAGGGCTACACCAAGAAGTATTTTAGAATTTTTTAAAACTAATATTTTACACAGAATAACTGTATATTATGATATAAAATAAGAAAAACAACAATAAAATTGGCCTTCCCGGTTTTAAAAATATAGCCATCGTTATTACTATTTACAATAAATAGTACCATTTTGTAAGAAGAAATGGTAAGTATCTGAATTTTGCAAACGACATTTGTAAGATAATATTTAAAACTTTAAAACGACTGAAAAGAATTAAAATTTTTTCTTTAACTTATTTATATAATTTTGTTTAAATTGTTATTTACGAAAAATTAATATATTTAAAAACTGTTTTTTTGTTAATTTAATCCATCATTTCTTTTAATCATTAATAAAAATTGGTTAATTAAGCTTACTCTACTTACATTTTACAGTCCAGTGTTGGTTCTATATATTACAAAAGCAGATATAAGAAAATGAAAATAAAATGCTCTATAGAAAAAAATACATTTTGAGAATCGTCTGGGGTCTAACGGGCCCCTCAATGCAAACCCAGCATTAACTTTTGAACTGGTTTGTAACGCCACACGACTATCTTAATAGAAAAGCCAGCCGACTCTACTTATAAGTCTCTCGACGAAAGGGAAAGCCGATTCCATACTTATTATACGATATCTCGCCCGTCTTTGTCTCCCCGAACCCCCGCGGCGCGCGCGCTTGCGTTCAGAATCGCAGATAGTCGCCATTAAGGGATGAATTTATCATTTATACCCGATTAAATTTTTATCAAAAAGAGCCGAATTCGAATCGCCGTCCTTTGGCAGTGCGTATTATACACGTAAGAATGCTCTCGAGCCGCGGTGGAGGGAGATAATGAGGGCGCTCATGCGAGAGCGCGTGACGTTTAAACGTCGTTACGCGCGGCTCCGTGATTGTTGGATACTTGCGGAAGCGGCGGAAAACGCTCACCGAAGTGTATCCCCCCTCCCTCGTCGGTACTTTCACCCTCCTTTCTATACTTGTGATTTGCGCCTCTTTTCGTTGATCGCGTTGATTATTGCGACTCGTGTTGTTAACGGGGAATGGGTGATTAATGGGATTTGCAGGAGAGGTATCAGTTTTGGTCGTGTTTTGTGTGTGAAGCATAAGGAACAATAGTTGAACGTGTGCATTTTATACATTTTGCAAACGGTTATCGTTGTTTGAAGAATTGCTAGTTGCTATGTCTTAAATGATGAAATGATTATGAGCGTTTGAAAAATTGTTAAAATGAACTTATTTTACTATGGTTCTTAACTGCTCGTACAACGCACCTTCGGAACTCATATGAAAATAAAAATTATAGCTATTCCCTGAGAAATAGTAAAAGTAATTTAACGTTATATAACAAAGTTTGTCTCTCAGACAGTTTAACAAAAATCCAGAATTTTGAATTGTCATCGTCTTCTTCTCGGTGCAATTTAATGAATATATTTGATAGATTTATGAAAGGCTAAATTTATTGTTCATTGCCTAAATCACGTATAATGATTACGTAATATATAGACAAGACACACTGAGGAAGCCATATCGTAATATAGTATGATATCCATATAGAAAATAATGAATTATAAACTATAGGGTTGTTTTTGACCGTTATTGAAGAATTTTTAATATAATAAGATCCATTATTAGATACTCATACATTGCACAGCTAAATAAGAAGCTCTAATAAGACAGGATACAAAATTGATATTCTAGCTCGAGGCGATCGATATAGTCAATACTTTTATAATTTTTAATGAACTTCGTGAAAATTCAGAGTAAAGCAGCTTATCACAATAGATAGTTGAAAATTCAATAAATCCTGCAGTCACGTTTCAATATAAAACTTGATAAAATTTTTCATAAAACGATACATGTAATCGCGAAATAAAATTTTCATCTGTGGTACAACGATCGCGCAAGATTGCGTATTACCAGTGCTGAGACAAATGTATATTTTTCCTCATATAGATTTTTCACGGTGAAATCAATCAATCAAACTCTCATTTTCCATCATCTCTCTCTTGATCGCTTCCACATCTTGCGCTCACCGCCCGATATCTTTCATTTCGTATTTTCCATTTTCCTTTTGTTTCCCCTCTGCGCTCGTTCGTTTTTGCTGCTTCTCTCTCTCGTTTTGTTTCCCAGCCGCCTCCATTTAACCGCGCGGCTCCCGATCAGCCTGTGATGGTAATCCGATTCCGGCTGGGAGTTTTCCGCGCAGACATTCGCGTTCGTTATGGGCACTCGTTTCGTTCGGCTTTCCTTTGTGCCGCCGAGCCCAACGGACGACCATTAAAAAACACGTCGAAAACTGAACGAATTGCACGTCTTTGCCGTACGCGACGGGATGACGGTCTTTCTGCCTTTTTCTCTTTCTGTTTCTAATTGGCTCGAAATTCAATATCATGTGATCCGAGGATTCGTTTTCCGAAGTTTTATTACTAAAAAGTGATTTACTAAGATTAGTTATGTCTGCGTGATTTTAGCCTTTTGCAGTTACATTAACTATTTTACGTTCGATATGTTGGAATCTTGTTTGTCCAGAATTATGTAATAAAAATGTAATAAATATAATACAATATTGTGAAAAGTATCGTTTGTCAAAATTATTATTTAAAACTTTAATACTTATTACAATGAAAATATGAACATTTTCATCTTTTCAGTGACAGCAGATAACATTCAAAATATCAATTGGTAAAACTTAGCATTTGTGGTTTGCCTCAAACACGATAAACGATCATTTTATCAAATCCAATATGCCATGCATATAAAACCCTCCACTAATTCAAAAATTGCTTCCGCAATTTTAATTCCCCCATTTACCGCCATTGCACCACATATCAACGTCACGTTCCTCGCGAAAACAAGTCCTGCCCGAAAGGCTCAATAACTAAACTTGAATTTTTAAAGCACAGCTAAATCGCCGAGCAAAAAGCTTACCGTCCGTCAAAAATGCAACTGCCGGATTAAAGCTCAAATTACACTTTTAACGCGTGGGTAATATTCGCACATACATCTCGCAGGGCACCGTTCGCTCGAAGCATCGCGACTGCGCCGGGCGACTACCCGCTCCGTGCAGCCGGCTGTACGCTTAATCTCGTCGTAAAATATGTAAGCTACGATGCGCCTCGGCTAGACTCCCCGGGCTCTTATACCGCGCGGCTGGTAAATTCTGTCCTGATAAGAGTTTGAGAAGAAAATTTCGCCGGAGTCTGGGAGACATGGCGGTGTGTCGAAGAAGTTACATGCTTGTTTTGAAAATCCAATGAGATAGCGCTTTCAGAGAGAACATCGTCTTTCGTAGTTTAAGCTGCGTGCGTTTAGTGAGTTTGTGTTGCTCGCGTTGTTGGACAGGATGCATGACGCGAAGCTTCTTTGTTTAAGGCACCCGGCCGGGTTTGGATCTTGAAAATGGACGTGAATGTTTAATGGAATATTCCTTTGAAGCTACGCGCTCGAGAAATTTTTTAGATCTTACGCATAATATGAATATCTTGTAGTATTTTAATATGTAATAAAGGTAATGATCTCATTTAGGTAACGTGTATGTTTTAAACTTTTAGAGAATCTTTATTGCATCTATTATCTAGAATTTATTGAGAATAATTATGAAATATTAAGTTGAAGTCCAAATGACATTTTACACATAATATTGTTATTTAAACTTAACATTAAAAATGTTTGTCGCTCAATCCAAGATAGCATATGTAATAAAGCCAACATTGATGTAAAAATTTTAATTTTACATGGAAAAATGGATTAGTACCTAATGCGGTTATCTATCCGGAAAGGTAGAGTAGAGATGTCAAGACATTTTGTGAATCGTTAAATACTTAGTGCCAATCTCGGTGACCAAAAATATATAACCTCAAAATATGATTATAAACTAACTTAGATGTTGAATTAAGATGTATCGCAGTAAAACCCGACGTAGATGACGCTATAACCACGATATCAAAATTACTACCTCTAGCAGCCAATTCAATGTTGCCTGCTACGGTAGTAGCGCCATCTGCACAAGTCTACTATGGTTAGTTGATCTTATGCTCTTAGCTTTACCTGTCCGGACTGATAACCATTATTATATTGTAAAATACTCACGTGGTTTTGCCTACAAAAATTGTTGTGTATAAGTTCAGAGAAAAAAATTCTAGGCCTGGTACGAATATTTATTTAATTATATCCTAATACTTAAAATAATATTACTTTTATAAAGTAAAAAACGCCTTGAATATAATTATGCATGCCCTAGCAAGCAAACAAAGACTTCATCTTATAAAGTAAAGAAACCTTAGATAACCATTTTTCCAACGTAACAGCTTAAAAATAAGAAAACAAAAGCCAAGCATTTGCATCCTTTTGCAGACGATTTTCTCAATAACAAGCGCGCTCTCCTCTAAAAGCCTCTCCAAAGACAAAGAAGACAGCAAAGTACGTAAAATCAGAAGCGCGCTGTACACCCTGCACAAAAGGACGAACCCGCGAGACTCGCGAAAACCTCAAAAAGGAAAAGGAAATCCTCGCCTATATATCTATCTTATTCATGAGCCGTATATAGACGAGAGGCATCGGCGCGGCGCATGATTGGCACTAATCGAAATACAGCGACGCTGCTGCGAGCTCTGGTCAATAAAGAGCCTCGCGCTCGCGAAGCTCGAGAGAGCGAAACCAAACACAGCAGCAGCAGCAGCGCAGAGAGATAGAGAGAGAGAGAGAGAGAGAGAGAGAGGAGGAAATCGGATGCGAAGAGAGAAGAGCGAAGAGCGGCTCCGGGCTTTGCTGACTAATTAATTGGCATCGATGCGGCCAATTTGATTGAATTGAGTAGCGCTGTCGTCGCGCGCTTGGCCTCTGCAGTTCTCCCCCCTTCCTCTCGAGAGCCCGCTGTATTGGTGCCGAGCGCGGTTGTGTATAGAGTCCTTCCGCACTCTATAATACGGCTAATAGATACGTATATGGACTGTGAGAGGTGTATATAGAGGCCTGGTGGTTACGTTTAAAGGGGTAGTCGTGCTCGTGGATTTTCTTACAATTTTTTTTACAAATTTTCACCATTGCATTCTATATTTGAGAAATCTTAGCGTTACGATAGGCGAGATATTGAGCCTCAAAGTTTTGATATTTAACGCATATAAGGCATATACAAAGCATGCATTTATAATGCATTTTTATATATAACTTTTCATATTTTCTTAAAATTTTGTTTGAAAAAATAATGTTTTACACATAATAACTATACATATTATGTAAAGTAAGAAAGACGACAGCTAGCCATCTCATTTGAAAAATATAGTCACCGCAAGTTTGCGTCAAATGTTGTGCTACGTCTGCATAGTGATACAATCTCATTCAAAAGTTTATGTTTCTGTTCGAAAATTTCGAATCTTCCATACAATTATTACTTCTTCGTGTTTACGACACCAGTCTGTTTTTAGCGTGCTTGCGTTAGTGCAGACGATTTCAACCAGGTGATACGGGACAAAACAAAACGCATCATTCCATGCCCCTAAACTAATGTATTTTCTTCTCCACCTCCTTTTTTTTATATTTGTGGTCCTTCGAGCCTGATAAGAACCAGCAACCTATGGATACAAAAATACACTGATTTAACGCGTCTGCAGCTAGGTAATGCACACTAAGAACAGATTCTGATTAAGACACGAAGAAGTAATAATAGTATGGAATACTTGAGTAAGACAATGCGAACTTACATTATTCATGAGCCCAACCAAGTCTTAGATGAATGAAAAATGAAGATAAATTCTTTAACAGATTCTATTATAGTGTCATTCTAAGATTTTCACATTATTTACATATATTTTAATGCTAAAATATAGTATGATATACAAATTGAAGCACAAATGATCTTATTATATCGCACCCATAGAATAAGACTATGACAACTTAAAATTTGTTTTTACTTGATTTTAGTATGTAAAATAAAGTAGCTCGTACGAAAATAAAAATCTGTATACGATTCGAAAATTGGTTTAAGACAGTTAAGAAACTATATATCTAATAATAAAATTTAAGTGAAACAATTTTTTTCACGAAAGATTTACGTTACTAGCTTGATTTTACAATAACACAGAATTTTGAGTTGTTATAGTCTTGTTCATAGAGCACAACTGGTGATTTATAGAATAAAATTAACTTTTGACCAGGATTGTAGCACAACTACCCCCTTAAATCTTTCAGTCTAGCATTGGTATAACATCGAATTTGTGGCGCTAGAGGTAGAGAGAAGAAGATTCTGATGCAACGGTTGGTGCTGGTGCATAGATACTCGACGTCAAGGATTTTGACGATGCGCGGCGACGCGGACATTTTTCCGAGGGTACGTGTGCCGTCATACTCGACGCTCACTGTATTTTATTTTCACCGATAGAAGTTGGATTATATACTGATTTTATGTACGTGATACGTTTGAACTGGTGACGGTTCGCGTGTTTCTGCGAGCGATCTGTTTACTCGTCAGTGAGATACTTAGTGAAGTTTTTCCGATGAATCGTTGAGCGGCTTATAATGTTATCGATTTATTTGTCTGTATTATATAATACACCTTATAATGAAAAAGAAATATCTGAAAACGATTTAAAAGTCTCTATTTTAATTAACTTTAGTCTGCAGATGGGCTGTCTTGAAAATTAAACGAAAGGAAGGATGGGACGAAATTGGTACGGCGGGTAAAATAGATTTTCGATTTAATAATAATAGATTCGATTTATTAATAAATTGTACTATTCTTATTTTAAATCATTTTACAAGTTAAATTTCAACTTGTAAAAAGGTTATCTCCTATCATTTATTATCATAAACGTGAAATTTCGATGAAAATACTAAAAATTTGAAATTACACTTTTAGCGTCGCCGAGATGGAAGTCAATCACCGTAGAATAGTTAAGGAGAAGTACTCCAAAAAGACCTAAATTTTGTGAATGAGCCCTTTCAGGACAAAGAATTTTTTTGAGATTTAATGCTTTTAAAGTGTTGTTACTAAAGGTTTTTGTAATCTCTAATCACGAATCTGAATTTAGAATTTCAAAATTCAAAATGGCGGAATACAATATAGCAGAAAAAATTTTGAAAAGACCGTATTACCCATATCAAATTCTTTAAAATCGGTCTGTGATATTGTGTCCGCCTTTTGACTTTACGAATAAATTAAATAGTTATATGTTCATTAAACAATTGCTAACTAATTCCTGTAGAAATTTGTGCACTTAAAAATTCTTATTGAAACCATTAAGTTTTAATTCTTAAGGGATCCCCTTTCTGGTTTTTAATTATTCCTATTACAACCAAATAGAAATAGATAAAAAATATATCTGGTATTACTTATAAATTCCTATAAAAATTCATTTGGAAGTGGTTTTAATGGGATTCTTCGGGTGCAGATACACATCAAAAACCTCATAAAAATTTTTTTATTGGTTTTTATGAGAGGCTCTCAACCGGGTAGATTTCAGTTAATTAACCTCAAAAAGTTTTATTTATTGATTGATTTAGGATCAGCTTATACATATTCATCCAATTTCTATCAGTACTACGGTCATCGTTACATAAATAAGTTCGCATTCAATATCATTCCGATTCAAAATCAACAAGTCACCTACGCCGAAACTTCCAAGTTTACTCCCAGTGTCTTCAACGACAACCACCAATAATGCACTGTATCCACCCCGCAATCAGCTAAAACGATACTCCAATTCGCCTCTCTCATACCTCTCTCTCTCTTTCTCCACAACTCCCACCTCTTATAACTCCTCGTAAACTCCTCTCTCTCTCCGAAGGAAGTCACGGACTCCGAACTTCATTACCCACAATATGATTCCAGTTATTCCGGCCCGAACAAACCCGCACTCCGCAACGTACAGCATTCATTCGCTCTGCGGCGGGCCGTCGCGCGGGTATTGCGAAATTCCTGGGCACACAACAACAACGGCAACAACATAAACGGCAAGATACACAAAGGGACACTGCCGGCCGCCGCAGAGGAGGCGCGACGAGTTATGCGCGCGCCCGTGCCGCGTTTCGCGGCTTCGAAGCACGGCCTGATTTAATGAAAATTATTATCATTGTGCAGTGCGCGGGCCTCGCTCGAGTATCCTCGGAATGGAGTGTGTCGCGGAAGTTGCGAGGGTGTACACTGAGCTTCAATTTCGAAAATCGCTCTATTGGTTTCCCGAGGCGCGCTTTGATTCGCGCGACACGTATATACCGTGCGTGGGTGGCCGCCGCCGTCGTTGATTAAATTTCGCGGTGACGCGCGACGCGAGCGAACGGTCGAAACTACGCGGTCGCGAAATCCCGGGGCTTTCTTTTTCTGGCTGTGTATTCACGGGGCGGTCGCGGAAAGAATCGCGTTCGATTTCCGGTCTGTTTTTTTTTTTTTGGTCGAATGGGGGATTGAGTTTGGGGTGCGTAGCGTGGAAGTGGATAGGAAGCGAGTTTGGGTGATGGGACGCCGGGCAGTGTTTTAGGTGGGCGATGGAATTGGGAGGGTTTTTTTTTGCGGTCGGCTGAAATGTGAAATGAAGCTGTTTGAGGGAGGAGTCCCTTTGTTTTTGATGATTTTCATGAATGCTGGGTAAGAGATAAAGTACATTTCTGTTATTAAATATTGTTGTTTATTTATTATATTGCTTATTAAATATTGCTTAACAGGTTGAGCGCTATACATGAAATTGGGTGACTTTCCCCAGGGGCTAAAGCTAGAATAAGAAAATTTTAAAAACAATGGAAAATTGTAATTGTTATGTGGTATTTTAAAAAACTTTAGCATTCTAATAACGTGTTCTCATCATTAATGTATTCTATTGCTTATGAAGAACAAGCGCCTTTTTTAGCCAAAACAGTTTTAAAAACATCTGGCTCTATCATGAACATTGTCATTAAAAAAATTTATGAACCATATATGGCTCACATATCCCCTGGAGAAAGAAATTTGTTACCATATATGGTACATGTAGCGTTCAACCTGTTACGGAGGTTCATCTGGTATAAATAGATAGTCAAAATGCGTGCGCTATTTTTAATTTTTTGTGTCCGAGGTATATTATACTTTATTTAAGCTTTTGTACAAATACATTTATAAGAAATTACAATTGTATATACAATTCAAGTAATTACACTCATCTTATGTTTTATATACGAGGGTAGTTCAATAAGTCTTTAGAATAAAGTATAAAAACAATTTTTTTTGGGTAAATTTTTTTTTATTTTTCAACATAATCTCCTTGGAGCTCTATACACTTGGTCAATCGCTTTTTAAGTTTTTTTAATCCTTCAGAAAAGTGCGTTTTCGGAAGTTCCTCAAAATAAGCACTTACAGAGGCAATGACGTCTTCGTTGTCCGTAAATCTCTGTCCACCGAGCCATTTTTTCAAGTTTGGAAATAAGAAAAAGTCACTGGGGGCTAAATCTGGTGAATACGGTGGGTGTTCGACCAATTCGAATTTTAGTTCTTCAATTTTAGCCATTGAAACGAAGCATGTGTGAACTCTGGCGTTGTCGTGATGAAAGAGAATTTTTTTTCTCGCCAAATGTGGTCGTTTTTTTTTAATTTCTTCTTTCAGCTGCTCTAATAATGATGCATAATACTCACCAGTAATTGTTTTACCCTTTTCCAAGTAGTCAATAAGTATAATTCCACGTGCATCCCAAAAAACTGTAGCCATAACCTTACCAGCTGACTTTACGGTCTTTGCCTTCTTTGGAGCTGGTTCGCCTGTGGAAATCCACTGTTTGGATTGTTCCTTTGTCTCAGGAGTGTAGTGGTGTATCCATGTTTCATCCACAGTCACAAATCGACGAAAAAATTCCTCAGGATTCCGACTTATGCGCGCCAAAAGAGCCTCAGAGGCGACCACTCTATTGCGTTTATTCTCAGCTGAGAGCAAACGCGGCACCCATCTTGCCGATAGCTTTTTCATGCCTAATTTTTCATGTAGAATTGAAACAACTGCACCTATAGATATCCTTGTGGCCTCAGCTAACTCACGCACTTTTAATCTTCTATCCTTCAACACCATATCGTGGATTTTATTGATGATTTCGGGAGTAGTTGCTTCTACGGGCCTTCCTGAACGTGGTTCGTCACTTATTGATGTACGACCACGCTTACATTCATTTACCCAGTTATAAACCGTTGCTAAGGCAGGGGCAGATGTGCTATGAACTGAGTCCAATTCATTTTTTATCTCATATGGAGTTAAACCCTTTAAATGAAAATGTTTAATTACCGCTCTGAACTCGTTTTTTTCCATTTTTCTTAACAAGCAATTTTTTTTTTCAATTGGTTATAAAAACACGTAAACTCAGAAGATGTGGACTGTGACTGCACCATATATCTAGTCGGGAGTGGTGCTGACTGAAAACAGATGATTTGGAGCGATTCGCGCGCCATCTGTTGGTCATTCTAAAGACTTATTGAACTACCCTCGTATATAAAGGGCAATAAAAATACCGATTTGACTCTGTTTTTGAGGTTAAGTTTATCTTTTTTCTTTGTATCAATTAATTTATTCTTATATTCAAAAGCACCCAATTAGTATTGTCAAGCTCAGTAAATGAAATTTTCATCAAATACCTTCTTAATACACAAGAATTTTCAAGAAAAACTTTCTCTTTAGTTCTTCAAAATATTAAAAAGACAACGACAAAAGTTCGATTTCTCATAAGACTTCATACATGCTAGATGTCTATAAAAAAAAGTTTCTTTCAAGAAAAATTTACTTATTTCTGTTAACAGTTTGTAAAAACATTGAAAATTGTCTACTTATTCCTGCTGAGACATTGTGTAAATCTTGTAATACATGTAAAAACATACTAACATTTTGTATTATTAAAAGGAGCAAAAAAGATTTTAAAATTTTGTGCAGAAATCCCGTATAATTAATAATAATACACTACTGTAATTATCATGTTAATATAATTTGCTGTATTAATTAGTTCAAAAAGCATGAATAATCCAATAAATTAAATACTGAACTTACAGTCTGCACTCTTTATTCCGTTTGAATTGTTGTATAAATTTTTAACCATAAACCACATGGATAATTCATCAACTTTCAGGCCGCTTCCCCATAAACAATAAATTGAAAAAAATCAAAATTATTCACCATTTCAACGTCGATTTCATTACAAAATCCGACGAAACAGTCTCTCGTAAAGCAACACTCTGCGCACCGGCGCTGCAATATTCGCCGGAAATTCCACGCGCAACAGCGGCAGCGACGCAGCCATACGCACGTATATACATTTCAGGCGAGATGCGTTTAAAATCGCGCGTTGATTTTTTCGCACGCTTTAAAATCGCGTCTAGCGCCGGGCAACCGTTAACCTCGTTTCCGCGCGCGCGTCCCGGCACTTTGTCGCGCGTGTCTCGTCTTCTCTCTCCTGTCCCTTCCCCCTCGGTGTCGAAAAAACCCTTGTCCATTGCTGCACTGTATTATACTCGCTTAAGGGTCCATTCATAGTAAGGTATTAGATCTAACTTGAACCGACTATGTACTCAACCAGGTCCAATTCGGGGCTGGATAGTCATGCTATCTGATAATCGGGAAAGGTCAGGGAATTTTTATAATCTCTAAAAAAATGTAAAACAGATGTCAATTTATCAGAAGACGCTGACTTAGAATCGACAGGCGACAAATCTGAAAATTAAGTCGCCATCATGACGAAAAAGTATGAAAAAATTCAGATTTTATACCTGGAACAGTTAGGTAATTTTCGTGTGACAAAATAGTAGCAATGCTGCAACTACACGGAGAGAAAAACTCGGCTACATCTGCCGGAGACCCCGGCACTTACAGCCTTAGAGGCTCAAGCAGTAGAATGACATGATCACCAAGCAGTGTCGGCTGTGGAACAAAGCAGTTATAGCTTTGCGATTCAGAAACGGTTTACTGTTAATATACTAAGTTTTGCAAATTTCTCATAGACTCTTATGATGAAAATCAACAATTTACGTTGGAAATACATTTTTCAGACATATTAATCATTAATATTTACAAAATATAAGTTAATAGGTACGGAATCCGAATATTCGAAAAGCTAACCTCAAATATCTGTCATTTCGGCTACTCGTGTTTGGGGAGCGAGTCAAGCTAAAACTGCTTTGTTCTACAGCAACGCTGGCGGTGTGATCCTACCGCTGATTTGACTTACCACAACAACGCTAATACGGCGGAGTTTTTCTCTCGGTGTAGACCTAACCAAACAAAAGTCGACGAGGTACAATGTTTTGTTGGCTTCGAAAACTTCATTGTATGTCAGACAAGTATATGAAAATTGAAGGTATGATTCAGATCTTGATAAATAAGATTCACTAGAAGTCAGGTAAGTTCTCCTCATTCTCGCTATGAACGCACCTTAAGCACGGAAAATTTGTGTCAATCTTTTAAAACAGCAGCGCGAACTACAAAAAAAATAATTCCCGTCGCGTCGATCGCCTGGCTCTAATTCCCTTATCGCTCGCATAATGCACCCGGGGAATTAATTAGATTTCAAGCTGTGCCTGGCTTTATATGTATACACACACACACACACGTGTACACTACATTACTCACACATACACACATACACAGAGGCGGCCTAGAGAGACGTAAAGGCGTGACGAGGCGCTCGCGAGCGAATTATCGCGTGCCGGGGCTTTATCGGCCCGCCAGAAACTAAGCGCAAATGACATCCTTGATGACGCGGGAGGATAGAGGACGAAGACAGGGGTGGAGGGGGGCTAACCGGCTTTAAACAATTTTCCAAGTAGATTGAACAACAACTTGATTATGCGAGCGAGAGCGTCGCGCGATGCGAGGAGATAGTGGGGTATATGATGGTCTTCGTAGAGCTGATACGGCTATGGGAGTTACTTAGGCGAGGGGTTGACTGGGAGTGGGCTAAAGAGGCGAGAGTTTTAAGGATGAAGAAGGTGTGTTAAGTGTTGGGATAACCCTGTATTTAAAGTCCTTATTTTGATTGAAAAAATGTACCCTGAGAGAAAATTGATACATATGAAATATTACTATAACCGCATTGCATTCTATATCGTATTTCTTAATTATTGATAAATCTGCAATCTACTTTTAAAGAGAGAGTTATCAACTAAACGCATCCACTAATTTTGAGAACGCTTTCAAGTGAATGTAACAAATAAGCTAGAATGAGAGATAAAAGGTTAATGAGGGATAAAGCTTATAGTGTTTAGATTAACGATCGGTTGATTTCGTTTGGGCTATATAGTTCTATATTTTTAAAATATTTCGTTATGATTTGCATTACATATCATGAGAAAATAATAATAAATTGATTGTAGAATGTCCCTCCTTTATTTGCATAAAATAAAATAGCTTGATTGTACGATATTTATGTGCATAGTTAGAGGGACTTGTATTGCATGAAAATGTGAATTTCTGTGGACTACATCTAAAGGATTAAATATTGTGTTTCAGTTTTATAATGTCGTGAATTTTGCAACTGTCTGCGCCTTTGTACTAAAAATTCTGCTTTTACGAACTGGTAACATCAAAGCCAATCTCGAAAGAATTTAATTACTTCGCATGTTCCATATTCGTTCATTGGTATATTTACATATTTTACTTTTGCGAAACCATGTTCAACGAAATATTTGGGATAATTAATACATTTGTTTTGCGGAGCTACGCAAACAGACGTGTTAATTTATTTTTGGTGAAAGTTCACGTTAATCCGGAATTATTAATACGTTAAAAATGTATGTAGTAACCTTATCAAATATAATAGCAGAACTGTTAATTATGCTAGTGAGTTTATTTTTACAAAATGTTTCTTACGAAAATATTTCGTATAATTTAAAACTTGTGACAAAGTTAATGAACATTTTCAAACGAACAGAACGTGTACTACAATGTCATAGACGAACGTGCAGCATTAAAATGTCTCGTAAACCGAAACTTCACGCGATACCTCGTAAACGCATTGCAGTACATTTCAAAACACGTACAAACATTTCATATGAGTTCAGAGAGGTGAAGCGTATTTCTTGCAGAGCTGACGTCGAATTTTAAAGCAAAAAAAGGGTCGTTAATTACAAATTCGTTGTCAAATATTCAAAATTGCGGCTACCCTGTGAGTAATTTTCACGAAACTTAAGGGGATGTCGTATCGAAATGCAGATTCCTATATCGTATTTTTCATTTTTTCAACTCAACTTTTTGTTTTCATTAATGATTTCGGTCATCCGGTGTTTGTAATACCTTACGGAATACCGGATGACTGAGATAATCAATAAAAATTAAAAATTGAACAAGAATAATGGAAAATACGATAACGTCACTAAGTATTGAATATCATTGGTACCGACATCCCCTTAATAAATGTTTTACTTTGTATCCGTCATAATTTTAAAATTCTTACTGTGGCTTCGTAATTTTAATATGAATTTCTTCTTTGGAAATACTACTCTATTTTGTTAATTGTTTGCTGTAAATAATTTTATTAACAATCTACGAATATGGGAGATTCTTTCTATATCATTAATCTTCCAATAAGCTAGAAAAACAATAAAAACTAACAGAAAATAAGTATACTGCCAAATGCAGTAAAGAATTGTTTAAAAAGATGCGTCACAGATAACCGCCAGTGACTCAACAAGTAAAGGTACATGAAATTTTTAAAAATATTTCTTTATATATCAATTTTTTTGAGAGATTAAGGGAGTACTATCGGAACTCCGTGCGTCAAATGCGTGTTTGGTCGTTTTTATCTTCTGAGGTAGGCCAAATCGTATGCGTAAATGGTTGAGTGAGCTTGAAAATTTGTATTTATTTGTTTATATTAGCTCACAAAATTAGTGAATCAACATTTGGATTTTTTCATTATATTTATGGGATATTAAATATATATTTCTCAAAGTTTCGTCGAAATCAGAACAGCAGTTTTCATGAATTTCATGATTGCAACAGTCAGAAACGTGAGTTCCCATAAGACTACATGTTAAAAACGAAAATATAAAATTCTTAATATCTTTTTACCTGGTTGGTGTAGCTTTCTAGAAATTGATATGGGTAAGTTTGAGGTCAAAACATACTAGTATTCAAAGTCGTTTGAAATATCACAAATGACCTTTGATTAGTTTTAACCAATTCCATTCATCTTCTCCTTCTAAAGGCCTTCCATAAGAGTCATGTATTTATCTCCCTGATTATCTCAGTTCCATTTTTCACTCACCTCATCGATTTTACATGTCCTTGTTTGACGCGACTGTGCCTTTAACAAGGCAAATCAGAGATCTAAAAATTATTTTAACATTGCTTGACATAATTATGTCTTAACATAGAACAAATCCTAATACTTTTGCATCCCTTCAATAGTAAATGAGGCGTTGGGTGCAAAAACAACTTAACCCGGGTTAAGTTTTGGGACAAAATGACGTTTAAAGTTTATATACTGTTGTATCTTAATATATAAATAAAACCAATCAACTTTTCTTATTTAGTTTATTAGTTCAACTATTATCAGAGCATATAGTTACGTGTTCGAATAGTTATTTATCAAAATTTTTTGCGTAGAACGGGTATTCTTCGCTTCAATCTAGCTTATTTTCATCAAATAAATCTTAGAACATATCTTCATTCGTTAAAATAATGTATATACGTGAGTTCTTGAATCAAAAATTTATTATAAATATATTTTTAAATTTATAAGTATACTTTTATTAAATTTTTAGATTAAACATATATATCCTTTTGATCTATTATTTCACCACTCGGAATTGTCATTTTCGATACTTCAAATAATATTTTCAAACCGTTCTCGGTTATACTCCGTTAGAAATTGTAAGAGTGAAACTTTCGTCTTGAATCGTACAAGTGGAGGTAAACATCGTGCGTGGTTCGCGCGCGCGAATTTCGGACGGTATATAGCACAGCAGGAGATGCAGCGGCTACGGTCTCCGGCGTACGGGTAGATACGGCAGGAGGCCCGAGGCGGCGCGAGAGTTTTCGATATATTCTACTGTATACGTTCTAAAAAACTTGTTCGATGCACTATATTTATAAATAAAGGGTCGTAGAATACGAATATGTATGTTTCATCAAAAACAACTTAACCCGGGTTAAGTTGTTTTTGCACCCAACGCCTCAAATACTACATTAGGGCAACGCGTTTATGCGAAACATTTTTAAAGACTTTTCCTCTGGATATTTTAAAGATTGAACAATATTTTAACTTAACATCTTCTATTAAGACTATAAATACACGTACACTTCACCCAATCATAATTATTATTAATCCGACACGAAGGACCACTCGTAATAAAAAGTACTCCCCATAAAGGCCCAGACTCGCAACTCAGCCTCTAACAACAGCAGCAACAAGCCATACCAGGCACCTACACAGCTTTATCTAATTTGCAAGATATACAATTAGCGCGAAAGTACATCTGGATTAGAGGCCTGGCGCTACCACCACCCCAACTGTATACAGTTTCTCACAGGGGCCGCTACGGCTACGTTAGCAGGTGGCTGTTGCCGCTGCTATACGAGGAAGAAGAACAAAGGGTGGCCGAAACAAACCTCGATAAAAGGGAGTTGACAAAACTGGGGGAGAGGGCAGCTCGCCGCGGAAAATACGACCGCGGGCCGTTTCCCGTTGCGCGCGAAAGAGAGGAAGAGAGAGACTCAAAACTCGTAACTACGTTTGCGAAACTTATTGCGCGTGGCGCGGCCAAGTTGCAAAAATTATTTCCGAGAATAAATAATGCAGGGGGGAGCGGTTGTTACCGGGCTCTTATCGGGTGGTCGTATTTGTGTCTCTTATTTGGGCGCACTCGCTTTTGAATGCGAGCAGGAGGCTGGCCTTATTGTTCGCAATATTGGTGTAATCGCACACGATTAATGAGCGCGGCTTGGGTAGAAGAAAAAATGGGGAGTTTTGCGAGTGTGCTTTGTTTTCTGGGATTGTAATTGTAGATTTTTTATGAGGATCATAGTGGTTTGAATAATTTGGAAGTATCTCAGAAATTTAAATTTATTTTTATTAATAATTTGGGCGTTCAGAGACGTAACGGAATAAGTCCATTTTAGACAATTCTCAAACTGTTGTACACATTTCCATATTAGTAACATAAAAATGTGAAATTTGATGCATTTTGTCACTGCAATAACAGTTTGAATATACTATTTATAAATTGCATAGTTTAAATCAGGTAAATAATGACGTAATTTACTGAAAGTTTCAACATTTTTATGGTCGTTTACTAAATTTTGAAAATGGACTTATTGCGTTATGGTTCTGAACGCTTCAATTAGTAATCTATATTGTAAATATAAAATTTGCATCATCGAAAGACGTTACTAAAATTTATATTTACTATAACACTTTAATTCTGAAAGGTGTATTGAGATAAGGAAACGATTTTTCTATTTGATCAAATAAATGCTAGATTTTTCAAATTTAATTTATTTAAATATAGGTTATGTGGATTTTATAAAATTTTATGATCCACATTCAAGTGCTAAAATTATAAAAATGACCCTTCGATAGACGATTTAACTGAATACCTAATTTATTTTCGTGGATTTTCTAAGTATTATTTGCAACTTTATGTAAATTAAAAAAAAAATAAAAATATAAAATAAAAATATTACCAAAATAAAATCCAACTTTCATTTGTTACTTTGGTGAAATCATCCAGCGGAGACTGATTTTTGAACTTCTGACACATATATTTTTTATTACATAATAATATTCTGTAAAGATTTTGATAAATTATTCTAAAGGAAAGAAACATGACTTTATCTAATACTATTTAGAATATTGAGAAGTATTTGCAGAATCTCCCTTTACTTTCCTTACAATTAAAGAAAGTACTCTTTCTTAATTAAGGATGATTTAAGAATTTCTAACACATTGAATCATTTTGTTATTATAATAATAACAAAAAATTGCAATAATTTACAAACTTTAATTTAATTTAGAAAAAATATAAATAAGCCTTTTAGTCACCGAGTCCTTTTAAAAACTTTTCACCCATCAATCCTATTTTAAATGTAATTTTTTAGCTTTCAACTATGATAGCTGCATAAAAAAGCTACTAAAGCTTTTACATAGTATAAAAAAGTATATTATAAAAATTAAGAGCTTTAAAACAGAATAATATTTTAAAATTTTTTCGCGTCTATTATAAAAAAAATTGAATATTGTAAATCTAGAACGAATTAGAAGCTCAACAAATTTCATACTCTCCCAATACAGTCACAAGCATCTTTTTTTCTCATGCAATACCTTCCAAAACTATCCTTTAATAAAAGCTACCATCAATTCAAACTAAAACTAAATCAATCCTCCCGTAAAAATTCCAGTTTACAAATACAACATGTATCCATCAACATAATACAAAAAGCCTATCACCAAATCGCCATTAATCAAAAAGCCGTGACCGTAAAAGTGTAAACCAGGCTCCTCGAAAACCAAATTCCAACTCTAAACGCAATCATTAAAAACATCAAGCTCAATCTCACCCCCTGAAAACTCCAATTTTTCAACGATAAACCTACTACATATACACATACACCCACACTATATACTTGTCCACTCAACCGACATGCGGCGCCGTCACATGAATCTCCATTCTCCAGCAGGCGCTTTTACACCCTGGCGCGCGCGTCCGCTTTTCAACGTCTGCTTTCCATTCGCTCGCCATCTCTCTTTTATCTCATTTTCGGCCCGTGGGGTGTGGGGGGGGGGGGGGGGGGGGAGAAAACGAATTTCAGGGATTACGCGGCTCCGCGCGGAGAGTCGTAAAACAGCGGGCGCTGACGAAAAAAAAAGAGAGAGAGAAGCCGGAGAGCGAGAAGTTTCTTAAAATTTATACATTTCAGTTTCGTGAAAATTCTGTATCGCGTATTATATAGTCGACGACGAGTTTTTTCCTCCCTCTTTTAACGATGATCCTGACCAGATATCGCCCGAGCAGCGTCTGCGCGTGAAGTGTCGACGCGACGCACACGTTTCTTCGTCGGGCGCGAACACTCTCGTCTTTTCTTTTTTTTTACTGTAAGCTGTCTGTTCTCGATAATGCGCCGGCGAGACCAGATGGCCCTCCTTTCGTTATATTGACGGATGATCATTGGTCCTCCGGTTTTTACGTCGTTTTTCCATCGACTTTTTTTTTCTCGTGCTTCTTCGTCTTCTTGGGAACGTTGGCGGTGTATGGAGAGAAAGTCCGCGGGAGTGTTTGCTTTGGAAATTAAATAACGCGCGTTCTGGCTTTTGTCCTCTTGTGTTTTTCGTGTTTACTTGGTATGCAGGTATACGTAGTTGTAAAAGCTTTCTTTTAACGGACCCTTGCTTGGGAAATTCTTTGCCTTTGGATTGTTTGCGGTTCTCTGTGTTGACAACTTCATTAATATTCCATTTTTTGTGGTGCTCGAGAGTTTAATAACTCTTGTGGTTTGTAGTGTTTTTATACTTTTAAAATGAAAATTCTTCATTTCATTGTTTGATGAATAATACAAATTTTTCAATAAGAAAAATTTTCATTTGGAATTCTTTTATCAGCAAATTTTTACACTTAATTGCGGAAAATAATAGCATTCTTTTAAAGTAGAAATTCTTCGTTAGCTCTTGTATACACACATTTTTACATTTCACTGCTAGCTAACAAAAATTCATTTAAAATAAAAATTCTTCGCTTTGAACTCTTATATAAAATAAATGTTTGCATTTTATTACTAAATGAATAATAACATTATTTTCCCATTTCTTCTTCCAAAGTATAATAGTTACATCCCCTAGCAATGTGTACTGTAATTCATAGCGTTAAATACCGTAAGTCGGATTTTAATGAAGTCCAGATATTAATAGTAATAACGTGTAATTTATTCATAATGTTATACATAAGAATAACATACCACGCCTTTTTACGAGGTAACTACTACTTCTTCTACATCAAAAACAGCCGCAAGTCATAACTCAGAACTTAAACTTACGGTGTTTATTCAAAGTAACTGCGTACATACAACACTTTTAAAACGTAAATCAATCATGTTCAATACATCAGAAGATTGCGCAGATTTCATTTATAAAACTGAAATTTTTACCTGATAATAATTTCTCGACAAAATTTTCCTCACTTACACTTATTCTTATTTCATTATATAGACTACACCGAGGACGACACTTATATACCCATATGCAAAACGCCTCTCTTTTAAAATGAATTTCATCTCGCACATTCATCGCGCGATCCGTAATAGCGCAGACTATCCCGCGTGGAAATGGACACATGCGCGGGGAACAAAAGTCGCTAAGTATAGGGTGGTGGACGCGAGAGAGAGAGAGAGAGAGAGAGAGAGAGAGAGAAAAGAGTCGCGTACGTATACGCGCGGGGTGCATAAAAAGTCGCCCGGTGCACTGTGCGTCGGCAATGTCCGGCTTCGAATGTCGTAATAGCCGGACTTGGAGTGTATAATATATAGCAGTGGCGCCGCGAGGTTCGTTGATTTTCAGGGACGGGTGCGTACATGGGATGAGACGCGACGTGGATGGGAGAAGAGAATGAAATGTGAAGGTTTGAGGATCGGTGTAAGGAGATGACGATCAGCCGTTTCATTCGACTGTGGATTAATATTACGTCATCGTCAGGTACCTGATCAGGCCCGGGCTAGATTTGTTATAAAGCTCGTGTTCGGGACTGATTTGGTGCATGCCGGAAGTTCGAGTAGAAAATCTGGTTCATTTGAGGTCCTGAGATGGCACGCCGAACTTTCAAATCACACCTTTTTTAAGATTGTTAAGAGTGTTAATTAAAGAAGGATTCTTGGGGTTAAATATTTTCAATTTCTACTCGGGTAGTACGTTTATTGGAACTATGATGATTAAAAGTTAATCAGAAAAAATTTTGAAGTAGTACCTAAATATTCTCATAATTTTACGTTTGTTGTAAAGAAAACACATTTTCAATGCAGAGAGTAAATAATTTAAATTACATAGTCCGTACTTTTATATATTAATTAACCAAGTTTATAAAACTATTGTCTGTGTACAAAATTATTTACGCTCTGAAAAGCTTACGAAATTATTTACTCTCTGAAACCAAAATTATATATATATGTATATAAATAAAATGCGAATAAGCTTACGAAATTATTTACTCTCTGAAACCAAAACTATATATATAAAATGCGTCAAACAATGGAACATTTTTAAACTAAATTATTAAATTTCCCTCTTAACCAACAAAATAACATTTCAATCTTCCACAATAACATTCCAATTGAATTAAATAAGACGTACAAATAACACCCTTTAACGACAGTCCCAATAAAAAAGAAAGCACAATTTCCTTAAAACGTTCGCGGCCCTAAAAGATCCACGACATTAAGCACAAGGGGGCCGAGCGCTCGCACCTTTTCCGAAGATAATCTGAAGATATTCAAGGGCTCTCTCTTTCTCTCTCTTTCTCTCTCTCCGCGGCAATAATACATAACGACCCTGAGAGCCAGAGCAGCGGGCTAATTTACAATTATCTCGCGTCCAATTCGCCGGCTAATTATTACTCGTTAGAGCCGGCGCTGCGCCAGGCACTTATACGGCGCTAACCCCCCCTTTCTCCCTCTCTCTCTCTCTCACACATATATATACACATATACATGTATACGCATGCGTACAGTTTCCCCCTCCTCGCGAGAGAGAGAGAGAACGGGCGCGTGCACTGCCTACTGAATTATGGAAATTGCTTCTCGCCTCTTCCCGCTTATTAGAACGATCAACATTCGGATTTCTTGTACGGCACAGCGGCGCGGTAGTTCGCACGCTCTTTTGTGCGCGTCCGGCTTCTTGCGCGTAATGTCTTTCTTTTTTTTTCCGTTTTTTCGAGTTAATCAGCGGCGCGCTGCACGCTGTAATTTCGGCGTCCTTTTGTGTTCGAACAATGCGCGCGTTGCGGCGACTTTGTTCGTTAGTTTCGTATTAATTTTTGTGTTTTTTGTTTTTTGTTTTGTTTCTTTTTCATTTTTGGGGTAATGATAAGGTGCGCGAGAAGAAAGATCTCGAATTAAACATGATATCAATGTTTTTTTAAAGATAGCTAGTTGTGTAATATTTTAATAAATTTATTTTTATACATTGTCCGTTTTATTATTTTTATTGCAACTTTAGAAAATCTACTACTTTGTCATTTGTCTACTATTAGCATAGTTATAAAAATCAAACTTATGGACGTCGATAAAAATCTCTCGTATATTATCATCTTTAGTATCTGTATATTACTAGAATTATTTAGGAATTCAGTACTTTATTCTTTAATAATTTTTAATAAGCCATTTCCGCAGCTAAAATAAAATTTGCTAAATTTAATATCACAGAGATATAATGTTCAAAAGATATTTCACGTTTTTTAGTTATTTAAATATTAGATGATTCAAAATAATCTCATTTATAAAAATTCAATGGATATAGTTTCTCAGCTTACTCTTTAATAATAAAACTTAATTTTTGTAGAGTTGTACGTTATATTAAAGTAATATTTACTGCTTTACTATAATGTTAAAAGAAGTTTTTGGTATAAACGACTTTATTTGTTAGAAATTTAATAATTACGAAACGGAAATATATTTTAAATGATTCATTTAATAATAACTTTTTAGGTTTTTAACTGCAACTTTTAATTCTCAACTTTTCGCGTTCAGTTAAAACAATAGTAAATAATATTTCTTTCTTTTCTGCAGTGGATGCTTTGCGATATTTTAGTATCATATACTTTACTTAAATTTTCTTACCATAACTGTAACTAGAAAACTTTAGTTGTATTAATTTTGCTCTTCCAGAAAATCTAGTACTTTTCTGTAACCGATTTTCAGTACCTGCAAGTACCCTTCCTCTTTTTACACGCACATTATCACAATTTGAAAAAGGCCCTCTTCATCAGCACCTCCATACATCAAGACTAAATCTCTTTACCATCGAAACACGTCCCTGCATATTCAGCGCGCTGAATTTCATGCTCCGAAAGGGCCTATTCAAAGCCCTGCGCTCGATTTTTTGCCACCTCGCGCGCACTTATGCGCACGCATCAAAAGCGCAAAAGGCGCGCGCGCAGCACAAAACGAACGTCATCCCAGTAGCTCGCGTCGCATTGAAAAGCAATCAGGCCGAGGGAGATATAGGCCAATTACACGTGCTCTTGTCCGGGTCGCGGCGCGACTTTTAAATGTTAATGCGGTGCAATTTTAAATCAGATTCTTTTTTTTCTCCACCCGGTCGAAGGGAATTAAGAATGGAAATCGCCCCGGGAGGTTGACTGCAGTTATACGCGCGCGTGGCTTATTATTAACGTCGCGGCGCTTTATATTTGCGGGGAATTTTAATTTTTTTCTTTTCCCCGACGGTTAACGACTCGATGGTTTACGGCTTAATTGGTGCTGGGGATGCTGCGGAATCGCGCGAGTGCGAGACGCGGAAATGTTAATGCGTGGATTTGCGCGAGGTGGCGTCGAGATTTCTGGGATATCGGCGTTTCTTGAGAAAGTTAGCATTTCGCTGATACGATTAGGAATATTAATAATATAGTCGAACCTCGATCAAGGGGCGCGATAGCAAGTATAAGTGTAAAATGGTACGGAGATGAGCGGGCGCTCCGACGCCCTAATATACGTCTCATCATTGTGCTTTTTTAACCTCTTCAAAATTTACATTTGTAAATACTTTATTTTATTAATAAAATTTTTTTAAAAGTTAAATTTTCATTTTTATACAGAATTCATTAAATAATTAACAATTTGCACCCTCCGTACAAGACTATGAAAACCCAAAATTCTACTTTGTTTGCAAAACCCACGATGAGTTATGTTCTGCTCAAAAATCTAGTTAAAAAAATGTTGAGTAGTCATAATCTAGTTCTGGAGTATGAATTATCGTTTTAGCAGCGCTTCCGGATCACATCCCAAACCTTAATCATTTTTAAGATAGATTGTTGTCTTTAATTTATGATTACAGAAAATTCATCGAAAAATCAAGAAATAGCAGTAAACTAGTTGAAAATCTAAATGTATTTGGAATTTAAAAAGTATTCAATAAGATATGCTTTATAAAATAAATGATAATCAGAAATTGGTTTTAGCTGATTAGGAAATGGTTTTATCGAAGTATTAAATGATTAATATTTTAGTCCTATACTATTTTATTTCCACTTACTATTTAAAGATTAAAAAAAAATCATTTTCAAAAAAGGAGGTGAGTTCAAGATTTCTACCTTACCGACGATATTGATAAAATTAGCATTTCGCAGATGCGATGGGAAATACCTTAATGATATTATTAAACAACTGTTTTACGCATAAAATAAATTTTTCATTAATAATTCAATCACCAACGATCAAATGATCAATAATTACTCCAAAATATTGACGTACCTAATACAATTGATTCCTACATTACCTAATTTTCCTTCACTATCTCAAATATTTTACAAACCCGTTCAAACTCAATCTATCCCCCAAATTAATTTCAAACACTCCGCTATCGAATTCACAGATAAACCTCCTTATCTGGTTATACAACCCGCTCGGAAAATTATCCTCGATGTTATGGCGTGTCGTCCGAAAATGGCGTCAGTCGGAACGGCGCGCCGGGCGACGCTCGTCTCTAGTACGACTCTAACGCGCTCGACAACAAGAACAGCAGAGTGGCGCAGTGGAAGCGTGCTGGGCCCATAACCCAGAGGTCCGTGGATCGAAACCATGCTCTGCTAAGTTGATTTTTTTTTTTTCACGGATTGTGGTTTTGACCCATGCGTTGGTGGCGTGTGTCGTGAAATTTATGAATTTGCGATTAAATTGGTTGGTTTGTTTAAAATAATGGAGAGTGAGATTTGAAGGAATTGCTGTAAACGCGGATGTTAAGATTTTTTTGAAAGGATATATCGAAAAGTAATTATGGAAATCTTTTGTAAAATTAGTTGATGATTATTAACATTAATTTAAACAATATTCAAAATTTTGGAGCCTTCAATAATATTTTTCTTGGAAAAAAATTCATTACAAAAAGACAATTTTTATACCATATTCATATTTGAATGAAATAAATGTAAGCTAATATTTTATATTTTTTAAATTATTTGTACAATTTATCGTGCATATTATTTATTTCAGAATAAAATTAAATAAAAATAAAATTAATTAAAAATTGATTAATTAATCTTTCTAGATGAAATAATATATAAATATTATATTTAACAAAATTAAAGTTCATAATAGACCAATTAGTGATCATTCGCATTTTATATTTTGGTAATTGACATGAGACAAAAATGAATTATTTACAAAAGAAATAGCAGTTTAAACAAATATATTGGTACAATTAATTAAGTTAGAGGAATCTACGTACCAATGAAATGGCAGCAATTTTTATATTTTATTTTAAAATTAATTGTTTTAGAATAAAATGTGAACATTTATGTTCCAAGCCTTTTCGAATCATTAAACCGAATTTAACGAATACGGTTAATTGCCTTCCAGCGGGTTAAATTCACTTATCTTAATTACTTCTTTCGACGACTAATTTAGCGACTGTTGATTCGATGAGCATACAAGTATACTGTCGCTCATTGTATATTTAAATAAATTATCAGGGTGTTTTTTCAGATCAATTGAAAATTAGTCTCTCTTTAGTTTATCTGGTGACAATATAAAACATCAGTAGTGCTGTCATTTAAAGCTCATTTTTCTTAATTTACTTGAAAGTTTATTTAAATAACCATACTTTATTTGATTCATTTATATTTACGAAAGTATTGACAAGTCTGTCGACTCGATTTCGCCAAGTAGCAATTTAATTAAGGAACGTCGCGAAAGCCGTCAGAAAAAATAAATACTAAAGGCCGAACGGACAAATATTTCCCAAACAATTCTCGCAGCTTCTGTCGCCCAGATCAAAGAAACTTGTATTCCTCGAATTTGCAATTCTAATGTCAAACATTGCGAGCGCGCGTTCGCAGATACTCGGATAGATTCCCTTTGTAAAATCCGGCCGATCGTGTAGTCGCGATGTGTCTCAGTTTCTGTTAAAAACTCTCTTTGAGCTCGGCGAAAAACATTTGCATGGCCGAACGGATTTCACACTTCTCGCGCGTATTCCCGGGGGGTGAGGCGATACAGCCGTCGATTTAGCATCTTAATTGACGGAGATTAACATTTCCTTCGAAATCCGTTATTTTTAGCGACACAACTGATTCTGAGCTTAGAGGTAAAATCGATATTTTTGTTTTATATTCTGTTCTTAATTTGATACTCAAACCTGCATTATAAAGCTCATATTTTATTCATTCTGATCAAGCAAGCTGCTACTTTTAGCACGGGATGAGATAATTTTTGTTTGATTATAGAATCAATATGTGCAGCTACATTTCTGCAAACGTAGAGCACTCCGTACAAATAATCGGCAGTATTTGCTTCCGCTAGAAACCTAGATATTTTAAGACAAATCAGAAATTCTGCACATTGTATAGAATCGTAGATTAATAAAGCATTTTCAACTTTGAGCGCCTAGTATGCTGTTAAAACATCAATATCCTTTTATATATTTTTATTATATTTTCTTTAAAGGTAACGTGTAAAGCAGCTTTAGAAACATGTTACTATAGTATACAAATATCTTTGGTTAGATTTCAAATGATTTGGCGCATAATATGCAGAGATATTAAGTATAATGCCTCTGGAAATAGCTTATATGTGTATGGAAAATTGTATGCGCAGCAGACTTTGACTTGAGAGGCTGAGCTTGAGCGGAAAACTTCGTATGTACCTAAACTATGATTCAAAGCCAGCTTATTCATAAACATTTCATATTTAAATTTTTGATACTCCATTATGTTACAATAAAGTTGAAAATATTAAAGAAATAGTTTATTTTTTTGTAAATACCGGTTTAAAATTTACTAAATTTAATTCGTGAACAAAATTTCTAGTTTTGAAGAAAAACGCATTTAAAATTTCTAGTGATCCAGCCTAGATTAAATCTTATAAATAAATTCAATAACTAAAATAAAATATTTCTAGTAATAAGTATGTTTTCAAAATAATATTATTTATAGTTATTAAATATATTCTTCAACATTATCATTATTCTCTGATTTTGTATGAAATGTCGGTATCCAGTACTCTCAGATGTAATAATTAACGTCTACTTTTGCCTCACTAGTTCTGTTACCTGAATAGTATATCCGGTAGTGAAATTTTCCATATTTCAAGCGGCAAAGCAAAGTTGTACGGGCTTCAAAAAAATTCAAATGCTTTCAACCAAATCCACCGGAAACTCCACAATAGAAGCAAACTCAATTGCAGGCAAAATTTATTTATAACAATCAATTTTGTGGATTAAATTTCCCCCGCGCTTAGCAACATACAAGTTAATCCCAAACCAGCGCTAATACGCATACCCATGCGCGCGACCTCCAAAAGCCCCCCTTTAAACTAAACTATACGCAAAATTAGAGCACAACCGCGCGCTCTAATAAAACTCCACCTCCACCTCTCCGCAACTTCATAATACCTCCGCACAAAACTAACGCGCAACACACAGCGAGCGCAAACACACGGCACAGCGCAAAATTAAAAGAGACTCTCTCTCTCTCTCAGCGCAGTTCCGCGTTTATACGAGCTGCGAAGTTGTCACGCCGCGGTGAAAATGATCAGTCGTAGCAGCGCCGTACGTATATATCTATATATGTAAATATATATATATACAACACTACACCACACAGTTGACGTGTGTACGTATACGTATATATATATATATATATATATATATATATATATATATATATATATATATATACACTAGCGGACTGGCGCTCGGTTTCGTCGCATGAATATTCATGTTTTCGGGTGAGAGAGCCTGCTGGGCAAGGAAAATATAGGCGCGAGCGCAGTGGAAGAGAGAAGACGAGATCTAGCGTGTACAGCGCGGGCGCGCGCGCGCGTGGCCCACTCGAAATAATTAATCAGACGCGCTGCATGCGAGGACACGGAGATACGCTCTCGTGTCTCGTTACCCGATCTGCCGGCTCGCAGGGGCTCTGACTCAGTGGTGAAGAGGATGGGAGGAAGAAGACACACGAGGGGATGTGTGTATATACCTTACCTATGTGCCTTTAGTTGGGATTGCGCGGGGGAATTTTCACTCTTCAACTTTTCGGATTCGTACACATGCAGTGTGGACGGGAGCTCGTGCCCTTGGTTTTCTCTGGGCATATAGTGGGTGTTTTTGGAGCGTGGTGAGTGTATAGTGCAAAGGCGCGCGAGCTTGTTTTAGGTAATTGAATTTTGATGTATGACGAGGATTTGGGATCCGAGGTTGAAGTGGCTACGTGGTTATTGTTAGGGAGTTTTGATCGTTTTGGAGAGCACGTTGGGAAGTTATTGTGGAAAGTTAGTGGAAGGATGTGTGAGGTAAAAGTGAAAGGATAAATTGTAAGGAGATGCATTATACGACTAGATACTTTATTCGTGTATCATTGTATTAGGTATAATTTAAAAATAGGTTTAATTCATTGATACTCTTGTGACCTAATTTTAGAAACCCGTAGAATACCGACCTGATTTTCTGCCTTGCCGACTTGCTGCTTTTACTTATGGTTTTTATGCAATAATACAAATTAGATCCGTTTGTATAGTAACAAAAACTATGCTAGCGTTTTCTTAATTTTGATCTAACGATCTTCAGTAAAAATTATATGAAAATTCGTTACTAAGATTTTAGACATTAATAATCTTTGGAAACCAAACGAAGGGTTAAAAATCTCATCGAATTCTTAATGGATCTTCGTGAAATTTTTCTGAAAATATTGGTTAAAAAATGAACAACGTAGTTGAGAGTTTTTTCGAAAAACCTTAATCTATATTAAATTATTTTCCAATATTAGCAAAAGTTGAAAGTCGATAAGGTAGGGAATTAGATCGGTATTTTACACACCCTTTACGTCCTCAAGTATACTAAGCAGCTGGTACTTAATGCTTTTATGGATATTCGGGATCGCTAATTTGAATTCCGAAGTCAGAATTCAATTTCAAAATGGTAGATCCAATATGGCCGATTCAATATTGCGGACAAACGTCTCAAAAGTAGATCCGTCATTATGAATTTTGAAAAATGAATATCATAATCGAACCTAGCATTCTAAATAAACCCCTATGTACATAATGTATTTTAATTTCTCAGCAAAAAACAGCTCATTTTTTACGACTTTTAATGATTTCGGTGTAGTTTTTAATTAAAAAAACATTTTTTTATTAAAACCTATTTTTTATGATTATTGGAAGCACAAGGGTATAATTACCATTCAAAAAACATTCTAAAAAAATTTTAGTGCAAGTTGTGAAAGTTTACAAACAGTAGGGGGATGAAGATTAAGAGCTGCAGAATTTTTTATATTAGTTTAAACCTTCCATTTTCGTATAAAAAAATTCATGTTGAAATCTTGATCTATACATAAGTTACGAAAATTTAATGTAGGTGGTACATACTACATATGTACCACGAGGATGTAAATGGTTACAAGAAAAACTAATAAATCGTTTGGCATGATTTAGAATCCTGCTGTTCATTTTCAGTATGCATTGTCGCATTACACCAGAGTAAATGTCTTGTTATTCCATGGCATTTTATAAAAACACAATTTTACACGTATTTGGATAATTGCAGTTAATACTGCACACAATATTAATTTTTAGTAGTAATCCAGAGTAATATTAGCAAATTTGGTGATTTCAATTTTAATTTTCAAGTGAATGCTTTTCCACAAACTTCAAAATACTTCTTTTAACCCCCTTGCGCAGAAAGCCGAGTATACTTGTCCAAAACGCTAGTCATTTTTGTATACATTTTGTATAAAAAATTTAAATCTTTGCTTCGTTAGGACATCTACATCCTCTCAAATTGAAGCTAAATAGTATAGCTTTAATTTAGAAGATTTTAGAAATTTGCAGAGAATATTGTTGCAGACTTATATTTGATCTAATCCATATACACGAAAATAAACTTCTGCGCAGGAGGGTTAATTTTTTCATTTTGCCCCAATAATATCCTCTACCCTTTCTGTCGAATTCTATCAAATTTACTCACCATCATATTACTACCTACCATACTTATAATTACTTAATTACTAATTTTGACATATCCACGCATCCTTCTAACTCCCACTCAAACTTCTCATCCAACCAACCCGCACCCAAGAGCATCCCTTTAATCCTTCACACACACACACGCGCACTCACCTCTGGTCTCGAGAAAGGCCTCGGCTCCATTACCCAGGTCCAGCGACAGCATCACCAGCAGCAGCATTGCCAGCGCCATCGCCAGCCTGCACAGCCCGCGGAAGCACCAACACCAGCGGCACGCCGTGCCGCCGCCGCCGTTCCATCTCATGTTTGTTATTCCGAATGAGCTCGCTCTCTCTCTCTCTCTCTCTCCGCAGTCCAGTTCTCTCTCTCTCTCTCTCTTCCTTCACGTCTCTCTCATATTTCTTCTCTCCAGCGAGCAGCGGCAGCAGCAGCCCCCGGGCTATCTCCGCGGATAGCACGGACTGCCGCTATGTATACGTGTACAGCGTGTATATACAGTATAGAGAGAGATGGTCTGTATGACACGCGCTTTTGAGGATGACGAGAGAGAGAGAGAGGCTGCGCGGCGCACACGAGGGTGCTTATCACCTGGCCAGATAACACCTGCAACATACAAATATACACGTATAAGAGGATTCAGCGTTACGTGGGTCTGTGTGGAGGGTGGAGCGTATACGATGTATACACGCGTGCGCGTGCAGTGTAAGCTTGAGCTCGAGCTTCCGCTGCTGGTGCACTCTTTCGCGTAATTAACCGAGCGACTCTTGCCTCTCCGTACGTGCGCACCGCCTGGTACTGTATATATATATATATATATATATATATATGTTGTATAAGGAGAGGGATAGACACGAGGAAGAGAGCATGGGAGATCTGCTTCTCGAGGGAGATGTGCCGCGCAGGCCGAGGGCTTTTCCGCACGTTTACCCCCCCCCCCCCCCCCCTCCTCCCCCCTAGGCAGTGGCGTGTAGCTGAAGCTTCTTTTCTTTATTTCTTTCTTTTTGCTTCTGCTTTTTTAGTGCGAGGAGAGTCGTGCGCGGTATTTTGGAGTGTGTAACGTGCTTTGGGGGGTTCGTTGGGTTTCCCGTGCTTTAGTTGCTTCGTTGTGTTTTTTCGTCGCGCGGGGAGGGGATTTTCGCGGTCTTTATGCGTTTGAAGGTACGCGGAGAGACTGGAGATGTGCGTCGGGGCTTACGGAGCTCGGGGGGGTTTGGAATAATTAAAAATGCAGTTTTTCTGGGGCTTTTTGAAGCGTTTATGTTGCTTCGTTTATTCGTACCGTTGTTACGAAGGTATTTTTGGAATGATTCAAAGTTCTATCTCAAAAATTGCGGGGATTGTTATACTCAAGTTGTGAGTAACGACACTTACAGCGATATTCAGGCTAAGGGTAACACTCAAAGCGATACTCAAGTTAGGGGTGTACACACTTTGTTCTACATTCAAGTTAGCTGCAACACTCAAATAAACCGATTGTTTACTTTTACGCCATTTTACACTCAGGTAGGTAAATACAAGAAATATTACAATTTATATTAGTATTAAAGTTAGAAATGTAATTTAAAGCGTTTATTCACTAATAAATAGTTTTTATTGATTTTGTTAACTTTTATGTTTTTGGACTTAACTATTTTAAAAATATACAATTCAATAATATTGTGAAAGTTTACAAATCGGTGTTATTACTTAATACAAACCCCGCATTCGAATGTATAGAAAACAAGAATGTATTTCGATCGCGTGATGAAGAAACCAGCAGCCCGTGATTGACGCCTGTTTGTACACATAAAGAATTTTACCCCTATTACCTGACACTGAAGCAGCGTGAAAAACATAAATCGAAGAAAAAGAATTAAAATTCCTTTGAAGCGTGAGAATGATCGAATCCAGATATCCATCTTCATTACTTTAAACTTTATAGTGCTTCTTTTTATTCCATTTCTGGATAATTAGACCCGTTAGCTTGGCTAATAAAAAGTTAAATACGAAAATATAAGCTGAACATCTTCGAAGGTGAACACTTAAATTAAACTTTACCACAGTTATAAAATATATATTTACGATCAATAAATAATAAATAATAGTACCACAGTTTTATGGGTACAATAAATTATTTTAAACTAACCGTTAAGAACGTAAGAACTTCTAATGGACGAACTCACGTAAATACAAAATCAATATGTCATTACGGAAGTTTTACTATTTTTTTTTAATTAAATAGTAAAAATTAAACGGTAACCAAAGGTCACAATACTTTTATCGCATCTCAATTTTAGGTCTAATTAATTAATTTAGCACAGGAAAACTTGTGATCTGTACAAGAAAATGTTCGCTCCCTCCCCCTCCAAGAAAAAAACACATGAACCTACGAATTTCCCCGGAGTAGTTCCAGAATTTTAGCAGAGTATAAATATTTATCGGTTGCGAGTTTAGAAACAGGCGATTTACGCGTCGTCTGCTCTACGAAATAATAATAGAGATGAAACGTAGACGTGTTTGCATTAATAACAATTTACTCGGTAATATTCCTTTCGAAGTTCCCACCAGAACTTTGAATTTAATTTACGACCGTAGAATGGTTTCTAATTACACCAGATGTACCTCTTACAAAAACAAATGAATTCATTCGTTAATAAGTGAGAGTTGTATCTCGTCGCGGCTGATTCTTTAATGTTTAGCCGCAGGGATTTCTTACTTGCGTATACCTTTCTAACCCTTTAGTTAGAAAAATATTATCATTGTATAATAATTATAATTGTTTGTAGTAAATATATGAATCCTTCATTTAAGGTAGGTATATGTATAGTAACAATTTTAAATCCTGTATTTTTATTATAGTACTTTCCGTATGCTAATAAAATTAAGTATAGTAGCCCTGAGTTAATAATTTAGTTTAACAAACAAAATTTAAATGATGTGCCCCATACATATCCATTTCTGATATAGTCATCAAACACATTTTTTCATCGTTTATTTGTTTCAATATCCATAAATTATCCAATTTTATTTTTGGTCATTTGACATATATCTTTTTCAAAATTATTATGATGTGCAATAATTGTATGTTGTACACGGAGAGAAAAAGATAGTAACCGTTACTGTTCATGTATAGTAATTTGGGAACCATGTAATGCGTTTGTAATCAGTCCTTGTAAATCATAGGACTGAGTACCTATGCTAGTTTGTAATAATTAATTTGGCTGATTTTCCATAGTTGTTAGGCACTGAGTACCTAACTTTACAGTAACAGTAACGATAAAGCGTGGTCGCTTTAACCTAAAAGAGAAACGAATCTACATCAGGAAGCCAACGGCAATGCTGAACAAAATCTCCAGAAATTGACATTGAATTATAATTATTTATCATCTTACAAATATCATTTAGAAAACATTTCTCATATACTATAACCTTATAATCATTTAGTAATATTTAGGAATAATTACTGTACTTGTTTAAAACTGACTACCCGTTTTTCCGAGATAGTACTGAGTTCTATACAACTTGGGAGACGTTACTTATACAGCGATAGTAACTGTTACTATCCCTTTTTCTCCGTGCAGAAAGAATAACAATATTTTTGATATACCATAAAAAAGACTACATCAGAATGATTCGATAAAATTTTCCTGCAATATCATAAATATTGACTCTCGATAAATGTGCAACAGGTCATTTCTTTCTCCCTCCCACAATTGGCGATAGGTGGCGCATTATAAAAATTTCTTAATAAACTGTCTATAGATAAAATATCATTGATGGTTGGGTAAGCTGTGGGTAGGCTTTTTCTAATTGTGACCATGCTTTATAGCATTATCGTTGAATAATAGACAAACAAAATTGTGAGGCTAAGACTTACACACATTCAAATTCTCTTATTATTTAACTGTAATTTTTGCCCTTTATAGTTATATATTTCATACCTTTATCCAGAGTTTTGCAAGTATTCGACCGCAAAATATTTTTGATTACTTTTCTGTTCTCAGTCAATATCGACAAAAAAGAACGAAATCTCAATTTTTAAGCATTTACACCATGTATTAAGCCGATATACGTGATTAAAAAAAGTATCCGAAAAAAATATCCGTCGGATACTTTGGTCGGCTACTGAGTATCCGAAAAAAGTATCTGAAAATATTTTGCGGTCGAATACCTGCCGAACTCTGCCTTTAGCATTATTTTTCAACACAGTGAATAGGTACGCTTAAAGAATATATTAAAAATGAATTATAGATTTTTTAGAAAATAAAAATGAAAACCATTTTTCAACTGAACTGGAGTATACACATATTAATTATTATTTATCTAAGTTTTAGTATATATTCGTATAAAATTCATTTACTATAACACAAGAATAATAAATCATTGTAAGCAACATTTTAACTTGACCAACATCATACGTGTTACGAAAAAGTAGCAAAGCATCTTCACTCGAGCAGCACAGTAAAATACTCCAAGATGAAAATTTAGAGCAGCTCTTAGCCGCTTCAAGGACTGTCTCCTCCCCCTCATTATTTCAAGTGCGCGCGATTCGCCTCATCGTGTATAATACACTTTCGCAGTCGATTCAACTTCACAGCTCTCTCTCTCTCTCTCTCTCTCTCACACACACACATACACACATACACAGAAAACGTCAAACCGCCGATGCCATTACCACGGCTTAATAATTTTGCTCCTCTACCATTCGTACACGCGGCTTCAAATTGCCCCCGTAAGGTATTACGCGTGCACACGATTGACGACTCTCTCTCTCGGAGCAAAAGTGTATATATAGGTATACACGTTCTCTCTCGCGCTCTTCGAGTACATGCACTATATGGCGTGGGGCTGACTTTATAATTGCCCGCTTTAGCCTCTCTCTCCCTCTCTCGCGAAAGAGACAGAGAGAGAGAGGGACGCCGCAGCGTCGTAAACGTTCCGCTGCTGGCCAACTGTCGTCCTGACGTAGGTATGTATATTATACCCAAAGCTCGTCTCTCTCTCTTCTCTCTCTCGCTCATCTCTCTGCGCTCTTCTGCCCTTTATGGATTTCCTCGCGAGCTCGCGCGCCTGCGGAGATGAGAAATGCAAATGCTCGCGCGCGGGGTAAAAAGCGCGGATGTATGGTAATGCGCCGGAGTTTACGTTTATGCCTGGTTGTTTGAATTTGAAAAAAATGTAAGAGGGATTGTTGCAGGGGGCTCGGGAGGTTGCTTTGTTTTGGCTCTTGTAGTGCTGTTGATGCGAAATTCTTTGGATGGCAACTAGGTGATGAATAGTGTGTTCTGATTTGTTTTACACTATGAAACGATCGATTGGCGGTAAAGTAACTACAGGGTTTATTCAAAGAAAATTTATTTAGGGATTACTTGGTCTTTTTAGAAAGATTTACTATTTTATTACAATGTTAAATAAATATTTGTAGGAAAATGGCTAAATATTATTTAGCATTTGAATAATTTTAAAATCATATTATCTATGCAAATAATGTAAAAAGAAACGATTCTGACAGTTCACCATAATACCTTTAAGAATTTAAAGAAGACGAATTCATGGATTCTTTGACGCAATTAGATAATTTGAACATTAAGATCATGATTAAAATTAACACTTTTATAAGAAAAGCAATAATTGTCTTTTGCTCTATGGTATAAAATAAATCACTTTTTAATAAACAAATCTTTTTTAAGTTAATATAATATTGAGCATTATTTAAAGTTTATTTAGATTTTTTTGCTCTTGATGCTTATATATAATAAACAATACGATTTTACTACCTCTTGAAATTCCGTTTCGTTAACTTGATAGATAAATGTTTAACAGTAAATAAAGCATTTAAAAATTAAATTTAAAAGAAGTTACTATTGTTTAACTGACGTTTTCTGCAGTAAGCAATTTCTACATCATTACATAATAAATTATGATTTCTTTTTATTTTTCTTTTCTACTACCTAAAATACTCTTCTATTACATAGACTGTCACTCACATTGTCAGATCTCATTTAACTATGATAAAAATATTCTTCTAAAAGATCAATTTCCGGCGAACGAAACTTCTTACGTAAAAGCATAACATATACAAAGCAAAATTGCAAAATCGTAAAAGGCACTTTATCAAAAAAGTTTCATGAAACTTTATCACATTTATTTCTATTTACTAAACAAGTTTTCAATTAATTTTGTGTACCAAATGCATTAACATAATATCAAAAAACTTCATAATTCACTATTTCCAAACTTCCATAATCCTCCAACTGACCGTTTTCTCTCAAAAACTCTCCTAATCCTCAAACTCCCTCGCGCGACCATCGTCATCCCCGACATAAATAATTCATACCCAAACAAACCAAAAAGGAAAAAAATCGCCCGCAACAACATCCCAACTACTTCCATTAAACCGGCTCAAAAACTAGTTAAAAGATCGCAGTCCCCGCAAATCCCGAAAAAATCAAACGTCGCCGGCTACGCGACTTTAGTTTCCCAACAGGCTCAAAGTCTCTCTCTCTCCACCTATACCATACGCGAATAACAAAGAAACGCGCTGGCAAGTAAAGAAGGTATAAAAGTCTCGAGAGCTCGAGCTCTCGCTCCGCGGCGCGGATCGAGGATATATATCCCCGGCAAATCCTCTCGTCGCCCCTTCAAAGTCCTGCGGCTGGCGCTCGCGCAAACTTTCGCTGTATCCGTATATATGTATAACGTTGAGAATCTCGGGTGGCCGGCGTTTAGGGAAACAGGTCACGGCCGCGCTCTGGCCGGGCTTTAAAAAAGTTCCGGGAAGAGGAAGAGGTTAGGAGGAGTCTTCTTCGCTTTCTGCCCCTGAGTCCAGGACAGGGATGTATATAATCAGGTCGCTCTTTATTCGCGGTGAGGGTGGGAAAACGCACGGAAAAGAAATAGCTGGCTATTTCTATAAGGAAGAACGCGGATACTTCGGGCCGAGTCATGTTAATTCTTTAAACAGTGCCGATTGTATCGACCCCATACGTGATTTTGGATACTCTACGCACGCGGCTTGGGATTTTACCCAGACTTGCACCTGCTTACGTCCGCGTAACCTCACATTTGGATAATGTTTATGTAATAAAACTATATATCAGTTGAACAACAATCTACTTGTTTGGTTATTGTTAGTTTTCTTCGCTTTCCAATAAATTTAAGCAGATACACGTATGTGATGAAAAAAGGTTGGGTTATTTGGACGGAAGCTTTGATTGGGAATTGTACAAGCCGAGCCTGTGATATTAACAGGAATCAACATGTTGCGTTCCCAAAACACTGTCTTGTAAATATTACGAGATATTTTTTTCCGTGTGGATATACCGGTATCGTATTATCAACATTTTCCGTGCTGTAAGTAATGCTCGGTCTTTCTTATTTATTTAGTGTCCGTACGTAGAAATAATAAAAGAATGTTAAGGGTATTCCTCTAGGACGTCACCTTTTTCATACTTTCCATTATACGTTCAAAATTTACATAGTTACATCAAAATTTAAGTTAGTAATGGTTAATTACTGTAAAGAGAACAGTGGATAATCGCGATGTTTATTAGAAGCTTAAAGATTTTAGTATTAGAAAATATTACAATTAACCAGTGGATAACGCTATAACTTATAATCATCATACACAGTGGGAATTTACTGATAAAAATGATGGGATATTCTGACTTCAGGGAAAAAATACCCTAATGAACGGTAAAGTTTACATTACTGAAAAGTCAAAATTGCCCTGATTCGCGGTCAAATTTACCGTACTGAATGATACAAATTATAATGAATAATGTTAAATTTTACCTTTCATCAGGGTAATTTTTCATCTGAAGTCAGGATCCTGACTTTGTTGCCCCACGATTACAATGATTTGTATGGTAATATTTATCAGAAAATTCTTTCTGTATACCAACTTTTAACCTCAACCAAAGCCTCACCTCGTGTTGTATTTTTCATTATACATCTAAATTTCACGTTATTACGTTTTGCGTATATATTGAACTCGATAATCATGTATCATTATATAAAGAATTGAGAACAACCGCATTTTTGCATAAAAGTTTAAAAATGATTCTTTTTGTTAATTTGTAGTGATGTCAGATATAGGAGAACTCTGTACTTATCAAGAGAGCTCTTTCCGGTTTAACCACTTCAGAATGGTTTTACTGTATATATGCTTGGGGGGGGGGGGGGGGGAGGCTGTACGCTCCGCCAATCCTTGTTTTTTGCTTTTAATAAGATACAGAGAGAAAAAAATTAGAACATTTCATTGTAAAGCGAAATTTTTGTATTAATAATAATTCTCTTAACATATTTTGTATCACACTCCATCGCCTCTCATCGCCCCCTCCACGGCCCCTCCATCACCCACTCAAGTGTCTCCGTAAATATACCTTTTACATCCCCTACATAATGTCATCGGTTACAAAGTTTGATTCGTCAATTATTGTTGAAATTTCGAACAATAAATTGAATGGCATTTTAATGAAACTTTATAAACGTTATATCATTTGGCATACTGCACTTTAAAATAGAGGAGAAGGTGGAGGGGTGGAGGGGGTGGAGGAGCAAATGCACTATAAAATTATGTACATTTTGAACGAATTTCACATTATTTAGTGGAGGGGTAGTGGAGGGCGGTGGAAGGGTTAAGTTCCCAAAGTCATGGTAACAACTATATAATATAGGAAGATTGATACACATATACGACTTTGCTATATCTGTCGTTTGATTTATTTCAGTACAAATCAATTATTTTAATCCATGCACGATCTGTAAAATATAAAATTCGCAATACCTAGAAAATTTACCTAAACAAAAAAACAGTCTAATAAACTGACCCCAGCCGCGGCTAGCTGCTATCTTTTCCCTACGTGGCCGCGTTGCAAATAAGCCGCGATACATAATCCCGCGCGCTCGCCTTTTCTCTGACTTCCGCGCGCACTACCGTGATATTTTACTCTTTACAGTGTGCCGTTTTTTGCGTGCTTTTCTGTTTCTTTTTTCCTCGCGCTTAGCGAACCCCCGCCTTTTTAGTACTTTTCTTTCCGGGTATAGTGGCCCGAGCGATGCTGGCCTACTTGGCTACGAGACTGGAATTTTTGTGGGTTATCGCGCCGTGGCTTTCTTCTTCCTCTTCGTCTAGTGGCTAGAGAGCGAGAGAGAGAGAGAGAGAGCGAGAGAGTAAAGAGGGAGAGCAATTTTTAACATTCGAGGTGTAATTCACCTTTTCCTCGTGTCTGCTTTTCTTTTCTACTTTTTCTGGGCTACTCGCAATTAAGATGCTGACCGCGTTATGCAGTTCTGCTGGACTTGTAATGTATGCGTACACGGAAAATGGGTCATAGTACTGCGATTATTATATTTCTAAATTTAATTTGAATGATGAGGGCGATGGAACAATTATTTTCTAATGGAAAGTTAAACATTATATGGAGGCTTTTTGGTGAAAATTCTAAGTCATGCACTTTTAATTTTAGCAAACTGTGGCTTGTATCTTTGAGAAGACTAAGAATAGCGAATAATGTGAAGCAGTAAGGGTGTTGTTGTATCCAAAAAGTTTGCTGAACCAGCTAATACATTTGATAACTTTAAAACCTTCTTAATCAGTATATTCAGAAGTATTCAATATAATGTTAGCCAGTGTATTCAGAAATATTCAGGATAATGTTAGCTAGTATATTTAGAATTAATTAGGATAATGTCTTTTTCCGTAAAAATTAGGTTCATGTGAAGAAGCGTTGCGCATGCTACATTGCATATAACCCTAAACAAATCTATCATATTTTCAATCATATAAACAGCAAGAACTAAGCACTTTTATAAATTGCTAAAAATACCATAATTTTGTAAATAATTATTATTATATATGAACTTTAATGTATTCATAGAAGTTTGGGTTTCTCAAAAATATACCTTTAAAGTTTGATGCAAATTCTTCAACTATTATGCGCAAGTATTATTTTATGTACAAATTATGGGGTTTTATGTCTTTTAAAATCACTTTTAAAGTGTAAAATCTAATTACTTTATTTATATAATAATAGTATAAAATAAAGCAAATTAATTTTTCTTCAAACAAAAAAATAAAAAAACTAAATATTATTAATAGGAAGTTTTAAGTCATTGAAAGATCACCAAGAATCCACCTAACCCCTATCAAAAAAGTATTCTAACCCCCCGCGCATCCAATCACTCGCAACTTTTTTCACCAGATCAAAGTTTCAATAAGAAATTAATCCCGACCTTCCCGACTCACCTAAAAAAAGCCTCCAATCAGCCGTGAAATTCGCTCGACCCCACCCCCTCCCTCGCCCCGCCGCCACTCTCGCGATTAGGATCGTCGCCGCCATCGCGCAATACGCGTCTCTCGTCATTTTGTCGAATTTTCGCGACTGCGCTAACCCTCCGCCCTCCCTCCCCCGTTATCTTTTAATTTATCTGACCGGACGGAGGGACGACGCTTTTGACAGTCCCCGCTATACCAATCCGGAAGATAACAAGAAATCCCTCATATCTCTCCCCCTCCCCCCTCTCGTGCTGAAAAGGGTGAGCGCCGGTCGCGTAATTCAGTCGAGATTAAAGACGCCGGCGAAAAAAAAGAAAAATGAGTAGGAAGCGCGACTTCAATGGGGCCCTCTGCTCTCGCGTTTTCTCTCCAATGGCTATGGCTGAGAGAACGTCAATGAAAGCTACGGAGACAGAGAGAGAGAGAGATGAGAAGAGAGGACTTGGGCTCTGAGACGAAGAGAGGAAAAGTCGAGAGAGAGGGATGTGATTTTTTGCTTTTTATATGCTTTGGTGGATGTGTGTGGAGATGCGATTTATTTTTCTAGGGAATAGTTGAATTTGTGTAATGGAAGGAATGCTCGTGGGAGAGGTCCAATTTTGCTTTATTGGAGTTATTTTTTGTTTGGGAGGAGAAAATTAATTCAGAAATGAGAAGGGAAAAACTGCCCATGGTGGAGAATATTGTGTAATTCAATCTTGTACCGTGAGCATTTTATTTCAGTGAATGGAGACTTGTTGAACTAGCGTGCGCGCAAATAACGAAAATAAAATATTTCGTATGGCTGAAAATTTAGTAAATGCAAATAAACATGCATACATTTCATTCAACTGCGTTTACTTCGGTATTCTGCTAAAAAACTATTTATTTGAAATAAAAAATATGTATTTTTGTTTTAACAAATATTTACTTGGATGAAAAAAAATCATTGCTTACTTTTTAAATGAACGCTGCTCGAATTTACAAAAAATTTTCAGTGTATAAAAGAATGTATTTACAATTAAACGATGTATTTGTGAATATTATATACGTAAAACTATAATGTTTCTTTTTCATAAAACGCGTTCATTATTAATTTATTTACGCATAAATGCATTAATATAAACAAGACATTAGTGCAAATAAACCCCTTACAAAAAGAGTAAAGATGGCGATTAGTATGCAGTGCGCAAAAGCAAGCAAAACAAACCAGAAAATCCCGAAAAACTCGAAAGGAAGAACGCTTATAAAAAAGTGCGCAAAAGCGAGAACCCTCGAAAAAAGAAGCTACACCACCGAGAAAAGAAGCACCGTATATACACACCGAGGCTCGCAAAAAAGGGAATTAAAAGTACGAAAAAAGGTCCGAACGTAAATACTCTAGCCGGAGAAGTGGCAGGGGTAGGGTCAGAGGGCAGCGGATAGAGAAAACGAAAGACAAAGGAGTGGCATCCGCGGAGCGGGGGGCCGGATAAGTGGATAAAAAGGCGAGGAACGGAACGAATAAGAAAAGTTGGGCAAGAATCGAGCCGCGAGTTCCGAGAGCACGAGCTGCAGCACGAGAAAAGCGCTAAATACACACACACACACACACACACACACATACACACACACACACACACAAAGCGGTATATACACACCGAGCAGATAATTTTAGCAGCAATTACCGAATCCAATTGGGAGTTGAATAGACGAAAACGACCTTAGACGCGCCAGCGAGCCAAGAAAAGGAGAGATCAGCGTGTGTATATATATATATATACACGATACTGCACACACAACGGACACGGAGAAGAAGAAGCCTCGGGAAAAGCAAAAGAGACGGCGAAGAGACAGTGGACGGCGAATTAGACGGGGAGGTCTTCAATGGGAGCTCGAGGAGAAGAGCTCGCGAAAAGGAAAATTCTGCTGGCGAAACTTCCTTTTACCCCCAGCTGTGTCGCGAAGGAAGCGCTGCGTGGACCCTTTTTTTTTTTGGCTGCGCTGGTGCAGGGCAATGGATTGGCTTTGGTGGCCTTTTCATCGCGAGAGGAGGTGGGGGGGAGCTCATATCTTTTGCGCTTGTTAAGGATAATTGCTCTCTCGCGTCTTGGGTCCTCCCTCGTTCCTTGCGACTTTTCGTGTATGGATGGTAGTATTATATATAGGAATGTAGTTTGCTTGGGAAGTTTTATGGGGGAAATGCGGGGGATGGGGTTTCTCCTTTTGCGCGGAGAGAGAGAGAGAGAGAGAGAGAGAGTGGGTAATGGCTGGGATATGTCGCGAAAAGGTGCACCGAAATTTATGTATTTCTATGAGGAATTTAAGAAATTTATTCGGGCGATGCTTCTTTCTTAGGACCATTAAGGCTGGAACGTATAGCGATTTTTTGGTAAAGAAATTAGAGGATTTATTCTAATGGAGCTTAAAGTAATTTGAAAAATGTAGGAATTCCCTTTGAAATTGTTTGTAAATTGTACATAATATTAACAAAAATTAGACTGATATTGAAATGAAAAGCCTTTTCTTTTTAATTTTATAAGATATTAAGAAGTCATTGATATTGATTCAGTAAAAAATAGTTTCCTATAGTTTTTGTTTAAAAAAATGCTCATAATTGTAAATATAAATTACAAATTTAAAACGTCGTTTTTCCACATGTGCTGTTCTGAGGCCATTTTTCTATGGTCGTACAATAAAATACATTCCATTGTTTGATTATTAAGATTATGATAAAAACTTTCATGCACAAAGCATTTGCAACATGACTCATTTTATTAATATTCAATATCCATGGCTTCGTCAAAATCACAAAGCTTCCTCTCTGAGGGAGCAAATGTTTAACGAAAAGAATTGAATACATTATCTTTATTTCTATACACTTATAAGAAATTGCAAGCAATATTTCATGTTTTCAATTAAAATTTTCAAGCAAGGAAAAAAACCGTTTCATCGTAAAGAAAAATGAATCTGCTCATCAAATCATTTACCTACAACATTTGTCCTTAAGAAACTTATTACCCGGGCTCTTTCCAACCAAAATTTTTCAAAACCGACAGCCCAACACCCAGGCCCTCCACCCAATGACATATCGTTCAATAATGTTCGCTCCTGTCGAGCACGCGTCTCCCCTGAAATGTCCCTCCTCCGCATAATCCTCCCATACAACTCTGCTACGCACCTTGCGAGCAAAGAGAAAAGGCGCCGCGTAAATCGTCGCACAAACACCGAGGAATCGAGCCGATAAGCCTCTCCTCCTTCACGCAGCCCCGCGAGGAACACGAAAGATTACTTAAGGAGATTTTTTTCTCCCATCCACGCGCGCGCGCACAAAAAAAATCAAGCCCCATAAATTCGGCGTATTACTTTCCTTCCACCCCTGCCTGAGAATTCTTACGCGCGGTATTATAATACGACGCAGACTTTGGCAACCGTAGACAAGCCGTGAATCATGGCTGCCTCTTCCTCTTCCGTCGCGCGTAGGGCATTTTTACAGCCGATGTGCATATAACGCGCCGGCAATATGGACGCTATTTCTCTTGAAAGCTCGAGGCAATTTTGTCGTCTTGCGGAGGGGGAGTATCGTTGCCGCGGATTTATCGCGCGAAAGCGCAGACGCTTTTACTTCGGGATTCGGTGTTTGAGACTTGTGCTTTTGTTCTTGTTGGAGTTGAATTATACTTGGATCATTTAGCTGGAGACTGGGTTACGTTGTAATTGTAGTTGACGGATCAAGCCGATAAGGTGTCGTTGTAGCAGACGTCTAAATGAGTCATAATATACATTGGAGAATAAATCTCGGTTATTACAACTTGGTACATCGTGCATTTTTAAACGTCAGACTGACATTTATCTTGTTCTACATTTTTAAGACGAATGTTTTATGCTTGTCGTTTCACAAATGAATATTTAAGATGTTCTTCGTGCCAGGATATCCGCGCAATCTCGTAACATATTTATAGTCACTAATAAACATCTGTACTCCAAAAAGAAAGTAAAAACTAAAAATTTTAATTTCAAAGCTACATAAGATTTGACAATAAGGCACATCCTTCTCGCTGCAAGAAGTTTCTCTACAATGGAATCGACTATAAAGTAAATTAAATAACGACTCGCCCGATAAATAATCGATTTCACCCAAGGCAACACGCCGAACGAGCAAAACTCTTCTACACAACGCGTCCCCTAAATTTCGATCCCATCAGCCCGTTTTTTTCGCACCCTAGGTGGGCCGCCTCCTAATTAATCGTAATTTCATTTTAGCTGCACAACGCGCGTCTCCTGCTTCACAAGAACCCTATCCATCATGTTCCACCAGGCGCGCAATTAACGTCATTAGAAAAAGGGACTCAACAGATCCCTTCCCTCCACGAAATTTATGCTAATAAAAAAGAGCGTCGCTTCATTCTTGTAAATTACAACGATCGGCGACATCAATTTCCCCTCTCCTGAAAAGAGAAGAAGGGAATCTGCTCCGGCAATAAATCTCAGCGTACACGTCATAACAGTACCTCTCCTAAGCATTGTTAGAGTCAAACACGCTATTATGTACACACGCGCAGTAAAGTCAAAGCAGCTCCGAGCAGAGTCAATAGAAATATGAGTAAATATAGAATCCGAGAAAGAGCCGAATATCATCGAGACGATGAATGGACTAGAAAAAGCGTGTGTGCGCTATGCTGTTGGAGGGCCGCGCACAAAAAGGGACCACAGCGTGGCAGAAGGTGAAGCGGCTCTCTCGAACACTGCACGTAGATATATAGTAGAAAGAGAGAGAGAGAGACGGAGGACAAAAAAAGACGCGGGACAGTAAGGAATTGGCCCGGTCGTATAGAAATCGCGGAGAGGAGGAGACGCACAAAGGGAAAGAAGAAAAAGGGACCCGTATGTCGTTTTGAGTCATCGAAAGGTCTTAGTTGTAGTAGCAGCCGCCTTCTGCTTTCTCTGTGTCTCTTGCGAGCTGTATAGGTTTCTACACCCACGGGTCCTGTGTGGGGGAGGGCGGGACGAGATGGGTAGGAGTAAATCTTGGAATGGGCATTTCGTTTAGAAGAATTTCGAGTCCTGGAAAAGCTAAAGTAGATGAGTAGAAATGCCAGGATGATTGTAGATGCGTAGTTGAAAAATTGATATTTTAGAAAAGAAGTATGAAGTGGTGGAAACAGCATAAATTGTATTTCGATAGATTGAAAATGCTCGAAATTTGATCATTTATAATCATGATAGTGTCTAATAATATTTTTTTAACTTTTTAACATTCTAAGACTATATACTGATATTTTGAATGCCTTACTAATTAGGTTAATCCTATCTCAACGATTTTTACCGAAAATAAAATTGAAAATAATCTAAGTAAATTATTAAAGTTGTGGTTTGGTTAGTGTCAAATATAAAACTATTAATCGCTTACTTTGTTTAAAAAAAAAACTTTTTATTTTGGTTGAAACAAAAATAGTTGTCTTTATACAAAAGCGGGAGAGTCAGTGTGTACTGAATACATATACGTAGTGTATATAATTCCAAAGAAATCTAAGTTTTTTTACAAAGTGCTCATGGTTCAATTTTATATTGTTGATAAGTACCGTAAATTAAATATAAACAGATAATTATGCGATCTTGTACAGTTAAAAAATTTAATGATAATATCTATACTTATAGATTAGAGGTGATGGTTCAATCATAAACTGCATATTTGTAACCATTTTTTCTACCAAACTGTTATTTTTATTCTCGTTTGTAATACAATAAAAAAGCAAAACGATCCTCAGCAATTCATAATTGTGGAGTTTATAAGACCATAAATACATTGAATTAAATATTACACGATATACTTATTACTATTAACAACCATCGAAATGTATAGCATTAAACTCAACTATGTCCGTCTCGCCCCGATCTCCCCTCTAAATCCTTTCTCGCGAAAGAAGCGGTGTACGATCGTTCCTCTCGATATCGGCATTATACGCGCCGTATGGCACAAACAATTCCGGAATATTTATGCCTCGCGCTGCTTGAATTATCGCGGCAGTTTTGCTCCGCGGGGAAAGCAACGTGCATCGGACTCGGAAAATCCTCGCTCGCGAGCTCTTATTTCTCAACGGATTGGCCGCGCAATCGATGGAGGAACAAGGCATTTATCCTCGTGGCGGGGGAGAATCTTTCCCGGCGAGATCGAGAGATCCAATGTCTCGTTTTGTCTTTGCTGAATATTTATTTTCAGACTTTGATTGCGCGAATTTTAATGGAAGAGCTATTTAAAATTGTGGTTTTCAGTGTATTACAATGTACAGAAAGGAATATCTTCTTGTGATTATGATCATAAAAATTACTTTCTTTCATAAGTAAAGTTATAAAATATATTTAAGAAATATTTTTTCTTTCTTTCTTATACTTACAATGAAATTTGGAATTATGGATATTTACATTTTGTTTCTACAAGATTGTGTATATTTTACATAAAAATATCATTTTTCATTAGCTAATATATAATTTTAGTCTTTTTATACACCTTCTATCCTCACGAATCTTGCGCATTTAACTTTTTGTTTCCACAAGACCAACGAACAGCAAAAATGAAACGACGCGCTGGAAAAATACAATCGCACGGTGGCGCGGGCGAATTTTCATTTGAATTTTTGAAGCGTGTTACGGTAATTCATTGCATTATTCGGAATTTATTGGGGCAATTCAACCGATTTTCGCGGATGTTGCAGAGCCGCGCGGCGGAGAGAAAAATTCGCGCGTGAAGAGCCGCGCGCCACCCGCGCTCCGGCTCTCATTTTTCAACGGATCGCGATGCAATCCGTGGAAAAGTGTCGGCATATTTCTTCTCGAATCTGCTTTAAAGTTTAGTTTTGCAAAATGACGCGACCCTTTTCCTTAAAACTGCATCTGAAATTTTATTGCGATTTCGAGAATGATTAATAGATGTTTTATTATCAAAGAATTTTTAACAATTATGATAGCTTTCTTATATGACTTCATTACACCGAGAAAACGATATCATAGAATATTAGAATACTGATATCGTAAAAGATTGTTTATAACAAATGTTGTAAATGATAGTTTTTTATTTACTAAATACAACTTTTATACAATATTCAAATTTATAATTTTACATATGATATTATTGAGATTATTATAGATATCGATGTCGTTAAAATATCGTTTTCTTAGTGTATTATTCTCTGATGGTGTCAAATTTTGTATTTAGTACAATGAAAGTAAATGTAAAAATTATATCTGAGACTTGATATACGTCTTTTTATGCATCATTCATAAAGAAACAAAAAATGATAACCCACACACGCTGAAGCTTAGTAATTCACCTGTTTATGCATATTACCACAATTTTTGCATATCAAATAAAAATACCTACATGTAAGAAAATTATGAATTCTGTTATCCACGATTTATTTTTTGTCAAACCACGGGATATCAGATTTTTAACTAAACATCATTTTAAGAAACTACCACAAATTATAACTGCCATTCCACCTTTAAAATCAGAAATAAATCAAACTATAAAAACTCTTAAACTGCAAAATAAATGATTAAATTACCATTATTAATTTCCTTAACTTTCTCATCAACCGCTATCCCCACCAGCAAAGAAACTTCCTTGCAAGATCAAAAGCATCCCGGTCGCGGCGTCTGCGCATGCACGCGCCCTCCCGATAACCAGCTCTAATCTCCTTGAATTCGAGCCTCTATCTCTCGCGCGTGCATCCCCCGCGCTTTTCGAAAAAGAAGAAAGAAAAACAGCAGCCACCGTAGAGAGCCGCGAAATCGTCACGTGGATCTCGAGAGGCTCGTGCACCGCTCGCGTCGGCGTATAATAATCCGCGCGCGTAGAGAGTATAAAAAATGTGATACATAGTCTGCCGGTGCTGCAGCAGGTCGATCAGGAGAAACGTTGGGTTTTTTGCGTGCGCGAGGCCCTGGAAGAATTTTTCACAGCGACGCGCCTTTTCTGTTGATGAGCGGGATTAGAACTTCAGAGGACGCAATGATACGTCGATTGGATAAGGTTTCGATACGGATAGAATTGGAGTAATGAAGTTTGAGACCGTATGAGATGGTATATACAGATAATTGTAATTTAATATGTACAATCAATCGTCTATGCTTAATTTGTCACTGTAACATCAGTTAATTAAATGATTATGTTGTTATATGTACATACTGTTGTTGAGAACACTGTGGTTTATATACAATTTATTTTACTCTCTTTGATATGGGAACTGTTTTAATTAATTGATGTATTTTTATTCTACTCTTGAAAAAATATATCATACAATGATCTTTTGTTTATGTATAAATATTATACATAATCAACCCGTTTTTCTCATAAGCATCAATGCATATAATTTCCACTAAAGGTAGACATTTACAGCATGAGTGAATAAAGAACTCAGCAATACTCTTACATTTAATTAATCAACAATTTATTAATAATTAAACAGATATCAAAGCCGTTTGATTCTATAACGTATCTATTCTTCACAGGTTAAAGCAATACATTGCAAGATTTATTATCAATAATTACAGCTTCTCCATAACGCTTTTCATCCTATTTACTATGTAATACAACTATTCTTTTCAAACCATGTTTAATAATTAGTACTCCAATTCATATAATTCAAGCGGATAAACATGTATGTATCCACATTGACTTGTCAGCTACTTACATTATGAAAATATATCCACCACGTCTACGCGGAGAATCGCGACAGTGCAGATAATTGCCACACTCGGCATCCCTCTATATACATTATCCACGAGTGTGTAAAAAGCATAAATTCGAAGGTTACGCCCGACCGGCGGCGATAATCAATCATTATTATCCCTCACAGGGGGTTTGCTACTCCGTCTGTCTGTCCGTCCGTCTGTCTCGGCATCGATCTTAACGCGACAATTATAGCCCTCTTATCCCTCTCTTGACTTTTCTCGACGTGCTCTCTGATATATATCCGAGATCCGCGCGTGCTCTGTGCCTTTCATTCCCTCCGACGGCCTTTTTGAGAGCATTATCCGATATTCGCTCGAGATCGTCCTTTGAACGGTGTGTGTAGGTTAAGTCTTAGATGCTTATGTGTGCCTATATATATCTCGCTGTGCCTGGGATTTGTGTGCAGATTTCGAGGATGATGGGAGAAGGAGAAAGGTAGAGTCGTACGAATGGACAGGAGATTTGTGGGTGAGCGCGAGAAGATTAATTGTAAGATTATTAGGTAGAATGTTTCTTTCTTTGTAGGAAATTTTAGGTGAAAGAAGGCGAAGGAAATATTGCTGATTGTTGTGAATGCTGTGAAGTTTCTTAAGAAATGTACGGGCATAGTATGATGAAGTAGTGCTTGGAGCGAATGAATGAAAAGAAAAGCGTCGCACGTAGTTGTGGATAAAATGCTGCGTTTTGAAAACGGATTAGGATAAAATATGATTGATTATCTAAGAATGTTTACTTTGACAAAAGTATGTCTAAAATATTTGCTAATGATTTTTGTTTAAATATAACTCCTTTTGAGCAATGTTATAAAAGAGATAATTTATCTAGATAAAGCTGTATCTAAATAACAAAGCTTATAAATATTACCTAGGTTTAAACCATTATTTAAGTACCTATACTTCTAGCTACCGATAAATATTGATCTACATTCTTTTCAGTTTTGCTTCTATTATTATGTTGTATACACAGAGAGAATTTTCTGATAAAAATTACCGCGAAAATCATTGTAAACGTGGGATATTCTGTCTTCAGGGGGAAAATTACCCTACTGAATGGTAAAAATTAACATTATTCATTATAAATTTTACCATTCAGCACGGTAAATTTTACCGTTCAGTAGGGTATTTTTTCCATGAAGTCAGAATATCCCACGTTTACAATGATTTTTACGGTAATTTTTATCAGAAAATTCTCTCTGTGAACGTATTTTTACATTTCTTACCGATCTGTGTAAAAATTGCTTATTTCTACCCAATTCCCAATTTCGCTATTTGTTATTCCGTACAACGTAACTTCTAAAACCCCTACAACCCGCAAAAAAGGCATATTCAAATTATCGCCGGCATATTTTTCCCCTTCCAAGCAATGTATACATCCCGCGCGAGCCATCAACGCCAGCGCCCGCAAAAATTAACATTCCCCTAATTAACAAAAAGCCGCGGCTCGCGCGATAAAACAATTATTAATGACGGCAAAACCCGCGTATATACGCCTCCCGTGCGGCGCGCGAAAATGTGCTTACGCGCGCCGAGGGGCCGGCTTTATCTCAAAAAGGGAATAAAAAAGGAAAGGGCTCCGGACAAAGAAGAAGCTCGCGCGACGTTGGCGACAAAGAGATAAAGTAGACGCGTCGGCGGGGACGGAGGGGGCGCGAAGGGCAAAAAGATTTCACAGCGCTGGAGAGCCGTGCTGCAGATTCTCGGCTAATTGACGGAAAAACGCGGCGGTGCCCGGTGGAAAGCGGAAAACAATTGCCCGAGATATGCGCGCGACAGAGTGACTGAGAGACATAGAGAGAGAGAGAGAGAGAGAGAGAGAAAAGCGTGGAATTGTTGTGTGGGGATTCTTTTAGCGTTTTTTCACTTTTTCAATTTCATTTGTCAATCGGGTGTTTCCCAATACATATTTCCGATTAAAACCCGTTAACTCTAGACAAAAGTTTAATTGCAAGATAAATTTTTCGAAGAATTGCAGTAATGTTTATATTGCTTGTCTCAACGTTGCTTGTAGGTATTATACGAATCACTTACGACATGTTTTAGATTTTATATTATTTATTAATAGCGTGTTTTACAATATACGTTTAATGGGGTTTATTGATTTTTTAAATATAAGATTACAGCATTAAAATAAAAATCTTACCCATTAAACGTATATGGTATACATTAATCATTAATAATTATAATTATATAAGAATAACGGGCAGTGTTCAATTAAAAAATAAACTGTCATTATTTCTGCAAAGCTTTATCTCATTTCTGTAAACGCTTCAAATAAAATTAATTGAGTTTAATGTAAAATTTGTATCGTAAATACTCCATAGCTAATGGGATGATTTAAGCAAGGATAATAGTAAATACGAGGGTAGTTCAATAAGTCTTTAGAATGACCAACAGATGGCGCGCGAATCGCTCCAAATCATCTGTTTTCAGTCAGCACCACTCCCGACTAGATATATGGTGCAGTCACAGTTCACATCTTCTGAGTTTACGTGTTTTTATAACCAATTGAAAAAAAAAAATTGCTTGTTAAGAAAAATGGAAAAAACGAGTTCAGAGCGGTAATTAAACATTTTCATTTAAAGGGTTTAACTCCATATGAGATAAAAAATTAATTGGACTCAGTTCATGGCACATCTGCCCCTGCCTTAGCAACGGTTTATAACTGGGTAAATGAATTTAAGCATGGTCGTACATCAATAAGTGACGAACCACGTTCAGGAAGGCCCGTAGAAGCAACTACTCCCGAAATCATCAATAAAATCCACGATATGGTGGTGAAGGATAGAAGATTAAAAGTGCGTGAGTTAGCTGAGGCCACAAGGATATCTATAGGTGCAGTTGTTTCAATTCTACATGAAAAATTAGGCATGAAAAAGCTATCGTCAAGATGGGTGCCGCGTTTGCTCTCAGCTGAGAATAAACGCAATAGAGTGGTCGCCTCTGAGGCTCTTTTGGCGCGCATAAGTCGGAATCCTGAGGAATTTTTTCGTCGATTTGTGACTGTGGAAGAAACATAGATAAACCACTACACTCCTGAGACAAAGGAACAATCCAAACAGTGGATTTCCACAGGCGAACCAGCTCCAAAGAAGGCAAAGACCGTAAAGTCAGCTGGTAAGGTTATGGCTACAGTTTTTTGGGATGTACGTGGAATTATACTTATTGACTACTTGGAAAAGGGTAAAACAATTACTGGTGAGTATTATGCATCATTATTAGAGCAGCTGAAAGAAGAAATTAAAAAAAAACGACCACATTTGGCGAGAAAAAAATTCTCTTTCATCACGATAACGCCCGAGTTCACACATGCTTCGTTTCAATGGCTAAAATTGAAGAACTAAAATTCGAATTGGTCGAACACCCACCGTATTCACCAGATTTAGCCCCCAGTGACTTTTTCTTATTTCCAAACTTGAAAAAATGGCTCGGTGGACAGAGATTTACGGACAACGAAGACGTCATTGCCTCTGTAAGTGCTTATTTTGAGGAACTTCCGAAAACGCACTTTTCTGAAGGATTAAAAAAACTTAAAAAGCGATTGACCAAGTGTATAGAGCTCCAAGGAGATTATGTTGAAAAATAAAAAAAAATTTACCCAAAAAAAATTGTTTTTATACTTTATTCTAAAGACTTATTGAACTACCCTCGTACAACCAATCTTCTTTTGAGATATAAGTTCTATCAACTTGTTGTGGTTCTTGCACATAAGAATCATCCACATTTTAATTGCCCACACTTTAGCTTTGTCAATATATCTATATATAATTTGACTAATGCTAAATTGTGGACAATTAAAATGTGAACGAGTCTTATGTGCAAGTACCATAATACGTCATTATATCTGAAGTTTATTTTAGTTAAGTTCTACCTGAGTTTTAACTGAAAATATGTTATGTAAGAATACCAAAAACGCTCAAAACTCAATTTTCATACAAGTGGACTTATATCGTTATGCCGGGAAGCCACAGATGTATAAGATGATTCAAATTACATTAAACAAAACTGTCCCAAAGTAGTATACTCCCTTATTCAGTAGTATTTAACAGTAACATAAATACATTTGATTGTACAATGAAACAATAATAAAATAAGAACGAGTTTACGCAGCAATAATGTAACATAATAAACGGTAAAGACGTATGTTTAAAATATAATAAGGTAAGTTTTCGAGTTCCACTTCAAACGATTTCTAGGGGAAAATACATTGAAAAGTAATGATTTAATGTAACTTGATATTGTTTCTATATTACATTTAAAAGAAAAGAAGAAATTGAGGAGATTCAAGACTTTTACCATTAAAGAATTTTTCTTCTCCTTAGCTTCAGTTCTAGGGGAAAAGAGAGAAACAGAGAAAAAGAGAAAGAACGACCGCATGGAGTATAATGGGCGCAGCTCCGCTGGATTCCGCGCGGGAAGCGCCCGCGAAGTCGCTGCACACATACCCGAGGACAGAGGGTGTCGAGGCGCATCGCAGGAGGCGGAGGACCAGACGCGAAAAAGTGAAGTGCGCGAGAGTGACGGAGGCAAGAAAAAAAATGTAAGCACATAGCGTCGATGAGATGCCGCGGCCGCGTCGTCGAGAGGCTTATAGGCGAGCTCCGAGGTGTATATACACCCGCGAATTTGTATTCATGCAGCGTGCATTATGCATGTGCATATACATCCGCGCGCGCGGGGAGATATAGTTTTGTGCGTGAATTCGCGGCGCTTATGAATTTTCAAAGAGATCCGCGGGGGGGAAGGAAAAGGGTGATTTCTTTCTCTCGCGGTGGTGGTTCTTGGGTGACAATGTGGCGTGGAATTTTAGTTCGTGGTTTGATGTGGTTGCGGGGTTGGATGAGAGCATTTGCTTGTGGAGTCGAGGAAATTATGATAATGGGCTTTTATTACCGGCAATTTGTGCAAAATGTACTTGTGTTTAGAGGTTAGTACTTAAGTTTGCTTTAGGGGGTAAGGTGTGAAAATATTATGTTTTTTTATGGTTTGTGGACCCAGAGTCAAACGGTATAGACAATGTGTTTTACATTTATTATTAGCAATTGATTTTCTTATTACATTTATTTCATTTTTTCTTAATACTTTTATTCTATTAAACAGTACCAGCTATGTTGATTAATTATTTTTATAGAACAGTGTTGCTCTGATTTTCACGTCGCTAATGCGATTTGCAGATTATCAATTGCGGTTAATCTTATTTCCGATTCATTTTTTTATTATATGAAATGTAAGTCATGTAGTTGTCAGAAATAATATAAAATTGATTTAGAACGTGCAAATCCTCGAGTTATCGAATTTCTCTATTATATAAATAATGGATTCGTAAATTTGATAATTATAATAATCAGAATATTTAGTTGTAAAAAGACGATTTCACAATCTCATTTACAATTATGATATACTTGGTTAATTGTATATTCAAAGACTCAACGTTTATACGTGCAATCAATTTTCCAATATTTGCATTCACGGCCCTCGACATAATGTTATAACAATTACTCCCTAATAACGCCCATCCAAACTGCACAACTCCAAAAAGTCCATCCCGAAGCACTACAGGGCCGAATTAACCAAATAATCAACTAACACGCTCGCTCTACCTTAAAAACGAAAACGCAGCGCGGACCGTCCCGAGCGCTCGCCGAAAACGCATTAATTACAATAGGTTAGCATGCAAAATTCCGCGATGCAAATCGGCCCCCGCACGCGTCAAGAGCTCTGCTCTCGCTCTGCCCTCTACGGCAAATAAAATTCCTCTCGTACTCTCGCGCGCTCATACCCGCAAATAAAACAAACGTGCGCGCGTGAGTTGGGTATATATTGCGAGCGAACCCCTGTATGCTGCCCCTCTCGAAAGAAATACAACTGCGCTGGTGTACAACACGCGTCGAGGAAGAGGGTAAAGCTGGAAGTCGCGGGGGCGATGCAGCCGGAAAAACGAAGTGGGGATGGATGGGAAGGGAGGAAGAAGGAAGAAGAAGAAGCAGACGCTCGATTGTAACGAGAGACACAAAACGTGGGGGATGGAGATCTGGATTGAGGAGATATGGTTGTGCTAGATTAAATTGTTTAGATTCTTTTTAAAAATTTTGACCGTTTGTTGATGATTACACGGAGACAATTTTCTAATAAAAATTATGACGAAATTCGCAGTAAAAATTACCGTGAATGACTATAAAGCTGGGACACTCTACCTTTCCGGCAGTTTTTATTGATATTTACGATAAATTTTACCGTACTGAAGGGTAAAATTTGCCTGCCGCAGAGTAAAAGTTCCCTGTAGGAATCTTAGAGAAAACAAAAATTTGTGGTAAAATTTGTATGAAATATGTTTTAAAAATCTGGATTTTCTTCCAATTGTTGTATCAGTATCATTAATACTTAAATAAGTACATTATACACATTTATATTTGCGTTAACCTAAAATGTGAAGACGCTCAGTTGTTTCCTTTATCAACTGTCTTCTTTTTCTCAAATCAGGCAAATTTTACCATACAGTGCGGTAAAATTTATAGTCTGTGCAGTAAAATTTTTAGTCAATGAGGTAAAGATTTTAGTAAAATATCAGTAAAAAGTGCCAGAAAGTAGGACTGTCCCAGCTTTCTAGTTATTTACGGTAATTTTTTAGCCTGAATTTCGTTATAATTTTTATTAGAAAATTCTCTCTGTGTATGTTATCTATCACTGGTTTAAATTACAAAAAGATTAACGTCGTGGTAGGCAAGATGCTTGTCCTCAAAGTTTAATATTTAATGTGTAATATAACTTTTAAAAAACTTACCAATTTATACAGAATATTATTACATATTATGCAAACTAAAGGAAATAGCTGCTGGTCATCCCATTTGGAAAGTATGCAAATTTTCGCTCAATGTTATCGCTGTATTAGCTTGGATAATTAGTTTATTTGCATGAAAATACAAAAATAGTGGTATATAATAGGTAGGCAGTCAATGAATCAAAATATATAGCTATACCTATATTAGTATACTAATAGGTTGAGTCAACCCTTAATATAATAACATCTATAGTGGTATAATTTAATTAAAAAGTTTATACTAATTATTGCTACTGATTTTATTGTTTTTACAAGATTCTTATATTATTTATATAGTCACTATCCTGTAATATAGTATATAATTTATAGTTTAAGAACCAACTAATCCCATTATATACACAAGGAGAATTTTCTAATAGAAATTCCCATAAAAATCATTGTAAACGTGGGACATCTTGATTTCAGGGGACAAAATTCCCCGATGAACGGTAAAAATTATTACTAGTTATTATAATCTTTACCATTCAATATAGTAAATTATACCATTAATCAGGGCAATTTTTACCATACAGTAATCCCATTATATACACAAAGAGAATTTTCTAATAGAAATTCCCATAAAAATCATTGTAAACGTGGAACATCTTGATTTCAGAGGTTTTTCTTCATTTGAGTAACCAGATGAACGATAAAAATCAACACTACTCATTATAATCTTTACCATTCAGTACAGTAAATTATACCATTAATCAGGGCATTAATGTAAATGTTATCCTTCATCAAAGTAATATTCTCCCTGATTTCCGAATATCCAACGTCTCCAATGCTCTTATTACTGTAATTTTTACCAAAAAAACTTTCTCCGCGTAGCGATTTAAAATAAAACAAACTTTTCACTACAATCGCATCACGACTATCTCCTCGAGCAAGCCTCGCGCAGCATCTCCCGTCCCCCAAACTCCCAAGGAATCTTCCCCAGGAATGGTAATAATAAATCGAGCGCGAGCCGCTCGCCCGCTTGCAAAAAGAAATCTTGCGCGCGCGCGCGTATATATATATATTCCCGCGTGCAGGTGCAGAAGAAGAGGAGAAGCCTCGAGTTATGGCGGGGCTTGACAGAGCGATTCCTCGATACGAATCTCCGGCCCGGGCCATTGTTTAGGACACGCGTAACGCGCATTCGACGTGAATAAAACACGCGAGGTGCACGGCCCGAGATAAATTTCGAGCGCGCCCGGCCGCGATCATTAATTCCGAGTGGATACACGCGCTCGCGCGAGAGAGAAAAATCTTTCGTGGATGCTGATCTTTGCGCGTAGGTGCGATTGTTTTTTTCTCTTTTGCTGCCGTTTTAGGAGCGATTTCGCGTGGATGGGGGGGGGGGGAAATCATTTTTCTCGCTTTTGGGGGGTGGCGCGTATCGCGAGAGGTAGATGTAAAAAATGGATGTGTCCATGTACGTTCTTTTTATCTTGGAGAGAGGCCGGAGATTATAGTAGGAACACGCCTGGGAGCAGCTTTTGAGGGAATTAATTCTTAAGGACGGAGAATTCTGCTTGATGTAACGAAGTTGTGAACCTCGTTTAATCCTTTACTTGGGAGGACTCATTAAAAGGAATAAATTCCTTCTTAAATGAAGGGAAATTCACTTCTATTAAGGTGGTTCTTGTGCGACGCGATTTTGAAAATAAAAGTGCTTAGAATGTTTTGTCATATAGAATTATATAGTTGTTTAAAATTTAAAATATTTCGTTTTATACAGATTCTTTTTATTTCTATTGAAATTATAATTTTTCACCTTTAATGCTTTCATAATTTATAATTGTTTGAATATATTAAGCTTGCTTAAGTAGTTCTTTCATGAAAATCGACCTTAAAAATAAACATTTATACAATGATTTGTTTATGTGTTATAATGTTAAACATGTTATACTATAAATCTAAGATACTTTAAGAGAGAAAAAAAAAGATTTTTATGATAATTTCGATATTGTAAAATTAGATATTGCATAAATTAGAGAATAATTGGACAAATGATCCGAATCTTTTTTATTTGTTATCCGATATTAATTTTAAAGGTCACATTTTGTTCCTTGAAAGATTTCCGGGGGACTTACCTATATAAAAATATGAGTTATATTTAATAATGTTACTTAAAGTAGCCTTCTTTTTCACTATAGCATTTCCGATATTGTAACACGCAATCAAATCATTGTATAATTTTCTATTTTTATGGTTGATTCTCATGAAAGAACCACTTTAAAAGTATATTTTTCTATTTTTTCTTATTTGAAATTGCTGTTATGTTACGACTTAGGGTGCATTAGTTACCCTGTCTGTCAACAAGAATCCAAAAGTCTTATAAATTAAATATTGAATTTATGAATCTGCATAAATGAAATATTATAAGGCTGTATTTGCTCGAGATCTGGAGTTTCTAAATATAACTTAAATTACTTCATTGTACTACTGACTAAGTAGGATTACTAATAAAATGATACTAAAATGTAATACATCAACATCAGTTCTTTCTTTAATATTATAAGTAACCACCTCTCAAATTTCGTACAGTCTGAAAAGCATTATCCTCTCCACATTTCAAGCAGAGAAAAATCTGCAGATGGCAGTAACATCAAAAGCACCTTAACAGAGTACCCACAGCCCATACGCATATTCGTACAAATTAACGGCAATCTTCGCCCCAAATATATTTATATTCCGCCCAAAAAGTGCATTGTATATTTCACCATCGAACAAAGGCCCTCTAACGACAGCCGGGAAAAGCGCATAAATAATTCATGCGTCCCGTGCGGTGTATTCCCAAAAATTCATAAGTCCGCGCGCTCGGCCGCTCGCTGCAAAAGGCACATATTACACAAGGGACGGAGGCGCGAGCCCCGCACCGGGGAGAAATATAGATTGGCCCGGCCGGGCAATAAAAATCCCTGTCACTCCCCCTTCGGCTGTGCCGTCGCTTCTGGCTGCTAACAGATTTTTTCCCCGAGCGTGCGTTGTTGCGCAATCGACGACGCGGCTCCCCTGCCCTCGAAAAATCATACGGCCATTGAATATTCATCGTCGAAAAAAAGAAATGGGCCAGAGAGAGAGAGAGAGAGAGAGAGAGAGAGAGAGAGAGAGAGAGAGAGAGAGAGAGAGAGAGAGAGAGAGAGAGAGAGAGAGAGAGAGAGAGAGAGAGAGAGAAGTGTATATTGGTAATCGACGTTTAGGGCCGATGTGGAGTATGTATATTGCGCGTCTGGTGTGCAAACTCTCGGGTGCGTGTGTGTACGGTGACTTTGATCCGTGTGTCTACAAAATAATCGTTAGAGGCGAGATGGTGGCTTAAGCTTCTTTCACAATGCCCTACATCTGGGCTGTGTTATTCGTATATAAATGCTGTATGATATTTGTGTGCTCGGCAAATAGTATTTGCGTCGAATGACTTTTGTGAATTCTGCACTGGCTGTGTTGGCCTTTGGATCTAGGCTGAACCCCAATTGACTTTGAAATGCGTATATATAATAGAGGAGGCTTATCGTAACACCTGCTACGACTGCATTGTGCTGTACTCCAATTGTTTACAAATCACTATATGAATGTACAATCCCTGTACTTAATGGAACGAAGTTTGTTATCTACTATTTATTTTTACATATAATATATCATTATTTCTTTTATCAAGATTTCTTTATAAGGAGGAAAATATAAAATACGACTTAAAAAAGTTAATATATTATACTACCGAAAAAATAGAAGAATTTCCTTTAAGAGTAGGAGAAACTCTTCTGAAAGCTGAAGATCTATTTGTCAGGTGCGCGGACTACGTAGTGAACCCAAAAAAATTTTATAACTTAAAATGGAAGACAGACCTTTTTATTTTAAGTAGAATCAACGTGCGTCTCCGTTCATTTGTACTATTATTTCTCTCCATGTATATCAAAGGATATATTATAAATACACGATACTCATAATACTATAACGATGTATTATAAATAAATAAGAATCTGGAATCTGGAAAAGAATTTAGCTTTAGATTAATATAACGAAGTCACGATATCCATACTTTGCTAAACGGTGAAACTTTACGATATTTTTCTGTCCACGCATGCAAATGATGGCTTGGGATACCCCATACAAGTACTGGGGTATCCCATTGTACTTCTGCTTTTATACGATTGACGGCTCAGTGCATCCACGCACATTGCCCACCAGCAGTGATGCATTCGATCATCGTCGTGTCAATTGTCAGGGAAATGCCGAATGGAAACTTTCTGTTTTTCAATTTCGAGATTGTACAACTTTTGATGGATATGAGATATTCTTTCATCAGATTGTTGATAAATGATTCAGAAATATCGCAAAATAACGGAAAGAATTTCAAAATAAACCTAAAAATGGAGTATGCACATTACATATGAGATTTTATTTTCATTTATGTTTAATTTTTATTATTGGATTCTCAATATAGCTAAATACAACATGTACTAAAAGGGAAAATATATAATAGTTTCTACAAGTAGTTTTTGAATTTGTACCAGAGAGTATCGTAATTTGGTTACAGACTGATAAAATAAAAAATAACTAAGTATGTACATTCTAGCAAGTTTTACGACATTCTATTAGAAATATATAAGTATTTACATGAGCGTTGTCTTTTGATAAATTAAAATATTACTTTACATCTATTGTTTAATTACAAATCGTTACTTACAAAAGATTTATAATTTCTATATTACAACTTTGAAGTAATACCAGTAGGACATAATTAATTACATAATCAAGATGGAAGACGCTATACAAGACGAACAAGTTTCTGAAGATAACTTCAATTTAGCTCATATTCACAAGATATGAGACATCAGATTTCTACTCTGATATCTATTAATACAATACATTTTTATTTATATAATTTATAATTTTTGCTTCTCTATTTTTGTAAGCTGAGAAGGCTTAACTCAAAACATTGTATGAAAATTAGAGAGTAGATCGATGTTTGAAATTGCTTACCCAAATACTTTGTCCTGAAGAAATTTTTGTGATTCGAATTATTATATAAAAAAGAAACGTGGACACAGTACAACGATGAAGAAACATTTATTAATTTGATATAATGTTATGACTGAAAATTACTGAGATTTTTTTTAGTGTTTGCGAAGTTTTTATATAGGTTTACCAATGTTAAATTCACTTAGGTAAATTCTTACGGCATTTTTCTTGTGTTTCTTTTACGTATCTATTCTAAGTTTTATAATAATTGATATGTATTTTCGTTCAAAAAATAATGTTTCATAAAACTATTTTGTTTTATCATACACCCTTGGAGTTATAAAAAATTCAAAATTTACTGTAGGTACATCCAACAGGAAATTATTTTCCCCGAATGTGCCAGGTAATCGGTAACTTCATTTAATATTTCGGCATTTCATACGTAACATCATCTTTGTATACGATTTAATAATTTTATTTAATCTGAAAATGTCTGAGTGTGCAACTACATAATACAATAAGTAATCTCAAAATTGCAAAAACCTCTTACCTACCAAACGGTACACCAACCTAATTCTCTCAATCTTTCCCCAAAACTGCCAATAATCTCTCTTTCTTTCTAATACCCGCATAATTCCACCACCAGTGAACAACCCCCGTTCATCACCACACCGTATATACCTACACCACACACCCCATCCCCCACCAACCCGCGGAAAAACCCCTCTCCAACTCTCGCCCATCTGCCGACTTTTCCCATTTGCATCGTCGCGAAAGACACACTCGCGTCCCATCGCACACCCAACAGTCACTCCAACAACGATCAAGCACCCTGATTGTTTTTTTTGTCTACTATACGCCGGCGTGCCTCCATTATTGCCTGTTCATTGTCGCTCGCGAGGGGGGGGGGGATTACCCTCTCTCTCTCTCTCTCTTCAGCTTCAGCTTCAGCTTCGGCTTCAGCTCCACGCCGTCTGCTGCTTTGATACGATGATCTAGTTACTGGAGTGCGCGCCGGATCGCCTTTTAGCGTGGCGTACGGATTAGAGGCGAATTAGCGGATTAGGAGGATTGCGTGGCAGTGTGGAGGAAGATATACGGACGGTGGGCGAGAAGGCTGCGCGTGTATATTAATTCCGCGTTGGGTTTCGCTGCGCGCGCGCGCGCGGCGTGAATTTGATTTGCTTTGATGTTAGGGGGGCGTGTTGGGTTTTCGTGTAGTGCATCCGCGTTCAAATTTGTGTAGTGACTTAGATGTTTTTTTTTTTTAATATTTATCGGTTACGGAGAGAATTGGAGTAAACGAGTGTTTTAAGATGTAGAGTACTTTGTTTCGTGCGACGGCTGTTAAAAGTGCTCAAAGAGGATATTTAGTCATTTTTTGATCTTCATAGATTATCAGAGTAATCGGTCCTTTTCGCTACAGTAATATCAATTTTTTGTTAAATGGAATTGTTATATTTTATAAATAAAAAGATGATGCTTATTATATTTAAAAGGTGCTTATTGGTGCTCTATGTATAACGAACATGAGAAATTGATGAATATAGACCTAAAATATTGTTTTAAGATTTTTGTACCGTTTTGAAAAAACTGCAGTGATTTTAATTTATATTGATCATTTCGTTTTATGTTTTGAATTTAAAATATAAAGATAAAAAATAATTTGTTCTTAACAAGGAACCATATTTTTTTTCAAAATGTTGTAACAAGAGTTTTAACCAAATTTTAAATGTGTTCATCTATTTTCTCATGCTTAAGGAACATTGTGTGTTATTTTTTATTGATGAACTATATAATAAATTAAAAGACTATTATAATAAAAGACTATATAATGAAACGGCTTTCGATTGAAATTGGGTAAAGAATATTTATCTAATGATTTAAAACATATGTACTATAATTTTGAATCATAAAAAGGAAAAGGATAGATATTAAAATTATTAACACAACTTCGCTTGATAACTATCTAAAAAACAAAAATATAATCTATTCTCTTAATAAATGCATTTATTTGATTCAAATTACATAATGAAATCTAAGTATAAATATAAAATATAACAAATATCACTTATACAAAAATGTCAATATAATACGACTTTATAAGAATTCCTACTCCATACAAGCCGTAAGAAACTCTATCACCATTGAAAAACTTATTTTTACACCTCTGAACGTCCGCATACCGCGTACAATTCCAAAAGTACGACAAAAAAATCCCGCATTCACCGTCTCCGCGCAAGTTCCGCGACTGTCATTCCGAGATAATCCAATGGCGAACGAGAGCGAGGGAGATAGCGAGAGCTAAATCCCGACTATACTCGTGCGCGACTCGCTTCGGATAATAAAGGACTCAATTTCGCATTAGTCCGGAAATCGCGCGCTGCAGGCGTGAAACTTTCAATAGCCCGCGCGCGCCGCAGACTCGATTCATTCATCCTCATCTACGTAATTAATCGAATCAGCAGATTAGCCGCTTTCGGCCGGCGATCTCTTGCGACTTTAGTCGTAGGGCAGAGGCGCGCGTACAACAATCGCGGACTTTATTTCGGGACGCGAGCAATGCGAAGGAATAAAACGGATATTTTTACCGGAAGGTAGTTGAATAATATAAGCGAATAGGGGGGGGGGGTGATTATGAAGATTGGGAAGTTTAGGGCGCTTCCATTAACAGCATTTTTAGAGCGGAAGATTACGCTTTTAACGGATTAAAGCTTGGGCCAAGGCTTTTGACTTTTTGATAGAAAATTTATAGGGCAAGGAATTATTGATGTTTTTACTGAAAATGATATTGCGTTAAATTTTGCACAAAGGAATCAACTAACAATGAGAGAGTACGGGATGTAGGTCGGGATTTCTGATGAAATGTGTATAAGAATAATTTATAGTAGTACCTAGAAATGAAGTCTAGCACCCGTAGTTTCGCTGAATAGGTCTTATATGGCTGAAAATATTAACATTGCCCATATGCTTAATGTTAAAAAACTTTATACATAGATATACTGCTAATGTTAATATTTGTAACTATATCTCGTTTATAAAGCCTATTTAGAGAAATTACGTGTGCTAGGCTTTATTTCTCTACAGTAATAAATGATTCCTAAATGTTTAATAAAAAATGGTGACTCGTATCAACTAATTAATTTGTAACAATAAATAATTTAATTTCTCCAATTCGGATCCTAATATTGTATTGGTGAAATTTACAAAGTTGGCTTTTTTTAATTAAAAATTGTGACAGTTACAAGGTTTCTCATTCGTAATGTTTACATGTACACAGAGAGAATTTTCTGATAAAAATTACCGTGAAAATCATTGTAAACGTGGGATATTCTGTCTTCAGGGGGGAAATTAATTAATTACCCTACTGAACGGTAAAAATTAACGTTATTCATTATAAATTTTACCATTCAGCACGGTAAATTTTACCGTTCAGTAGGGTATTTTTTCCCATGAACTCAGAATATCCCACGTTTACAATGATTTTTACGGTAATTTTTATCAGAAAATTCTCTCTGTGTAGGGATTCATAACGATAAATATCAAATTTATATTGGTACTACATGTAAATTTTATTATTCTATCAATATGCACTTTGTAATGATTTTTATATAGGTATCATACTGATTTAGTTACATTTAAAAAGTCATAACTGCTTCTCTGTATCATTAACGTGTTATACGTTGTTATATAAACGTGTTACTCTGTGATGTGAAAGTGCTACAATGTGACATAAAATAGTTAAATTGTCACATTAAACTGTTACATTGTGACATATGCTGTGTTAATCAGCAACTCATTAAGTTTTATATACTGAAAAAAATGTATTGCTCAAGCATCCAGATTCTGGTTGATCGAACTAAGCTGAGTATTGCTGCTGCAACAATACTTTGTTCTTGTTCTCACAGCAATATTATTTTGCTGTGACAACCATATAATATCGCCGGCAACCATAATATAGATACGACAGCAATATATACGGTTACTCGAGCAATACCGGTATAGTTAGCATATGGATATAAAAGTATTGATATGAGACCCATTCCTTTTTATCAGTGTAGATATTCTTACAAATTTATTATTTCTTCGACTTAGTATGTATTTTATCTACCGTTACGGACCCAGTTCCTGATCAGGACCCAATTCCTGATCATTTTCTTACATAAAATATTACTTTAAACTTGTTGCTGCAAAAACTTTTTTGAAGATTACAGATATAACTATCTACTATTTAGATGTTCCTGTTCAAAGTCTAAATAGTTTAATTGTAATTGGCTTTTATAGAAATCAGAGTTGATCAGGAATTGCTCTTAGCTGATCAGGAACTGGGTCCGTGACGGTACTGCAACTAATTTTCTTTTAACCTACAGTTTTACTACATAGTTTATATCTCATCATCGTACGTTATCAACAGAATTTGAAGGCGTTCCATAAAATAATTAAAAATTCTGCTTGTCCTGCAATGCTACTCAAACATCGAGCGATCACATAAACCCAATCTGATATCCAACTCGACAAATTGCCGACAGCCTGTACCCGGGCTCCGTGAAATCTCGCCAAAAGAAAAAGAATCCCTGCAACGCCCCTCCATAAATCACGCTCCATCTCCAAAAAGCGACAATCAAAGCGAATTATTAAATCATCGTTAAAAGCGAGCGCGCGCCACGCGCCCGTTACACATCCTCAGCATCTTCCCCGAAGCCTCTCCTGCACCATGCGCTTTCCCGAAAGACCCTCACTCGCTGCGCGCGCTTAATTGAGTGAGGACTGATTTACAGTTTGTTTATTTAGTCGCGCAAAGGCGCGCGCTATTAGCCGGCAATAAAACTCTTTAATTTTAACTTTCGTAGGATACTACAGCCTCTTCATCCCAAAGCCGGAGATTCTCCAAGAAGAGGAAGAGAGAGAGAGAGGTGGAAAAAGGCGAGCGCGCGTAATGCCCGTGTCGACGTTGTAAGTGGGTATAAGGATAACCGACGGCGAGCTCGCAGTGCACGCGCGAGGTAGTAAACATAGCAGCGGGCCGACCTAAAAGCGATTTCGGAAGCGTTTTAAGAGCCGCTTTGAGGCTCCCGACGGGTGTGCATGCGCGACGAGGAGCCATCGGCTGTAGTCTTTTTGGAGAGCTAGTCGAAGGCGACGTCGAGGATGGGATTTATCGGTGGACGATCGCCGTCGAGACGAATTTTCGAACGATTAGCGAGCTGAGATTGGAGGTCGTTGCATTGCGTTGGCGTGGGATGAGTTAGAGCTGGGAGAGGAGGTTTATATCATTTAGCGGGGATTTGGACTTACTTGCGAGGATCCATTTAGAACCTATCAAATTTTTATACGGAATTGAATTCTTTATTTGATGGTTGATGAAGAAGTTTGGGAAGGTTGAATTTTATAATTCTAAGGAATGGGAATAAGAGAGATATGAATTGAGTGAAGCTTTGTAAATTCATCAAAGAAGCAAGTTTTAAGTTTGATATCTTTACTTTTTATTAATAAGTTGCTAACTAATATAAATTTTTACGTGAAATATTTTATTATGCAAAGGTAATATTATAGGTACATAATCTAATAATTGTTAATTATAAATGTTTGGAATGTTTCCAGCATTTTGTAAATATTTTTGGATTGTACGTAATCATGATTAATGATTAATTGTAATTATAATTTTTTAAAATGATTTTTCTATGCGTTATCCAAATAAAAATTTCTCATTCTAGCAATGTTTCAATGGTTTTATCGATGTTCTTTCAAGCAATTAATTATTTTATTGTTATTAATGCGTAAGAAAAATAGAATAACATACATACAATTATATAAATTAATACTATCTCTCGGACTACAAGATAGATTTGCAATTGTTAGTTTTTTACTGTATATATTAATACAAGAAAGAAAACGGGAATATTTACACAGAATCTCAGTTTAATTTTTGTGGAAAAAAAAATGTAATTTATTTTTTATTTTACAAATATAGATCGGCAAATACTCAATCAGCTATTACAACTTGACAACTTCTGTATACTGTATTAAAAGTGACTATATATGAATTCATTAAAATTGTAAATGAGGCACTTAGTAGGGTTACAAGTGACTTTTCAAATTAGTCCCAACGCTATCGTTTCTACATCTAGTGATAAAACGAGTGACTGTTTACGCGAGAGACTAGTGTAGTCAGAGTGGAGACTGTAAGAGACTTGAAGCTTGCTTTATCATTAGGTGTAGAAAGGGCATAATCAGTTTTATGTGCCTACTCGAGAAACTTCTAACCCTTGACTATTATAAGTGCATCTTATATGATAACAACAATAAATTTACAGGTTGAAAAGAATGACGATAAGAGCGCCAAACCGTTGCTAGAATAAGAATTTGTATTCTAAACGACTAATAAAAGTCAATTCTTCCTCTCCAACTATATACCATTGTAACCACTATATTATCATATCACACAAGCTAAATTAAAAAAAGATACGCAAAACGAAACTTCACCCATGAAAGAATTGGCCAGCAGTGATAGTTCGGGCCGATTCTGGCTGAATATTATATGCCAGTAAAATATTTTTCGGCACTGAAACAATAAAGGGATTATATCGTTTTGATAAGAATGGGCTAGTAAAAAGAATCGACGTTGGCCCAAAATCGTCTCAGAGTCGGTGCAATACTTTTTGTCGATATTGAAAGAAAACAAAACATTGCGAAATCGTCAAGCGTAACTTAACCTACTTTTTAATAAAATATTAATTTAATGTACGATTACTAAGCTTACGTGAAATTTTCGACCGCGCGATAGTAATCTGTAGTTATGATTATTACACTAAACTTTGAGTGAAGTATCTCGCGTGTGCCTAAAAATGTATATTTCTTGTACAATTTTGAATATATCAAGAAGAAAAGTGTTGTACTGGCCCGTTCTTATCACCCCCGCTATATCTCAGTGCTGGACCTCTAACATTTGCAAGTACCGGTAGTGCCGGCAACTAATCCTCGAACAGTATTCTGCCGAGAGTAAATTCTTCCACGAGCAATTACTAAAATCACCATCGCAAACCAAAAACGCAAAGACACTCCAGACCCCAAAATATACCACGTGCGCCCGCACTTCTCTCAAGTACCTACCACTCTCTTTTCCAAAAAACCAACTGCTCGCACCCCCCGTCAAAGTGTACAGCTCCAACAGACGCGCCGAGCCAGGTGATAGGTATATACAGCGGAGAACACGAACCCGAAGAAGAAGAAGAAGAAGAAGAAGCAGCTCCGGAAGAGCCGTCAAGAGGCCCGGCTGCGTCTAGTATTCCGAGTCTCTCTCTCTCTTTCTCTCGTCCGACGCAACATGCCGCACGGACGAGCGCAAAACGATCGAGAAATTCCCTGTCGCTCTTCTCGCGGCGCGTGTCCGCGGCTATTTCGAGCGATTGTTAAGTGCCCCGGCGCGGCCGTTGCCGCGCGCGTATTTACATCGAGGTTGCTTGCGCGCGTGTACGGGTGTTGGGTGTGCGCACAGGAGGATGTCGATAGTGTAGTGTCTAGTCGCTGGGATTTGGATTTCATTTCGGTGGGTTGGGTTTTTGAGTGGGGAAGACGACGGCGGGGTTGATCGAGACGCGCCGGGTGTTTGTTTCGGGTTTGGGTGAGTGGAGACGCGACTGTAGCAGTGTGTTAACATACACGGGTAAATGAAGACTTTTTTTGAATCGCTGGGTCAAATGCTGTTTTATAATTGTGAGGTGTAGGAACGGGCTTTCTGTGTTTAAATATGTGAAACAGTTGGAAAGCTTTTAGATGAGTTTTGAAATTTTTGAGTTAATGAATTGATGGAAGATAATTAACTGAACAATATAAGACATGCAAATATTACATTGAATTAATACTCAATAAAATGTTAACCATTTTTTGAGGTTGATCTTTACTTACAAATATTTTCCATTGATTCGCAACTTGCATCCGATAGGTATAAATGTTCATTCAATGGTGTAGTGTCTCTATTAAATCTATAGTATTTATTATTGAAAATATAATAGTAATGCTGCAATATAGAGATCATACCAAGACAAAACTATTAATTTACAACAGTTAAAATAAAAATAACAGAATTGCATTGCTTGATTCTATTATCAATAAAATTGTTTTAAAAATTATTTCTCGAATATAAGAATATATCAAGTCTGAAGAAATAATAAAAATTCGGTTATTATCATTAAAATATTATCAAATTCAAAAACCCTTAGATTAACAATCTTTCTTAATTTACTTTGATTTCCGATGGTTAAGCACAAGGCAGAGAGAGAGAGACGAAGAATGCGAACGGCACTCATTGGTGTTTCAAAAGAGCGCGACGATTGAAAAGTCGTTGAATTACAGTGAATGGCGCCAGTCATTCAGAAGGAAATCGACACGTAATCAATGTAGAGTCGAGATGCATTATTTTCGATCGAGAACATTGATTCAAAAGTTTTAGAAGTTTCTTGGTGACACTTGCACGAGAAATGCGCCAAGGTGATTTTTCTGCTGCTAAAAGGTTTTCTATCAATCTGTCCGATCTCCATCTTGTTAAAATACGCTGCACTTGTGAAAATCGTTAAAAGATTCTTTATTTTATAAATTGACTCTCGATAATTTCACAATTCGAACATTAATAATTAGAATTTTTCTATATAGTATGAAGTTTCTTGATTAAGTACTACGTTCGCTATCAATCGCAACCATTATTTCAAATAACGTGAAACAATATCTCAAATTTCATAAATTCCAGTTTCGAATTCAAAGTTAGACAATTAAAGTTGAAGTTAGCCTTTTAAAAATGAAAACTTTCGATAATTTACCTTTATCCCGAATGGACTGCAATTATTTTCAGTTAATAATGCGCTTTTGCCATTTAGATGACCAACATATATAACGAACTCTAAATGAAAAGGAAATACATATAATTTGTGAGCATAACGCGGTATATAATTACAGCCGGCTAATTATACGCTACAACTCAAAAGCAAACACACAATTAAAAATTCAAATTCCTGGCGGTCCTCTCCGCGCCTACATTTCGCGATAATTAATCGTTGACATTAAACACGGCGTCATCAAAATCAACAGGGGAAATTCGCGTCCTCCGCGCTTACCCAGTTTGCTCCAAAAAACGAGCCCTCGAATACGACAGAGCTACGTACATTCGTATTACGGTATTCTACGTAAAAACTGACGAAATGTACATTCCAGTTCAATCGCTATAAATAATGTCATCCGTACCTTTGCTGTCCTCTTTCCTCTATTCGAACCGGTGTTCGTCTTTGCTTATCAATCTGTGCTCATAACCTGTGGGAAACGATTTTTGCTGAGACTTCAGGAAGTGGTTTTTGGTACCTAAAAGTGATGCCTTGCACCCGTAGTTACGTCTCATAGGCCCTTGGGGCTAAGATATGCCCATTTGTAATCAAAATACGAGTTATTTCAGTAAAAGATGCTACCTATTCTTTGTATCTCTGCAAGGTTTTTTGCTAGAGCAATGGTGTAATAATAAGATAAAACGGTTGACTAAAAGAGCTTTGTAGTAAAGAATCATTCAATCAAATCATGCAGTAACAAACAATTTATTATTGAATCTCACATAATGATATAAAAGTCAATTCCAGTCAAACGAAATTCCGTTATTGTAAAATTAGATATCGTCCATTAGAGAAAAATTTGACAAAACAGTGGAGACTTTTTGGTTATCCAATTTGAATTTTAAAGGTCTGATTTTGTTCCTTGAAAAATTTCAGGGCGACTTACCCACATAAAAATTGTATATCATCGGATAACCTGCAAAGTTATGTCCGATTATTTATAAAACACCATGTACAAACTTATAAACAATTGGACGTAACTTTGCAGGTTATCCGATGATATACAATTTTTATATGGGTACGTATCGTATACATTTTTCAAGGAACAAAATAACACCTTCAAAATTCAAATCGGATAACAAACAAAAAAGTCTCCATTGTTTTGTCGAGTCTTGTTTTAGTTGCCAATAACTACTTTTGCAATAACGGAATTTCGATAAATTTTTTTTGTAGGTAAACGTTACCTTGTTATATAATATATTGACTTAAATATAATTAAAAGTGATTAAATTATAGTAAAAAATTTTTATTTGGAGGTCAATATGATGATAGAACCCCCTTAAATGTAATTTTTAAAGTGTATACAGACTTATTTTTGTATTTGCTATATTGTATCTACATAAATCACGTTAAAAAATGTTCAGTTGTCATGGTCTTGTTCTAGGGACGCGAAATGTTAATAAAATCGACGCAATATGTACACTCGACTTACAATTCTTCTGATCGAATGCATTTGAATCTTATATCCAACTCCTCCAATGAGATTATCGAAGACATGAGTTCGATCAAATATAGTTGCAGTATTTCCAAAGAATTCCAACACATTCGATCAGAAGACTTAGAAGACTGCGTCGAGTTCACTTACAAAACCATGATATCATCTACCTAACCAACCGAAATAACGCAACCTACACTGAGAGAATACATCGGTCAGACTAGCTGAACTGTTCGGTAGTTTTGACCGATGTGAGTTCGGTAGTATGTATACGGCAAGAATAGCGGAACAAGTTCGGCAGCTGAGTCTCCGTAACCTCACTTTTTCACAAATAATCAATATTTTAATGAATTTCTTATTTTTTTGTTACTCTAACCTTTTTATATATGATTAGTTAGTCTAAGTTACATTGTCGATGTTCTACTTTAACCTTACTTCTGTTTTACCTTATCACAAACGTGATAATGAGACTACAATAAAGCGCAACACCACACATCACTTTTAATACACATCTGCCAAAACAGTCGAACTGTTCCGCAGTTTTTACCGAACTCATCAGTAAGAATGACAGACTATGACCTCCGCAAACTTAGCAATGCGACTTTGGCAAGCCTAACTGAACCATCATCTCAGTGTACGAAACCCTCATCCAATTCGACTTTCCACTCCATTTTATTTTTAAATCCAAACAGCCAATCCACCTCTCCCTCTAAATCATCATCCGCTCTCCACTCTCCGCTAGCATCATCGACAATTAGTTAATTAAAGGGGGGGGGGGGGTCCATCCCCACAGAGGCTACGCTACACACGCTTAATCGCGCACCGCGTATGGATTACCTCTGCACGCCGGCCGGTATTCACTGTATACAGGGGGGGTATCGTTCTCTGTCCTCTCCTCTGCTTTCAGCTCTCCGCGCACGCGAAATCCGCTTCGCAGCCGATAAATCAGGACCGCCGCAGCGCAGGGCAACGCATATAGGTAGCGTAATTAGATGCAGCGGTGAAATCTCGGATAGGCCCGATAGCCTCTGCGCTGCGAGGTCTTCGTCTCTGCGAGATGAATTTTAACGTTGTATGAGAATAACGCGATTTACAAATAATTTGTACGTTGTTATAGACGATTACTAAATTTCGAAAATGGACTTACTACGTTATGGTTTCTTGGAGTGTGTAGTGGATTTGATGCGATAAGGAATTTGGAGATTCATTGTTTGAATGTCCAGGATTCGGTGTTATAAGATAGATGGATAATCAATGCTATCTGGCATAATCCAGAATATTTTCATTTTGGAAAAATTTCTGGACAATATCGCAGGGGCAAGGATTTGTATGTACCTACAAAACTTTTATATTTGTACCGTATATAAAGTAATCTAACGCTATTTATCATTTTTAGTCATGGAGCATAGTTCCTCATTTCTTTTTCATTTACTCGTTTCAAGTAGTAGTTCAAGTCTGATGTGTCCATATGTGCGGCAGTTTTATTGCGATCTCCGCATTGACATTCGATATGGAAATCGTTGACTCTTTGGTAAGAGGGACGAGCAATTTGATTCTGTTGGTATCGAGACGGTACTCTCTAAGAATAAAACAGAGCAGAGTGCGTCACTGCCTCTGAATTATTGAAAGTTCCACTGATTTAGCATTGAAAAAAGTTAACATTTATTGCTGAACTTGTAGGTACATACTTTTAATAATTTGGAGATACTTGGACAAATATTTGGACATACTTTTCACTGTTTCATTTTAAAGAGTATGAACAAAAAATGGATTTAAAAAGAATACACAAGGGGGGTGAGTTCGAATCCCCGTCAGTCCGAATTTTTTAGAGACATTTACAGATAATGTTTTTCCGGATTTTTCGGTGGCGGAGATCGGGACTGCAATAAGGGCAGTAATGCCCGTATATGTAATTAGAAAGAAATGTCTAAAACTGAAATATAGATTTTAAGTAATTAAAAGTTCGTAGCATGCTTTGCTCGCTTTTTTCGGTCAAATACTTTTAATACGGAATTTTAATTTCGCGCTCAAATGAAGCGACTAATTAGACGTTGTTTAAAGTGGTCACAGGATGACTTGATATTATTTTAGAAAATAAATATTAAATCTCTGTTTGAATACCTAATGTATTATATATAATTATGATTGAGGATGATTTTTCTTGTCCTTTTGTTGAAGACGAGATATTTATTTTCTGGTATCAGTCGTCAAATGAACATTAAACGATTTTTTTCTTAGTCGAAGAAGTTAATGGTGTTGATTTTTTGAATAAAACTATTTTCACACGAGATGGAAAATATTTAACACTTATTCTAGAACAGAAGTAAATTAACGAATACAACTAATAATTGAATTGTAATAAAACAGTGCTTTAATTATAAGAAATAATTTGTAATCGCCATTTGTATTTCGGTGGTAGTCCGTTGTTGCAATGAACATTCACGCGATATCAATTCGAGGATTAGTCCGCGCTTTCAATTAGTCAATGAGTCGATTGATCTTTGGTTGTAGCTGCTTTGATCTTGGGGCTGAATGGGACCTCCGAGCGTCGATGATGCCTCATTGAATTCGTGGGGATTCCGATGATGTGCACGCGAAATAGGGTCGGACCGTTTTTTCGGATCATTTCAGCTTCGTAGAACCAGAGATAACGCGAATTTATCAAACTACCTTTTAATGTAAATGGAAATTTAATAAATTGCATAATCATGAAATGTAGAACTCTATAATTAGAGTAATTGAAGACGCTCGTATAAAGAGTGCTAGAATGTGTACCTATATTAGAACAAGAATCAAAAGCACAGGCACAGAAGATATTAGTGGGAAAAACAAAGTAAAGGAGATCAAGACCAAGATTGAACGGTTATTTATTAAATTAGACTCAATAAAATTATATGGTAAGGATTAATATAAAACTGTTATTCTGGTCTCAAATGCCGAATTAAAGAAAACTACCCCATATTTTGTACATTTCCTTATTTTGTTATGTTTCTCAATTTCAGCCCGAGCTCCCGTGTAATTAACATCTTATCGGAGCTCTGCGATCGATCATGAGTACTTAAACACTGAGCTGGAGAGAGGTTAGGTGACGAGGACGCGGGCGAATTATCGCTTTTGGGGTGGCGCAGGTGTCCGGAATAATTTAAACTTCCTGCGATTCGACTTTGATTTAGTTAGGAGCTGCTCGACTGCCTAAGTTGGCTGAATATATGCATTTTAGATAGTTTTAAACGGACAGAAGCTTTAGCCTGATGTATTTATGTTTATTTGATATCTAATCCCCTTCCCGGGAATAATGTAAATTATATCATTTAATTTGCAATAATTATTCCGAATGTTAAACGAAATATCTAATTTCCGCAATAAACTTGCAGGAAATTGAATTGGGAAGCGAGTGGCTGCAACCTCTCATCGGACCGAAAATATATTCCTATAATTGTGTACACGGTTTTCATAATCTAGATTACTTTAAATACACATTTGAACTCGCTGGGAATTAATATTTTACATTTACAATCGTTATAACCATTTCGATTCGAATCCATCGACGAGTTAACCTCCTTCTTTTAGTCTCGCGTTTCGCGATTGGATATTTATTTTCGTTTCGATTTTATCATTTTAGATACACTGACTCACACATACATACACACACGTAAAACGAATCTGAAATTTAAAGTAAAACACCAATGTGTAATTTCATTGCATCGATCGACTTATGCTGCAGTGTGAGGTAACAAAAAACGTTTTTAATTAAATTGCTGATCCAATAACATGGAGGATAAAATGATTGCAGTATAAGAAGACAAACAATTGTGGGTATTTTATTCGGAAAACTTTGTATGCCCACAAAGGCAAATGATGAATATACGGGTGTTTTTTTATACTGTTTGCTCACATTCACGAACGTAAATTTATTTATATATATATATATATACGTTGAAAAATAAAGTAACCAGATCCTTCTATTATAAAAATCAATAAAGTGTAGTTACAACTTGTTTAAAAATATACATTTTTAGGTAATACAATATTTTTTAGCAATATACCAATCGAAAACGTTCGTTTTATTTTAAAATTGAAGCTTGTTTTTATTTATAACTTTCAGACTTCAATTTATACAATATTCCAGTCAGTTCAAAAATACAGCTATCTGAATGTAACTCCGAATCGACAAAGTTGGTTTTCGTTCTCGGACATGCGCGTAAAAGAAATACGCGAATAAAAGTAACCTTGTCGTTCGAGGCTTTACAACTCTCATTCCATCTGCTTTGGTTATTCAAGTTCGTATCGTTTCGAATCTAAATGTCTCCTGCAGGGTATGCAAAATCGCTCGTAAAATTTAAAAAAGAAATGTCTCATTTAAGCGGGAGTATACCTAACATCAATGTTTTTGGCTTTGTCATGGATAGGAAGCTTTTGAGCTGATACAGCTAATATTTTAGTCAGAATAACGAAAATATTAGTTACTATAACCTATTATAACAAAAATATTTGCTGCCGCTGGTAAGTAATGCTTCTGTATTAGATGCAGAACAAATTATTTCTATGTGTGTAAACATAGAATGAATCGAAATAAAAAAAACTGTACAAATTATTTATTATATTAAGAAACATTGTTTCAGTACTTTACAATGAAATTAAATACGCATAAAATAATACATTCTTTTATAAAATAAAACGAGGTTTCTTATTAATAATTTTGATGTTTCTAATAAAAATCATCCAACATTGGTAGAAATATTAGTAACATATAGTTAGTTATCACCTGTAGAATGTCCAGAACCTCAATCCGTTAGCGCCGTATGCGTCCTGTAGGATACACATTACTTTTTCTTCGTTTTTTAAAATTTCCCACGAGATAGACTCGAAACTTTGTAATCAAATACACGCACCAGGCAAGCGGAGCACTTCCAATCTCGCAATGCGGAACAAAAGTCATTCTTAGCAGCACAGAAGTCAAGAAAACTTATTGCAAAAATCCCTCTAAAAGCTGTTGAAACACATTCCTAAATACTTTACCTTATTCCTCCTTATTTTTTGTAACTTTCTGAGATTCTCGCTCTTACCATCTTAAGAAAATTACTCGAACGCCCAGCTCGGCGACATCTCGAGCGCAATTTAAAAGCGCAATAAACCTGCCAAAATAAAATAAAAGACAGCCAGGAAGCGAAGGAGCGAAAGCTCGCCCTTTTCCCTTCTTTCGTCCCCCTCGCGTTTCCCTAATCAGACTGCCCTTGGCTCTCAGCTCTCAACCGGTGCGCAGCTCGGACTCCCGTTCTCCGTCCTCGATGTATACTTATATAACTCTTCGCTGTGTACGCGCGGGCGATTAAACGGGCGGGCGCGGGATGGGGGATGATTTTTCGCGCGTCCGCCTCGGTCGTTTACCCCGGGCGGAATAAAAGTAAAACGGGACAAAAGATTCCGCGGACGAGTCGTTGGGAGGAGGCGCCGAGAAAGATGGAAAGAAGAAGCGGGCTAAGTAGACGCGCGCGGGCTGGAATGCGTCGGTGCGGAGCGAGCGTTTAAATAGTTCAGCGCGCGCGCGAGGAACAAAGCGTGTATGTGGGTAAGTGATGTCGCGCCATTTTGGGACGGTGTTTATGCATGGTTTGGATATTTTTCGAATGCGGGTTGATGATTTCTGTGTTTAAGATTCATTGTGTGAGAACAGTGCATGTTGGAAAATTTGAGAATTATGGGTAGTTACACGGGGAAAATAATGTAACTGGCGCAACGGTTATAATCTCCGTATATAGTCCAATTAAAAAGGCGTCATTTAATAAATATTGTAAATTTACGCTGATTTGATATTGCTGTATGTGAGCTTGTGATTTTTGCAGTGTAGCTAGATGAATTAATCGACTTCTTTAATTCACTGCAAAATAGACGTTGCTTGACACTAGTTTGGGACAAAAAACATTTTTTTATATAAAAGCTTTCAATAGTTAACAGTATCCTGCAAATCAAATATGTGCAGGATGATTATATATTTATTAAATAAAGGTGTTTCAAAGTGGACAACTGTAGTGTTAATTAGCTAATACTTATGTCTTGTCTTATACATTTAAGTGTAATTACTGTAATTGCTTAATCTTCATTAAACTTTGCTATATTATTTCGTACTTCCAAAACCTACCCAAAGACTCATTAACCCTTTAATCCGGACAACGGGTGAAATATACGAGCTATGTTGGTTTACTAATTTATACCGTTCCTACATTATTTCTTAATTAATAGTACATTATGCATCAAGGGAGTAAAGTGGGCAATGTACGCACTGTGTGACGTTGCCGAACGAGCGAAGCGAGGTCGGCATTTCACACAGTGCATGCTTGCCTACTGTACTCCAGAGGTGCGTATACTACTTTTCACCACACCCCCGTAAAGAAATGACTGTACGCATCTAAGCAGGCCGTACAGTACCCCATGCTCTGCCTAGAAGTAAAGTGACTTGTGTACGCGCGACGCGCTGTTTTACCGCTCGAGACGCAGTCGAGAGCGGAAAAAGGCGCATCGCGCATGCGCAAGTCACTTTATTCCCTAGGCAGTCCATGCGGTACTGTACGGCCTGCTGAGAGGGCGTACAGTCAGCACTTTACGCGCAGTGTGGTGAAAATGATTGTTTCAATACTATTGCTGGTACGTATACTCAGTAACGTACTAAACAAATTACACTGTTGGACAACTGCCTTATATAGAATTTATTTGAAATTTAAATTTATCATGATTTCATCTTCAAAGTCATTTCAAGGAAAAATCTGATTTTTTGAATGGAAACACTTATTTTATAAACATACAATCGAAAGAAGAAAAAAGATTCAAATTATAATATAATAATACCATAACCCTGAGTTTCTTTCAATGTCTGCTGATATCGAGTAGTTTCCCTATAGGTAAATAAGACGATCTTGATTTCCTTGGCACAAATTTGACCCAGGAGATCAAAATAAGTAGTACAAGTAAACTCCTCACTCGAAATCCTATTAAATCCCTATAAGGAAGTTCCCTAAAAGTACTTTTTATATGTCCATTACGCCACTCCAAAATTTATATTTAAATGCTTTCTCAGTTTCAAAAGTAAAGATGTATAAAATAGTTTGCAATACGTCACTCCTACAATAATGCACGATTCAGTCTAAAAAATCCTTAAGTGCCTCAAAGTGGGCGAATTTCTCACGCACAACGCGGTCGGAGCATCTCGAAATGCAAATGCAAAACTAGTGTATCGATGACGGTAGTGATGCATATGGCGCAAGTTTTAAAAGGGTTTGCGCAATGATGCGCGCAGCTTCTGCGAAACGCTCGATAGAATTGAGCGAGGATGATAAATCGGCGTGCCGCGGCGCGGCCGAGAGTCCAAACGAAAAAAGGAAACTTCCGGCCAAGAGGAAGAATTACGTCGAGCGCGATGTGAAATTGCCGGCGGGAGGAGCTTCGCGATACAGCGAGTTTTTAAATTGAATGTATCGCAGGTGAGAAATGGGGCGGAGGTTTGCTTTGCACTCTAAGCGATGAGCGGTGTTCTGCGAAATATGACCGTCCGATTCCTCAGCGTTTTAACAATGTTTATGTAAGAAAAAGAAAGATTTGTTTTAAATGCGAAATTATAACTTCGGTCGTGTACCTCTATAATTATAAAATAGACATTCTAGAGAACAATATAGTTTATGAAAGTTTATACCGTTTGAGCTGGGTGAAATATATCTTGGAATCTTTCACTTTCTTCTCATTACCACTGTGATTATAAACAATAACAGCCGGACGCGTATTTATCGCGAAACTTGTCCCATAAATCAATACGTAGACCGTTGTTCTATACTATTTGCTTTCTCTCTTCGGAGCTGATACGGAGAATTTTCACTCTCGCCGTGGCAGATATAGTTTTTACCCCCGGCGCAGAGGCGCGGTAAAATTTATTTCACCGCCGGTAATAAGTTTCGAAAACCTCGCGGTATCCCGCGTGCACCGTTAATATCGCGGTTAACATCCGCGATAAACTTGAGCTCGCCCAAAATTTAGATACAAATATTTTTAGTAAAATATCCGATGTTCAAAAATCGTAAACTTGTACTTACACGTGTATATAGTAATACAAAGTCTAGATTCACGAAGGAAAAATCGTCAAAGCAAAATGATATGGTAGAGAAGGTAAATTGAATTTTTTAGTACATTGAGAATAACATTGATTTCAGCCAATTATAGTGATGTTTGTCAATTATAGGACTTTTGTCATCTATTTTTGACTGTAAATTGTATTAGATATAACATACATACTTATTTAATTTTGTACATGGCCCTGCTTATTATCCTAGATTATTTATATATTATATTACACATTGGTCACTTCACTATCTAGGTAGAAATAATTTTATTTAAAACAATAATGATTTTATTTTATGAAATTTAATTTTTGTACAAAAGTTAAAATGAGGCTTCTTTATGTCATCTAAGCCCGTATACATAACGCAAGCACGCAGCATAAAATAAATTTATAAAAAAATATAAAATTAAATAAATGTACTTATTTTGTGTTGTAGACCTGAATAATATATACTTAACTGCTTTCTTGAATGACGTGAAATGAGGAAGCGGAACGTAATTCAAGCTTTTGTTTATATCTTGTTTATAATGCATAAATAATTAGATAAATCTATATATAGATAAATATGACACTAGAGTGACATAGAATTACATGACGACTACTCTGCGATATGATTACTTATAAGGTAACAATACAATAATGGATAATGGCTGTACAAGAATCTTCGATATTTCATCCTTAATTTATTCTGAAAAATCAACTGCCACATCGTACGTAAAGATATCTAAACAGCGATATAATCACTGAAATAATAAACCGATAATATCTCTTCAACTTATCCTGAGAGCGCATAAAAGCACTGAACATCTACGTCCGTCGAAAACAAAAGCACCGTAAATAGATAAATCCATCCGCTGAGGCAAGGAACACCGCGAAGAGGAACAAAAGCGAGAAAACCCATCCGCAGAAGACAGTAGCAAACGCGCAAATCCTCCGTTTTATAAATAGAGCTAGCGGAGGGAGAGAGAGATGCACTGGGCTCTCGAGAAGTCGCGCATCGAGGCGCAGAATAAACGCGCGATTATATCTCCTGCTCCTTGATTCAATCGACGCGCGCGCGCGCGCGCGGAAAAATATATAACCGAGCGTTCGTTTGACGCTTCGCGTCAGGTTTCGCGATTTAATTATAAGGGTGCCATGGGGCTTGGGTCGTGTCCCTTGAAATAGAATCCATAAGCGAGTGTATTTAGCCTGCACCTGTCGCCCAGGTAATGGTCTTTTAATTTACGCCGAGCTTGACGGGCTAAATTTTTTGCGGAATAATGGAGTGTATATTGGATTACGCGTATTATAGCTGACAGTCGGCGGTATTCCGTGTAATGGACAGAGGAGGGGTTCTTTTTTATTTTCATTTTGTAAGAGTTGCAGCGGAAATCGCGGTAATGCGGAGACTTTGAGAGAGAGAGAGAGGGAGGGAGAGAGTGATGTGATGGTTAAAATTAGCCCTGCAGCTCGGTGAAAAATTCACGTGGGTAGAGGTATATAAAAATTGTTTCCGTACTTCTCGAGTTCATAGAATAGCTCGAACTTTTGTAAAGGAGATGATTCTCGCCGGGGATATGACACTTATACTTTACGTGTTTGAGAAATTTTAATAATTTTCATGGAAGTTTCGAAACTTATCAATTCGTGTTACAGTGTCAATTTATCTGTAATTTATAGTTTCATGATTTGAATTATTCATTCTGAACATACTTCTAGTTTTTATACACCACGATGTTTTAGTTAATGTTCGTATCTATCTATTTTTTATCATTTTATGTATTACCGACACGGACTCAGTTTATATAGTTAATTTTATTTTCGCAAAAACGTATCTTATTATATAGTATCTTACTTAAACTATTTTCAATTTATACATAGATTATCTGTTATGTAATTATTGAATTTAGATTCGTTTTTTTTTATTGATAAATCCGGGTTGTCAATGTATAACTTTCAATTTTTGTTAAAAAGTAAGACCACAAGACGCGTACATTATCTTTAATAATTGTACTTGAGTATTTAAATACTCAATGTGCTTACATAATATAAATATGATATATTTGAAATTGTACACTATTCAATTTTCATTTTAAACTTTTATATTTTACTAACATTGTGTGTATTTCTCGCAAACTTCCTAAAGGGACTTATAAAAGACATCCAAACTGTCGGCATGTTTTAATAAAGTGCAATCAACTCCTGACGATCATTAGTCCATGTTAATATTTATTAAAACTGAATCTACGTCATAGATACTACCATACCGTAACCTCGTAACGAAGACATCCAACCACTTCCATCTGCACACCAACCGCAACTTCCTCCCACACTGCATCATCCAAACAATCCCCAAGTACCACCCAAAGAAAGCAAACACTCAAGGAGTTAAAAAACACCCACCTACACCCGAGTACACTTTTTTCCCTCCACCCCTCGCTCGTGCCAACGAAAACAAAGAAAAACCCCAGCCTGGATCGCAACCCGAGACTTTAATTGCCCTCGCGAGATTACAAGCCCGTGCACATACACCATCCAGCGGAATTAGTTTTTGTCGATGGCCCTAAACACGGGGGGAAGAGCGAGAGAGTTTGATTCTTTGCCCCTCCGTCCTCGCGTGTTGCGCTCGCCCGCGGAAGGAAGAATGTCGTAGTGCATACGTGCCGTACGCGACGAGGAGGAAAAGGGCCCCCGGCGAAATTCGAGACTCGAGCTTGGCTACGTTGCGCGCCGCCGAATAGACAAGTGGAGGCGGGAGAGAGGGAGAGCAGGAATGTCGCACGCGTTAGTGGAGGCGGAGGAGGAGAGAGTAATGAAGATAAGGTTGGTTGTAAGTGGAGGAGGGCCGCGTGAAATATTAGAATTAATAATCGCGTGATTTTCGCGTGCTGGAGCTCGTGGAGCTGGGAGAGTTGGAGGTTTTTGCGGGCGGGGCGATGTTCGTTGTGGTGTAATGAAGCGGCGCTACGGGGTTTTGCGGCAGTTTTGGCTAGCGGGGTGTAAAGTTGGACTTTCGAGTTAATATAGCAGTGTTTTCTGTTTTTTGAGAACTTGGAAGGGTAAAGCTTTTGGAATTTATAGTTCATTGGGAAGTAGGTTATTTATAATGAATTTAGATATTTAGTGAGGATTAAAAAGCCTTTGAGGAGAAATTAAACTTAAATTTTTATAAAAGTGGCAATAAAAATACTTTTTTTTGTGTTACTAAATGCGTTGAGCGTTTTTTAACCTAATTTTCAATGTCTGTGATGTTGGTTCTGTGTATAGAATTGATCATATAGTTTGTCGTAACTCGAAATTAAATACGGATTTCTGTTGTGGTGATGTTTTTAAACGACTTATGCATTTTTTGTATCTTTCTCAACAATTATTATCAAAGTTTATGAACATTGCGAAAAATTCTATTCAAATTATATGATTAATCACGGTAATATTTAGGCTATACAATAAAAAATTTTAAACTTAATTGTATTCTTCCCATATAATGCAGCGTTATTCTAATTTATATTTATACTTATTATTATGATTTATATACGTAAAGTGTATACTAAATTAAAGCAATATATATATTTTTATTGATTCTTTTACTGGGTAAATTTGAATGAAAATATTAAAATCATCAATATATAAAAAACACTCAGAATCAGTGATTGTTTATTGACAATTTACACTCATCTGATATACAGCGAAAAACATGCGGTGAGATACAATACAATTAGCCGTTAACTAAATTAAGCTTACACCCCCGAAATTACAAAAGCATCCATTCGCAGCAACTATCCCCCACGAAAATCACCAAAATAACTCTCTCTCTCTTCACTCCATCCACCACCCGCGAATCGCCATAGATACAAAGTAAACTCCCGTGCACACACACACACACACACACACCCACACGCACGCACACGCACACACACACCCACACGCACGCACGCACGCACGCACACACATACACACGCACACGCACGCACACACGCACACACGCACACACACACACACCCACGAGGCACGCTGAGAAAGAGGGTAGAAAGAAACAGAGTCGGAACATTAGGATAGCCAACCCGAGAAAGTTAACGAGACAGACGGCTGCACCACCGCACGACGACGCTCCAGTCCATCGCGAATATCTCACGCTCGCTGCACTGCACACCCCAGCCGAGAAAAAAGCTCTCGCGAGCTTCTCCTCTCCACCTGTATATATATATCTACACGCGGGGCATCGCGTTAATGGCTATCGCGAGCTCTCTACGGCGGGCTGAATAAACACGCGGTGAAAAAAAAAGTCACTCTCTCTCTCTCTCTCTCTTGGCCTAGTCGAGAAAAGATGAACCGCGCGCCAGTGTGCAGTGCAGTTGCGGGTGTGTTTCGAAATTAATAAGCTTTCCCCGCGTGCTGCTTCTTCTATGTGCTTCCTCTTCTTCAAATATGCGCAGAGCGTTCCTTTTTTTCTCTCTTTTCTTGGTCTATAGTGTGCGCTAGGAGACGCGTGTGGGTATACACGTGTATATGGAACTAGGAGCGTCTCAATTGAGGTGAAATCTCAATTTTACACGGGCTTTGGTCTTTTCTTTCTTGTTCTTATGGAATGTTGGGGATACGGGAAGTGTGGAGCGTGTAGACGAAAAGTTGGAATGTCTTTTATTTTGTGGCGTGGGTTCGGTCGTGTGTGTAGAATTCTGGGCGGTAAAAATATGTGGCGGTGATAATGAGCTCGAGAGCGGCAAACGCGTGAAGATCGCGAGATGAAATGGTTGTGTGATATCCGGTATTTGTGCGAGCTGGAAGTGGAATTTCCGATGCGTACGATGGTATGTGGAGATTTGTTAATGATGCAAATTGTGAGAATGACGTGACTTTGAAATTTGAATTACTGATTTTTAATTGAGTATTTTGGAAATAAGGCCGATTTCGATATAGATATATTTAACACAAATTTCAATCTAAGCATTTGGCGTTCTGTCAGTTTCCAGTATACTGAGTGTATATGGGGTGTATAATTTTAATACGCTACTGAAAATTGAACTCTTAGCCATTTATATTTGTTTCTTGCCAAATCGATACGAGACTTTTTTTAATATCACATAAGAAATATTATGTTATTAAACAATTAATATTTTAGGAAAAGATATTGATTTTCAATGTATAATTTTTTTATAACTTTATCATTAGATTATTTTAAATAACTTTTCTTATAATTTTGATAATATCTTTTATAATTCCAAAAATACGAAATATAAATGGCTAAAAGATCAATTTGTAGTAAAAAAGTAGTGCCTCCCCTTAATTAATTATCTGATGGCTTCGTTCGTTTGAATAGAAATATCCATTCGAACCTACGCAGCAACAGCTTTTTTCAATATTCATTGACTGTTACTCTAATGAAAGGATGTACGTAACATAAATGTAAACGAAAATTTGTTATCCAGCATTTTCATCGCAACATTCTACAATCAATCCTATACACACATGTATGTACAGCTCATTCAATGGGTCAGTATACAAAACGCCACCTATCGTAAAAAAGCGCGAAATATTTTGCGACACGATCTTCAATTAGTGCCATTCATCCCCATTCACGGCGTCAAATCCGTCGTCACATCTAGAGCCACGCACCTCTTTAATTAACCTCGACATTGTCAAATATCCATCAGCCAATCGAAAAAGACCTCGCAAACCGTAGCATGCTCAATGGAGTTCGCCCATAATCAACAAACACCATCGCGTAGCCATATTCCGCGCCATAAACAACCACTTTTTCGAATTTCACGTGAAAAGAAATCGCCCGCCGCGCTCCTAACACGCGTAGCTTTCAATCCCGCACCCGAAGCTCTCACCGCGCTGGCAAAAAAAGAGAACCGAGAAATATTCACACGTCCGGCCATTCACGCGCGTTACACCTCGCGCCGAACTATAACAATCTATCCCCATCGCGCTCTACATACATGCCCACGTCCCCGCGTTAATCAAGGCTACTCCCCGCGAAAGCTAATGAAACGAGAACGGATCTATATCCGAAAAGTCGCCCGCAGCCAGCGACGCCGCGTTAAAATTAAAACGAAAACCTCTTTCCCTTCAAAAACCTATTTTTCTCCTACATACACCTAGGCACGAGAGTAGTGCACACAAAAGAAAGCTCCGGCAGCTTCATTGACGTCGCGCGCCTGCAGATACTGATCACACACACACACACGCGCGCCGTCCGCGTCTAGCGCAAAGGCAAAGAACCGCCATTCAGGCCTGTAACAAAAAAAGGGCACGTATACGACGCGTTCCCGTCCATTCAGCTGATGTGTATATGTGCGCGACGCCCAAAGCTCGCCCGGGCGTAATAGGCGCGCATTTCGCGTGTATATAGGCTGACGCCTCTCGATTATCCGGCCCTAGCCGTAGCGGTATACACGCGGGCCGTGTGTGTGTGTATAGGTGGGATGTGCAGCGGTTGTGGTTTGGCGTGGACGCGGCGAGCGGCGTTGCTGCTGTGTGCTCAGTCACGGGTTGGGGATTCTAGACGCGGAACGTTGCGCGTTGATGATCACGGCGGTGGTGAGGATTGTTACGAGGCGGAAATGTGGTGTGGGTTTTGTGGGTGGGAGGGGGGTAGGGTTGGTTGGGAGTGGGATTATTGGTGGTAGTTTTACGCTGTTTTAAGGAGAGGGAGAGCTGGCTGGGGAAGAAGATGCAGAATTGCGTTGCATTAGAGGAAGGTTTTATGCGGAATTTGATGCACGAGTTTTTGCAGAGCTTTTAGATGTCGTTAGGGCGTTCTGAAAGGTTTTTGCCTACAGATTGGTCTGTAGTGATATATTTCTAAGGAACTTTTTGTATTATGTATCATTATATATAAAAAGAACTTTAGAACCTCTATAAACTTTAGTCGGTGATAGGTATGTCCTATTTGGGTGTTTTATTCAGATAGAAACACCAAGAAGGAACGTGTCATGGATGCAGGTAAGGGTTTTACCGTGCTTTATATATATATATATATATATATATATATATGTATGCAGATTTTTCGGTACGTTTTGCTAGGTTTTCGCCTACAGATTTGTCTGCAGAAATATATTCAGAAAAATATCTCCAGAATATATTTCTGCAGACAAATCTGTAGGCGAAAACCTTGCAAAACGTACCGAAAAATCTGCAGAAAAAGTCTACAAGTTCTAAAAGATTTGTAGAAATTTATACAAATTTTTTGCATAAGGAAGTATGGGTTTTCACTAGGGTATCCTACATTTTACCGTTGTAAAGCCTCAAAATCTTTATCTTCAACGTCACAATGGAACACTATTTTCAATACTATATTTATTGAAGTTACTGTATTCCTCACACGATTGCAGGTGACATGATGAATGAACATTTTCTTTGCGGTTATTCAACTCCTTTTGACATGTAGTACAAACAAGAGCAAAGCACTGTTTTGTTAAATTTATTTTTATTACTTCTTTTCGGAGACATAACCGATTTTTTGAAAATTTTTTATTCTCTTTTCTTTTTAAATCGGTTGGGTCTCCGAAAAGCAAGAATAAAAATTATTTTAACGGAAAAGTGCTTCGCTCTTTTTTTATTACATATACAGAGTCGAATAACCGTGTTTGAACCCCTTGGTTTAGACGTGAAATGCCCTGTTATTTTTTCATAAAGATTTATTTCAAGTGCAGAGTTTTTTCAGAATATGCATGCAAAAGAAATACGGATGAGAAAATTTATTCTATTTTTGGGACAATTGGGACAACAGTGAGATATTTTGAGACTTTTTAGGTATCGAATAAAAATTTTAAAGAAACTTATTTAGTAAAATTTAACTGAGAAGAAGATTATAACTTGTTAGGTCTGAAATAAAATTCTACTTTTAATATGACTAAAAATAAATCTCTCGTTTCTCAAATTAAATGAATATTTAAAACTTTTAAAATAAATCGTGGATTTGCTAAGTGAAGTTGTTGCCGAGCGGTCCAAATTTTTATTTTCAATCGTATTATCATATCAAAAGTAATATTTTATTTGTTACCTGAAAAAGTTATTTCTTCTTTTCATTTACATTTTGCTAAATGCGTTTCTTTCAAAATGGTTTTAATCTGCTACTCTCATCCCAATTTCACGTAAAAAGCATAATATATATTCCATGACATACCTACAAGTTAACATAATTTAAAATCACGAAAAGTTGTTAAATAAAAAAGTCAACCTATTTTGATAAAAAGGGGACTGCAGGATTCTAGTAACTAAAATACTAGTTTATCTTTAAGAGTTAATTTAATTTTTGTAAAATTTGTATACGAAATTGTTTGTTGAAAACAGTCATATACAAAAAGTAAACGTTTATATAAATAAACCGTATAATCTTAACGTATGTCCATCGGTAAAAATAAAAAATAATCCTTTGATTCGTATAAATACGTGTTAAATGCACTTTTATATTTATTCCCAATAATCGCAAAAGAAACAAATACTTTAAACACATTAAACATTCGCGCCCACGGAAATATTTATACAATATACGTCGAAAACAACATCAAACAGTATTTAAACCGAAAAGCATTCCTTTGAGGCGGGCCGCGCGCTGCGCATAGCAATAAACGCAATAATAAATACGAAATTACCCATCGCACAATAACGAAAGTCAAAGTTTCCCATCGAAATAAAACAAACTACAGAGAAAGCTACCAACAAAAAAAGGACACACACTCGCCCAACCGGCGAAATATCCGACGAAAATAATCCGCGCTAATTACCCTCTCGCGCGCGCTCAATAAAAAACGCGAAAACCCGTAAAATCCCCGCGCCATTGTCTTCCTCCCATTCTCATCCTCCTCCTCGTTCGCCGAATATTTCCAAATCCGTCCTAAATAAACCGCTCCGTAAACTCGATTCCGATAACGTTCCCGCCTCTCCCTTCCGAGTGAAAAGCCGCCAACGCGCGCGCCGTCAATTGCCCCGCGGCTTTTCAAATGAGTCGTATCGAGGAAAACTCGCGCGAGGGCTTCCACAAAGAAATGAGAAACGACGGGGGGGGGAGCAAAGTTTGAATGGCAAATAGAAAATACTAATCGCGCGCGACTCCTTTTAGTGCGCGGGGCATTTTTTGTTTGTACATTGCCGCGCCGGTGGGAGGAAGAAGAAAAAGTGGAGTTTGAGGGAGAAAAAAAAGGGTTCGTGCGGTCTTTGATTTTTTGTACGTGCAAAACGCGGAGAGTTCCTTTGTAAAGTGTCGGCCATTCGATCTGGTTGACTTTTTTGTGCGCGGGGTAACGGGGTTTTCTTTTTTGCTTTTTTTTTGGAGGAGGAGGGGAGAGAGAGTTGTTCGATCGAATCCTTCGTTAGCGCCGCGGTGTGCGTTACTACTTATACTGTGAGTTCCTGCTTTCATTGTAAACAAACTTATTTTTTTAAAGAACGAATTCAAATATCACGGGTATTATATTGCAGATCGATTTTCAAATGTAATGTAAAGGTTTTTAATTTGATTTTATTCCTGTTCGGTTTATTTATAGTATATTTGATTACAGAGAAGGTGGAATAATTATATAGAAATAAGTACAATTTCTTCATTTGAGAAAGATAATATGCAAATTGCTTCTGTTCAATAGAAAAATCATTATTCATGTTTCTCTTTACACGGAGAAAATAATGTCATAATTTATATAATGTACATCGTAATGGTAACGACATAGAATATTGTAAAAATTCATATTTCAATGCGTAAAGCAAATTCACATTAACTTGAAAAAAAGTTTTCATTAGGAAATTGGTATACGATATCAATATCGTAATGCATTAACAAGATAACTTCATTTTGGCTACATTTTTCTTATAATCTTTGTATATTACTTATAACTATAGCTTATTAAGCATGAAAAATATATTAGCAATTTTAATTACATATGTATTCATATTTTTACGATACCTAAACGAATAATTAAATGTAGTGTAATATTTGCTGTTTTAATTTATTGATTATTATCTGAACAAACTCATTGTACGTCTCATTAAAACTCAAAATTTCATTATTATAACATGAGTTTCCCATCCTATCGTTAATTAAATTTCATTAGCACTAAGGCCTCCGCGCTGAAAACCGTCAACGGCAGAGTAGCCGCGGCACTATATCTGTACGCTCAAGAATCAATAAATCCATCACCGCGATGGACACTAACAATCACAATCTCAAAACTCTCTTTCTCTCTCTGTTCTCTCCCAATTTAATCATCCGCAATCCAACAGTCGGAACTCCACATGCAGACATAGGTGTTATAATTACGCTTATTTTCTCCGCCTCGGCGACGATGCTCTGGTACCTACGCGAGAATCGACCCAATGCTAATGGCAACGTCTTGATTTGATTTAATTAAAATTAATTTAATTTAATTTAATTTGTTTGTTATATCCATCTCTAAGTATATGTACTTGTATTTATATGCCTAAGTAGGTGAATGACTCTAAGTATGTAAATAGTTATGAATGTATGAGAGTGATATTTGACATTTTATATATTTATACTATATTTTTACTTTGTCAACATCTGTATAATGATATATGAAGCTATGTTGGTATGTATAGTCTTATGCAATTCAAAATAATATAAAGTAGCAGAAAAGTGTTTTAATTCGAGACTGCATTAAGTAAATAGTGAATAAGTATTAAAAAATATCAAAAAGTAGATATAATGAAATTTAGTGAATTTCTTTCGCGTTTATGTACTATCCTTTCGTTCAAAACTCCTCGTATTATTATTAATCTTTTATACCGCAGAACGTCTCAAATATACTTCATATTCATTTTCAAGACAAAATTTGACAGTTTTTATGGCCTTAGGAACAATAAACGAGTAATTGCAGCGGTATACCCCTATATGATCTTCTTTCGTAATTTTAGTACCGTATCTTCGCAGATTTATCGCAGAACTCCTCGTACAATCTCTTTTGCGTACAAACAGCCGGTCGAAAAATGTTGTACTTCGTATAGCCACATTCTGACGGTGCGACATATGTAAACAAATTTCTTGTTTTACCCGTGTAAAAAAATTAGTCTGGCTCAATAAGTCTGGCGAAAGTCTTGCAGAAGTTCGGCAGAAGTCTGGCTTTGGCCACTATGCCAGACTTTGGACAAAATGTGCAAAACAAAAGCATCGCGTCATGTCAAATTGTCAGTAACCTAAATATTTGTCTCTTTTTTTACAAATATTCATATTTTAAACAAGATTGCAATATGTAAAAAAACTTTTCTCCTATTTTATCGAAAAGTACGTATTTTCACTATTCCAGTCGATACTAATAATTAACGTACTACTCTAATTATTTACTTGTGAAAAATGAGTTATCTTAACATAATTCCATAGTGGCCTAAGCCAGACTTCTCCAAGACTTTTGCAAGCCTTTCGCCATACTTGGTAAGCCAAATTAATCCCGAACTGGTGCCAGACCAATTTCTTTACACATTTAAAAAAAACAAATACACCTCTCTCTACCGTCGGCGTACCAATCCATCCCATCGCCCGAGCGCCTATATCTCTCTCGAAATACACACACTCTCCCGAGCCAATTAGAAATCTCTAATAAGACACTCGCGCGCAATGTTACGCGCGATAAAGCAAGCCAGTGCTGTACATATATAGGTACACACGGTGCGTCCCGTCAAAACTATCGCGCATATGCTCGGCTTCCGGATGTGTGTCGTTGAACCGCTATAGAGTGAGAGAGTAAGTGCTTTATTAGTAATGCCGCGAGTACTGCGGGACGCGTGACAACTCATTAATAAGCCAGCCGATCGAGAGAAAGAGAGAGAGTGTGTGTCTAATTAGACAAGCAGCCGCCGTAGCGCGGGTGTGCAGTCTCGCGTAGCTTTACTTGTACAGCGTGGAAGGCGGGTTAGCCGGGAATTCGGCTGTTCGATGGGAGTTTACGGTACTTTGAGGCACTTGGGTAATCTTGGATTGGCGGTTTTTTTGTTGTTGCTTTTGGTGTCTGATCGGGGATGGGGAATTTAGGAGCGAGATTCATCGGTGTGTGTGGAATGTTAGACTTGGAGAATGTATATCGAAGATGAGGGACTGAAGAATATGTTTTTTTGATTATAGATTGTTTTGAATAGACGTTGCTTTTTAGAGGTGAGACAATTATTTTCTAGCGATCTAAGGGTGTTTTGGGACGAAAATGAGTACTGCATTATTAGGGTCGTTGATTACGAGTGTGTGGTCGAAATTTTAGTATTTAAAAAATTGTTAGAAATCGCAGTGTACCATATTGTTTTCGATTGTCCGTCGCAATAGATTTCATGCTTTTTTCTGAGAAACTACTTTTTATTTTTCAAATTTTAAAATTGTTATCAACAATTTTTATTAAATGATTCTGAAAATGTTGTCATATTTTCTTACATGTAATATATAAAAAATGATGATAGATTATTCCAGAGACGAATTAACATTTAATAGACCAGTATTAATAATCAAATTTATTAACTTTAAAAAGGAAATACTTTTAATTTAATTTTATAATAATGAAAATATGATATGCATATGAATACGCTGGCTTAGAATTATAGTTTAGGCAAATATGCAGTTATGCCCTCGATCCCAGCCTCTCTAGTCAAAGTTTGTTACACATACAATTTCCCAAATATAGACTACTTTTAGATGCATTAAGCTGAATATCACTGGATTTTATGCTACAAATCACTTGTAAATGGACTAAATTATGGCTTTTCATACTAAAATGTATCCAAAACTATTTTACCTAGAGTCTAATATAACAAACTTTAGAAATTACGGTATCTGCTACCCTCTATAAGGTATGTCTATGCGGAAAAGTTCAGATCCAATATTTTGAAAGTTTTAATAATATTAAAATAAGAATTTATCTTATATAAAAAATATTTAAAATAAATTATATGCTTTTTAAGAAATCAAAATAAAAACGATTTATTTTACCAAATTTGAATATAAGCTTAACTAATCTTGTTTATTTTAAGCTATAGTCTAGAGTGTTTTATTCGTATTCTCAGATAAACAAAACAATTTCAATTAAATACTATATAAAAGCATAATAATATGTGACTCAGTGTTTACGCGATAAATCTACACAGTGAAACGAAAAAAATTATCACTACTCGACTGTTTAATAAATGCAATACAAAAATAATAGCAGGAATTCGCTCCCAAATCATACAACCAAACTTACAATCCTTCACAAAAATTCTCTTTCCGATCTCGAACCCCACTGACCTATACGTCTACAAAAACCCAATCCCATCGCGTCTCCTAGAACCCACCTCAAAGAACACCTATAATGCACACCCATTCCCACGATACACACGCGCGCGTCGCGTTCGCGCCGCAATTAACATCCCGCCCGATGCATATACCCTGAAAACCCGCGGCGAATCATCGGTACATAGTAAACGCACGCGGCGCGCCAGAACCGTCGCCGAATGATAATAGACTCCGCGCGCTGTGTGTGTGTGTACACGTATTACGTATCAGCGATGTGTGTATGTACACACCCGCAGGGTCCGACCGAGACACAT